>WIPJ01000496.1:359988-403416 GCA_018155075.1 Cassiopea andromeda
GGGGGGGAACGGAGGCAAAATCGAGAAGTAGTAGGGCATTTAAATCGTTGTCTGGTTCAACGTTACGCTGAATCAAAACAATGCAAACATGACGTAACTTTAGATTGCAGCTAGCACTGACGTACTATATTCACGTTTTGTTTACATTTTCAATTTACTTTAGTTCGATAAAATTCCGAAGCGTTAAAGACACATTTAGAACCAGAATATGGCCAAAGTTTAAGAAACTTTTACTATTAGGTCTTGAGTCAGGTTTCTTGTAAAACAAAACATGTACTGGCCTCTGGTGATGGATAATGAAAAGGGCAGTTGTAGAAAAGTTAATAAAGTTAGTCAAGACACAAAAGGCTTGAATCGAATGAAATACATATAAAATTTCTTTGAGAAGCTTTGCAATGATAATGAATAACTACTGTCCCCATTGTCCCCCCTCCGTCTGACAAAAGTCTTGCACATCCCCCGTTACCAGAAGATATTGTCAGCATGACGCAGCAATATTCATCACGGCAACTATTAGCAGTGACATCATACTTTAGCGTAGAGCAGGAATGAGGGTCGCAAGCAATAAGCAAATGGCAAGGGCACACGCTGCAAGCACTACATTCACACGTAAATAGTATACGAATGTCTACCTCACATATATGATGTCAATAACGTTGCCCTAAATGGGAGAAGTGATGCTGTGCGTTGGTCCTATGGATGCAGGCCAATAGCAACTGGAGGGCAGATCGCAGTTCGGGGGTGACAATCTTTAGAATGGTACAAAAACCTCCAATTCATTCCTCTATATTTCTTCGAACATCACTTTTTGTTCCATGATACAACAATATTTTGTGCTGTGAACCAAAAAGTTTGCAAATCTTAAGCAAAATAGAACAATGTAGGAAACATTTTCATTGCCTTACCATTCAAGGGACTGTGTACCCAAAACCTTCCATGGATATAAAAAGGGGGCTGTGCCCCCTGACCTAGTCAATGATACTTTTCGCGATAGAGCTACGCCAGCGGATTTGCACTTTGGGGTGTGTACCAAATCAACTTAAATTATATATCAAACTTCACGACATGGTGCACTGATTACGAATAAAGAATAAAAGTCTGGCTAACATTTATCACTTAGTAGTTTACCCCATATCTTCCCCCGATATGCTCGATGCAAATAACGCGCCAAGTGTCAGGCTGTAGTATCGTCAGTCACTCGGTTGGAGGATGATGTGAACAAGAGCGTCACAATTTACAGGGGCATATTGGGGGAAATATGGGGTAAACTACTAACAGTGGCAAGTTCGACTAAAAGCATTCGACTACGTAACATTAACGCCTTACCAAAAACTGAGTAGTCCTTGTAGATTTTCCCGTATATCTTTGCTCTCTCAAGTAAAACTTGATGGAAGTCTTTACCCAGCGAATAGTCAAATGTATTACCAATGATTGGATACCCTCGAGGTCCTGGTATTTTTCGCAAAGGATCGGCAAGCCATCTTATTATTCTTGAAACAACAAAAATACCAAAGATGGAAAGATAAAACTCCCATCTCGTTAGCAGTTCTGTAATGATGGTCATTCTTTCGCTTGTATGTCAGCTTACCTTAGATATGTACCTGCGTTAGGCCTGGATTGCTGTATATTCACAGAAGGTCCTATGTGAAAGTCGGAATGGAACATGATGACTAGGGGAACAATGGGAAGTTTTAGTTCCATCATCAAATACTCAAATGGACGTGGCCCCAAGCAATCTGTTATCTACAGGTACCACAGCACCTCTGGATACAAAATGTTTAAGTGGGAAAGGTGTAGTACTTGACAGTTTGCTTTAATCAAGGACCTATTTATGACCTGCCTCCTCTCTCTCCAATCCATTGTTCTGCCCTTTACAACTAATAGCTCTTTTTGTATTATTGCATCATCACAAGCACAATAAGAAAGACTGTTTGAACAATCTTTTCAATGTCTGTCGAGATGAACAATGCTCTTCTGTCCATAAAGTAGCCCACACTGGGGTTGAAGTTGATACAGAGGTGTTTTCGTATTAACAGGGAACCCACGTAAATCTGAAAGTTGCCCTCCATGAGCAAGTTAACTAGCTAGTTTGACAAGCCCAGATATAGGGCGTTCAAGTGATTTTTCCTTACATTACTTGATCAATTTAACTAGCTGAGACCGAAGGCAAAGCTAAGAGAAGCCCTAAACAGTTGTCCGTTTTGCTGTAGCCAAACCTGTCAATATTATAGGACAATAGGGATCTGAGACCCTGTTTACAATGGAACGGATCCGTTTCAGCGAGTGAATGTTTTAACTTTCCGTTTACACTGGACATACTGGATCCATACCAGATTGGGATCTCTTTCCAAAGTGTACCCGTGTGGATCTGTTCCAGTTGAAGTCCAGTGTAAACGGACGGATCCGATCCAATCTGGTACAGATAGGAAAGAAGACAACAACATGTCTCATCTCTCGGCAAATTTTGAGGTAGTTTTAACATTTCAGTAAGACAGTTTGCAAGTCCAGTACCGACTTGTCATTTTTTAATAAATGTTGTTAGTTCCTATACCTTTTTTCGCAACTTATGAGTTACATGCAAAATACAGCATAACGGAGCTGTCATTTTTAATGGTGGGTACAGGGGTGGAAGAATTTTTGGGATGAATTGAGAAGTTTACGTGCGCCATCCATTGTATTCAATAATATGTGATACCCCATTTTCAAATGTTGGCAAAATGTCGTAACCCAACAATATTTCTACTTGTGTCATTCAATTTGGATCTAAGGCTTGAAAGTGCCAAAAATGCAATCTGGATATGAAAGAAAAGAAAGTGGAAAAGTAAAGGGAATCAAAGAAACAAAGAACACTAACTGATTATTTTAGATAACTTTTTACTTACAATTTTCTTATTTTGAAAAGAAAGCATATTTATGCATATTTTTTTAGAAAAAATAAACATACTGCCCTTAGCATTTATATAGTATTTATGGTGGGAATCTTTTCAAAATTTTGCTACCCTATCATGAATTGGTAAAAATTTGGCAGCCCAATGAAACAAGGATATTAAATTTGACACCCCTCCAAAAATTCTTCCACCTCTGTACCTAGTGTTAAAAATGACAGCTCCCTAAAAGTAGCTGGTAAACGATCAACTAAAAGAACGGAACTAAGTCAGTTTGTGTTGACAGCTTCAACATTTTCTGTACTCAGGCGTGCTGGAAGCAAATAAGAGCAATGTAGCAGCTTCCATCTATAGGGCACCAAGCTACGCTCTTGTTAATGACCACACCCTAGTAATGACCACGTTATTTGCTTGCCACAACCATTTTACCGCAAGAAGTTGTACGAAAGCACGGAACTAAGTAAAATAAAGTGTTCTAAAACGTAAAATTCAAATCCTATGCTTAGCAATGCAAATATACAAAGTTCATACGGAGACATTTGTCTATGTTACCAAAAACGTTACCTAAAGCTCATAGTTCAGATACCAAATTCATTGTTCTGTTTTGTTTACTCTCAGGTGCCAAATGAACGTCCCCCCACTTACTACTTTTTCGATGTTTGTCCTACCCACCGGACCTTATTAGGGCCCCCCGTATATTAATTTTAAGGAAATGGACTCTTTACAAACCCCTCATTTCATTTCTTCTCTTTGTTAGTACTATTTGCGCCCAATTTTCATGCCAAAATATCGTACTGCTATATATATTTTAGTTTTATGCTTTATGACAACCTTTTTTTGCTCTTTCCGTCCTTGTATTATCATTTAAAGTCTTTTCCCAAATTCCCACCCCCAGTTTACTAAATTTTGGAATTTCTCCAACCCCCGTCTATTGGACATTTCAAGATGTGAATTGATTCTAAGGGAGCTCAGATTGTGCATCTCCCAGTAATGTGAATTTCCCTTTAATCTTCAGTCGTATTTGCACCTTCTGCCACCCGAAAATGAAAAAAAATTATACTCCGTGACCCACGCCTGGGTCGTGAAGTACCCTAAGTAGGTTGTGCCATTGTGCATCTGTTTTTCACCCAAAGCCAATGAACCACGCTTAATGGAAGTGGGGAGAGTGATGTGCATATCAGTGGAGGAACAAAGCAACGCTATTTATCTAACTTTCCCTTTAACTTTTATGTCCAAAAGTAATTGCAGCTTTCAGCATCTTCATTGCAGGTGAAATTTGCTTCAGCTTTTTTCTGTTAGTTATAGCAGTACATGGTAGAACACAAAAAGTACATTGTAAGTTTAGATTGTAATTTTTACGACATTCAACTTTTGCTTACCGGATGGGTCCTTGAGAATCAGAATTCATGCAGAGAGGTTACCCCCCAGCAGTGGGGTAATAGAGACACTCGGGGCCATTAGGGATTAAGTACGATGGGGGCCCTCATGGAGCGCGTAAACAAAAACGTATGAATTAATCACCTGCTGTATGAGCAATAATGGTTAGCAAGCAGGGGCGGTGCTAGAAAAAATTCTTGAGGTGAGGGTGTCAGGTCTCCAGCTGCCGAGTAAAGAATGTAAACTCAAAGTTTATAAACCAAAACTGTTGTAAAACCATTTTTCAGTTTATATAAGACGCACAACTAGCAATTTTCGAGGGCAGGGATCGAATTAACGCTAAACCGTGTTGAAGAATAAATGCTTTTTCCTTCGAATACTTTTTCAGATTCGCAAGTGGAGGAAATACTGCAGGAGGTTTACTAATATGATTGCTTCTGAAGGGAAATGATGTTTATTGCCATTTCTTATCACGGTAGGAAAGGGAGGACGGGGAGCAGGGGGGCGAAGCCCCCAGAAAATTTTTCCGACCAAGCCTTTTCCATGTTAGGAAAACGACCTTTTTGAAAAGAGGGCACTACACAAAGGGCACTTTCATTCCTATGTTGAAAAGGGCAGGAGTCTAGACCTCCAGGCCCCCCTAGTTGACCTGTATAAACCAACTGCTTTTCAAACGGATGTCATCGATAGAGAAGAACTTTTCACGTACTAAGGTATCAACTTCTTTGAGAGACACTTGGGGGTCTGGGATTTGCTCCAAGAAAAATTTTTCTAGGATAACTCTCTCTAGAAAGTCAGAAAGTACCCTTCTGCGTTGTAGGAAAACATGTCTTCATCATTGATCTTCATTTTGGGATGGAAAGTGTAGCCCCAACCCTCCAATCAATTTTGCACGCATATGGAAGACAAAACTTTGGTCTTGAAAGTAGAAGTCTTATTGTTAGCGAGTCTAGTCAGGCAAATGTGAAAATGATGAGAATATCTATTGGTTTCCACTTCGTTCAGAGAGGCTTCGGAGTCTGGGAGCTTGTCCCCAGAAAAATTTTTTTATATTACTCTCTGGAACGTGAGAAAATGCCCCTTTGCGTGGTAGGAAAATTTGTTTATATAATTGATCTTCATTCTGGGATGGAAAATACCATCCTACCTTCCCATCTGCGTTGCACGAATTTGTAAAACTCAAATGTTTCATCTTTAAAAAATAAGTCTTATCGTGAGAGAGTATACTCCGGCAAATGCAAAAGTGATGGACTGAGCCAAATTCTGATACTCCAAGAAGGCCCTGCGCCCAGCCTCATGGCTACAAGCTTTTAGCTCCAGAATGGTATTCCGTCACCAATTTGTGAAGAAAACTGCCCTGTGTCTGTTAATCGACAAGGAAAAGTAGCGCATTAGAGTATCTTCTAAATGCGCCTGCACGTCCATGTACAGAGATTGATACAGCTTATACACGTTTTTTTTTTATAAGAACACTTGGTTCCAGTTTCAGCCTGCCGTTTCTTATTTTTCCGTATATTTTCAGCCTAAGGTTTTTCTTATTCTGTTTCTTATTTTCGTTTTCGAATTTAATGGATCCATAAACTACTTCAACAAAAAGCTTGAAGAATACAAAGTTACTTTTACAGATGGCAGCATAGATTATATTAAAAAAAATGATATCGATGGTGTTGAAATAATTCTGTTACAATAAGTTTGATTAATCGTTCTTTAGCACTACTTAATACTGTTCTGTTCTTTAGTTGTTTGTTTTGTTATTTTTGCTTTAAATGATATTTCATTTATTGAGTTTTTTGAATTTCAGCCTGCCTTGTTTCTTAAGTTGTTCTTATTTTTTGGCCTAATCTCAGCCTGGTGTTTCTTATAAAGGTTGTTCTTATAAAAAAAAAGCGTGTAAATAACGTAAATTGACCTTTCCCTTGCAACCTAAGCAAATACAGTGTCTTTCTCTAGCAACTGCGGCCTTGATGTTGGCCACACAAAATACACGGTGGGGCAGGGGTTTTGTGTGCCGAGTAGACTGCTGAATTCATGATTTTCAGTCCGTGGGGGGTGTCGCACCCCCACACATCCCGTACCACCGCTCCTGTTAGTAAGGGTTTTCGGAGGGCCTTCCTTTAAGCATAGTATAGCCAAAAAGCACATAAAAAGACTTTGTTGGGGCGCCCTTAGTGGCCTCTTATGGTCGGGAGCCCTTAGTTTTTGAACTAAGGTGCCCTAAACTGCGTTACACCACTACCGCCCAGTAGCTAAATACGATGGGTAGATGAGAAATCTTCTAGGTTGAGCTCAGATCAAGTGTAGCTACGACCATTAACCACCTTGTCAGGCAGTTTAGTCAGATCAAGTGTCGATCATCACAGCTCAATAAATTTACTAAATGAGGTATAAATTAATTACAGATTAACGATACACATAAAGAACATAACAAACAGAGAAAACAAGTACAACAGACATAACAAAAAACAACAAGTGACAAACAGAAGGCTCGAAAGAGCCTAAGATATCACTTCCCAACAAGTTATCATCATCTTTGCAAAGAAATCTGACTTTTGGCAGCTTCATCATCGACCTGCAAATGAAAGAACCTTTATACAATTCGCAGATGAAAGTTTAGATTATGCAAAAGAATACAGACATCGAATGAACTCAATAATAACCGGATATAAAGATCTATGGCAGCCATGCTTACCTTAGGCCTCAGTGGTCTGCAAAGAATGCTGCGGACCTCCTTCGCAGTGAAAGCCTCATTCATTGGTAACCATCTGTTGTGCAACAGCGCACACCAACGCGAAGAAATGCATGATGGGTATGCCAATTAGAAATTGACAATAAACAACGAAATTGCGAAGTCGAACAAGGAAAAGTTAGACGAAGTTTCGATCAAGGATCGTGTAACAAACCAAAAGTACAGCCCTTTGGTTTTGTAATTCAGAAAATAATCTGTAGAGGCCCATTCATGGTGTAGTACTGGACAGACTACCTTCAGGACACGATGAACTGGAAGAGTGTTTACTTTTATCTATCCTTCCTAACTTGCTGTTTGTTCACAAGTAAGAGTTCCAATTAATTGTGAAAATTGGTGATTGGCTGTAGTTTGGGTATAATATGAAGTTGTGGTGTTTGGTATTTCAGGTCTTAGTTGTGCTTTTTTTACAGTATTTTGCTGACACATGTACAGTACTTATTTTTGTATGCAATATATCGGCCCTATCTATGAAGTATTGTACAAAACCTAACAGTTAGGCATTACGCACAAGTTGGGTTATTGGTTAGTACATTTACAAATAATGAAACAAATAAATATATAAAAAGAACATAGAATTAATGTAATGCACCTAAACTTTTATTAAATCAGCATAAGCGGACATAGTAGGCAAAGAGACTTTTCGTCTAGGTAAGGTATTCTACAACAATTGAGGCAGGGCCATGAGCTGGAGCGAAACTATGATGTTATACTGTTTTATGGGTAACTCTTAAGTATATCTGATTGTCAAGGGATAGTTTGAAAGCTGTTTTCTCTAGTGCGAATACTTTTTGTGCATCGCCACGACCAAACTCGGGATATTGTACTGTAATTGTTTCATCCAGTAGCCTTGAACATCTCAAAGGGGTCCCTATGCTTCATGCACACCAGGCCAAGGGCGGTGCTATGGGAGGGCTAGTGGGCTATATCCCCCATTAAAACATGCTAGCCCCCCAGTTGGAATGTATAAAGCTCCTTTTCAGTGTATTTTTAGCATTTATTTTAGCCCCGCCATCAAAAGAGTCAGCCCCGCTATTTGAAAATTCCAGGTGCCACCACTACACCAGGCTTCATTGTATCTTTGCAGTATATATAAGGATAACTTAAATGGT
Organism: Cassiopea andromeda; assembly: GCA_018155075.1. Lineage (NCBI taxonomy): Eukaryota > Metazoa > Cnidaria > Scyphozoa > Rhizostomeae > Cassiopeidae > Cassiopea > Cassiopea andromeda. The sequence goes on from WIPJ01000496.1 coordinate 368,106, forward strand.
ACAGTGTGCTTATCAAAGACTTCAATACCAATTTATTCAAACAGCAGCCTTATATTGCTAGCTATGCTGTGGCACTCTGTTTATGACAAGCCATCTCTATATAAATGTTTGAGAAACAGTGAACTCTAGAAGCAATAGACTCAATTTTACTTGAGTGTCATCATTTTCATGCTCTTAGGTGCTGAGAAAGCAGTTTTGCATGGGAAGATCACTTTGATTGGGAAAAGCATCAATAAGATCCCAAAAGGGTCATGTATGGAAGTGAAGATCGAAGATGCTAGAATTGCTGATGCATCCCCAGTCAACATTGCTAAAAGAGTTCTAAAGAACCAAGATTTGCAACTTAAGAATGGAGCTGTGTTATACAATATCACATTTGATCAGCCAAAAGACAGTGTTGAATACACATTGGGAGCAACCCTCAATATGGGTTGGTGTCGTTCAAGTGAGGATGACTGGCTACACTCTGGAGACTTCATCACAACGACATTTTTTAACTTTGATGCTAAGCCAACAATTCATTTGTATGAGAAAAACATAGAACTGGAGTTCTATCAAACCAGTAAGTTTGATTTTCTGAGTAAATATTGTAATGCAAAAGATTTGTTTTGAATTATTTAAATGGCTCATTGTTAGTAAATCTTCTCCAACTTTTATGAGAAATGTGATTACTATATTTCAATAAATGATGTTCCTCTTTTTCTGCCCATACAAGCATGCATACATTCATATATGTGTGTGTGTGTATATATATATATATATATATATATATATATATATATATATATATATATATATATATAACTTGTTTCCCACAGCACGAATAAATGGCAACATACTTAAAAGCTTTTTTCACACTCATCAGAGTTTGAAAAAAGCTCATCGTCATTGAAACAAACTTTTTAGTATGTTGCTGTTTTTTCATGCTGTGGTAAAGTCATGTAGCACCAACAGACTATTTATAACTTGTTTCCTCTAATAAGCACCTAGTCTCAAATAAATGCTAAAAGTTTAACAATGCTTTTCAAGAAAACACCTTGAGCACTGCCTCCAATAAATGCTACAAAAATCTTCCAAACAAAGCTACCAAATACTATGGTGTCTATTACAGGAAATACAGTGTAAATTTATGTGTGTACCTTTGTATGTGTATTGGCCATGTGCTTGTTAAATTTACTTGGCTAAGCATCGTTTCTTCATTTCCTGTACTTGAGAGATGCAAAAGATAGAAGAAATGCCTTTTATTAGTTGATATAATATTTAATGACTCTCAATTTGCAGGAACTGAGTTATAACAGGAGCATTTGGAGATTTTTCAAACATGCAAGATGAATTTGTCATAAGAACTGAATTACCAAATTCTCTAAAAGCTGATTATTGTAATTGATACTTTTCTATCATGGCTAAATTTGAATTTCAATTGACTTGTTTGTTTAGTGAATTCTTCCCATAGCTGTTAGCATGGAATAAAAAGTTTCAAACAACATCATTGGCCTGAAATGGTTAACTCATTTTATCAGCATGCCATTTACATCATTGCAGTACCTGTCATCAGAGTCACAGTGTTCACCAGTGATATAGTCTTCAGCAATTAGACCTTGACTGTCCCTTATCATTAAAATTATCTTCATTTTGGCTGTTATATTTATTCCCAGATTGTTGTGATGACTTCTTTTTTGGCCTAGTGTTCCATTTAGCTATGCTAAACCATGCCCTGCTACTTATCAACCTCAACTCTTGTCTATGCAAAGCAATGTTTAACAAAATACACTCTTCATATTATAACATTTCACAGTGATAGCAAAGAAGTGATAAACAAATTTTATCAGGCCATTGTAGAAAAGACATTGGTGTTATCTTGCATGCAGCTTTACAACCAGTAGGAGACCAGTTTATTCAATATTGCTGGTTTCACTGATCTCAGCAAATAGAATTTGAGCTTTCTTATACTTCAGGCCTGCATTACATTGTTTTTGGCTGGGAGCATGGTTACCCTCTTGATAACAGAAAAATACCTAGCACTAAAACTGTTTTGTTTTGTTGAGGAATATCAAAAGGCTCTCTTATCTGTTCCCATGCAGTTGAAATACTCTTTCTAGATAGGGCTAGAGATATCTAAAATGCCACTTTCTTACTGAATAGTTAGAGACCAGATTCTTGAAAATGTGCAACATTTCCCAGTAGAAAGTAAGAGCTTCCATGAGATCTGGTTTTGAAAAGATACATTAGCACACACATATGCTTCAAAAGAACACTTTTTCCTTCTGAATTTTCAGAGTGATATTTCATACAACTTTAGTGCCAATAAATTTGATTTCAAATTTATTCTCAGAATCATTAAAGCAACATTTGTTAGCTGTTAAGTAGTGCCTAGAATAGATAAGTATAGTGTGAATGATTTGGTCCCTTCACTTGAAACCTTTACTGTTCATGCACCTTTTATCATCTAGAGATTCACATCATAAATTTATAGATATGTGTCATTGACACATCAAACATTGGCACAAGAACTTTGTTTTTGCACAGTGAGTAGCAGAAATATAATTACACATGGACTTATTCAGCTGCTTTAAGTGACAATGTTAGCATAAGTTTTGAAGCTTAAGCAAATTAACTGCTAGAAGATTAGCTTTCCATAAACATATTGTGCTTTGTGTTAACAGCTGTGTTGTAATCTACTCAAGGCTGTTCAAGCTATGCATAGAGACAACCACAAGTGTAAATTTTTTAAGCTTGCGAATTTCAAAGGTTTCTTGCCTCTCAGCATCTTTTCAGGTGCCCATTGCAAAGCATTTGATATAGCAGGAAATTCCTTTAAGAATTTTTCACTAGAGCCATTGTAACAATCAGTTTCAAATTATTATTTATTAATAATACATTCCAGCCTTGTCCAATCATTGTTAATTGACTTTAAAGTAATACTCAAGTGTTTCAGTTTCATTTTCATTTTATATTGACATTTTCATTACTCAAAGATAGATATCAAAGACAGACTTCTTTATTTGAAAGATTATAGTTTTAAAAATAGTAGTGTTTCATTTAAAAAATCTCCTTATATTCTCTGGCTTGTCTTATTTATATAAGCCAAGCCATATGACCATAGATGATGCTTGATAGGATGTTGCATGTGTATATAATTTTACTTTGCTTGCATTTTGCAAGGATACTTCTCATTGTTTCAGTAGCATGAAACAATTTTTGTGACAGTGATTTTTATATAGAGGTACCCATGCATTGATATATCTTTGGCTTTACAAATCTTAATGTTTTAGACACCCATAAGAATGAGGACCCATGCCGTAATGCTCCATGCTTTAACAGCATCTGCATCAGTTATTCAAATGGCACATACTCCTGCAAGAAATTAGAGACAATACCATGTGCTGTTCCAATGTGTGCTGATATACACCAGCCAGTATGCGGAAGCAATGGGAAAACATACCCTAATGAATGCATCATGCTTGGTGATTCTTGTATTGATGGAATACAGACTGACCTCTACAAGGAGCATGATGGCGAATGCTACCCTAGTGAGTTAATTTGATAAATATGCAATTACTTTTATTTTTATAATTTTTTGTCCCTGTTCCTTTAAGCTATAATATCAACTAGGTTATATTTATTCAATCCTTGTATAAGCATGTCTTTTTATACACATGCTTTTACTTTCATCTCCCAATAGCTACCTGGCAGGTGTTCTTTGGTGCTTTAATTGGGTGTTTTAGAGAGGGCTGTTATTGCAGCTCAAACGCTCTGAGGCTATTTTCTCACTTGCTCATGGGTCTGACCCAACAGCACTTCCTTTTAATGCATGAAACATGCAACGTACTTAAGCAAGTATTTTTTCATCTGTTTGTCTCTGCTTGCTCAGCTGCAGAATCTACCTGCAAAAAAAACATAATTGTTCTCCTATAGCTGCCATTATAGAAATATTTGCTTGTATATTTATGTTCATGTACTAATTGCGATCCTTATCTCATTGCAAGATAAGACCATGATAAGTTTTTGACAAGCAGTTATTTGTTTCATTTACTTAGTACCTTTCTATTGATTCAATGAGGCATTACCAGTATTTAAACAGTCTAAATAGAATATTGTAGCAATAATATTGTTATAATATAGTCAGAATTGGTTGAAGTTTTAGAATCTTTAATGTCTGATATTGATAAGTTACCAATACACCCCAAAAACAAATTGCTTCTTTATCAAAGATATATCCTTTCAAAAATCTCATGGAATTTAACAATGGCAAATATCTCTAAAACGTGGGTCTGTGAAAATCTGGATAATAGGGTTTTGAAATATATGCGCCAATGGCTCGAGCTTCCTGTAAGTGCAACTCTCAGTAATATCTTTTTGTCCAAAACAAAGTTCGGTTTAGATATACAGCTTCCTTCAACAAAGTTCACACAGTGCCAAGTGGTTTTACGGAATGCTCTCAAATCTTCAACAAATCAAGAGGTAAGGGATCTTTGGAGGTGCACGAGCTCCAGCGTAAATGTACAATACGACACGTACCAAAATTCTAAAGGAGTGTTGAAAGCTTTCCGAGCTAACCATGAAGAAAGACTTCAAAACCATCTTGTTTCACAGGGTTCTTTCTTTTCATATGTCAAGGATCAATCTCTTTCAAGCTTAAATTCTATATGGTCAACAGTGCAAAGTAAAATGCCAAAGAACATATTCAATTTTACTATTTGTTATATAAATAACTCACTTCCCACTCGAAGTAATCTTTCTAAATGGGGTATAAGTTCAACATCGGAATGTTCTTTCTGTTTAAACCCTGAAAGTCTTCTTCACATTGTTGCAGGTTGCAAGGCCTACCTCGACCAAGGTCGCTTTACATGGCGTCATGACTCTGTCCTCCACTTCATTGCCCAATCCTTCAGAGCTGTGCCAGACATAAAAATCTTTTCTGATCTTCCAGACTACCTTAGTCCATCTATAATCACTGGAGACACATTTAGACCTGATCTTCTCTTAATTTTGCCTTCAAATTGTCTTTATGTTCTTGAACTGACTGTTGGCCACGAATCCAACCTTTACTCCAATTCAATTAGAAAAGAAAAGAAATATCGACAGTTAATGTTGGAGCTAAGGTCTCAATACAAGGAAGTCCATTTCGTTAATCTATCTATGGGAGCCCTTGGTGTCATGAGTAATTCGTCTTCTTCCTTTCTGGACATGATGAAGGATCTTGACTTTGACGAAAATACGAGGAAATTCATTGCAAGAAGACTAATGGCCATATCCATTCGGGCGACGTACTACATTTTCTGCCGCAGAAATAAAGACTGGCTGAATCCTGAACTGTTGACTTTTTAAGACTTTTATTAACGTTTATGTAATCTGCCATGTTATTCAGGCAAGCCAATTGTAAACTGCCTACCTTTAGAGAGGTTTACACTTGGTTGTACCATGATAAAGAATTTCATCATGATTTTGCTAAACAATAAGCAATATGTTGTTTGCATGTTTGTATGAGGTAGTTTGCACCAAACTGGAGCAACAGTGGTTGGCTTTTTTACTCAATTTGGTATATTTCATATTTTCTTACAAGTGTTAATTTTTTTCAATTACTGGCAACACGTTGGATTATGAGATCAAGCGTAACCCACAGTAAGCATGTAAATGACAAGGACTTGTCAATTGTTTTGCAAATTGAGGCATTTTTACTACTGAGTAAAGGACAGTACTCTCAGGTACCAAATAAATGTCCCCCTGCTTATTGATTTTTTCCAACCCCCCCAGACCTTATTAGGACTTCCATTTATGAATTTTAGGAAATCAATTTATTTTGAAACCCCTGATTTCATTCCATTTCTTTGTTACTACTATTCACACCCAATATTAAAGGCAAAATAGAGTGCTTCTCTATATATTTTAGCTCTATGATTTATGACAGCCTGTTTTTATTCTTTCCATCATTTTATAATCAGTTAAAGCCTTTAATCAAATTAGCCCCATTTATTTTGACCCCCTGTTCATTAAATTTTTAGAATTTTTTCTGATCTCTTGTCTATTAGGATCCCTCCATTTATTTGGCACTTGAGAGTATATTACAACTTTTTTTGAAAGAAAACAGTTTATAAGAAATGATGCTCAAATGGCCAAAATCGTAAGAAAATGACAAGGCTTGATTTCCAAAATTAAGTGTTTTTGTTTGACAGAAATTGATATTACATCATTATTATATTCAAAATGTTAAAGATGGAATTCAAATTTGAGTATGGAAGGTAAAGAAAGAAAGTGTAACCCATTTTAGCCAGTTTATTTTAGTAAAAGTTTAGAGAATTATAAGAAAATTGAGGCATGCAAAATCATGGATTTCTTATAGAAAAATGTGTAATGCACACAAATGATTGTTGATATGTATAGTGCTTCTAATAAACTTACATTTAAAATTTCAGGGCATGGGATGCATGAAAGCCTTTTGCTTACTGCTGGGATAATCACGTTTGCTACAGTTGGCTTTATTGTAGTCTTCTTGGTATGGAGGCGCAACCGCAGAATAAGAATGCAGAAGATGGTGAGGGATCTCATTTCTCTACTCAATTTTGTTCCATGTGCTTGGGCAATGTATTACTCATCCTTCACAGCTGATCTTTGTTTGCCATTAGCTACTCATGTTTTCCAACACTGTTTTTACTTTGTTTATGAAACAAGTAATCACCATTTATCACTTTACTATTTAATTCATGAACTATTTTAGAAATAAGATGTAATTATTTTTGTGGGGAAACCATATATCCTTGATTAAATGTGACCTCAGGTTTCAATGCTTTTTTTTAGAAACAGGCCATTAGAGAATGATAGAGCAATAAAAACTCATTCCTCAATTCACATCTTTTATATCTAAACTATGATGCAAAAACTGATAGGTGATTTAGCATGTATGCAAGAAAAAGCATGCTCAATGGTTGAGGATGGTATATATGAATGGGTGTGAGTGTGATCACACATCTTTACTAGGAGAGCCTGTATTGAAATTACATAAGCCTTTTTTATTTCAGAACCAATATGGTGTGAAGAAGGTGGCACCACTTGACTTGTAGAACACACATAGAATGGCTTTCATTGTATATTGAAAACACAATAACTGTGTGGCTTACACTGAATTTTGCTTTGCATAATTGTAGCATTATAGAGGATGCATGTATATAGATAAAAACCTGTTAAACATGAAGTAGTAGTTAAACTCTTGGTAGTATGCTCATGTCTACTGTTATTCTTAGAATGCAAAATTTACTTTGCTTTTACCATGGTAGTTTTGTGAAGAGTATATATGCTTCATGTTAACCAGTAAATGTTAATCAGTTCAAAAAGCACATCAAGCTTGCCTTCAAAATAAAGTACCTAGAACAGTTAGATTTTAAACAGAAAAGGATCTTCAATAATTATATAGTTGTCATAAAGGCTTGATGTTATGGGAAGGACATTTTACTGCAAATATCCATTTGTTATGCATCAGCACTATTATACCAATAGTTTTTCACTGTGGAAAGTATGGGTTGTTATCATAAAAACTGGAGTGAATTTGTGGCCAGTGGTGAGATAATCTAGGTAGTTTCCCAATCTATAAATCAGAATTGGGCGCTTTGCTAGCTAAACCCTTTTTTAGATCTGGCTAGGTTCAGTGACTGCTATTGTAGGACATTTCCAGTTTTTGTCAAACATCAGAAGATGGTTCAAAATTTTGATACAACACTTCTTCACTATGTTGATGTCAGAAATGTTTTGGAAGGTCAGAGTTCTTTGTCAACATGAGCATATAATAGAACAGTGCAAAAATATTAGTTTCACCTAGACAAATTTGCCAATTTCTATCAGTATTTGCAAATCATGAATTAAACCCAGCAGTTATATTTGTATTGTGGTTTACAGCATTATGATTGCCATTACTTTTAATTCTTTGACAAATGATGAATCCTCTCAAAAACAGATTCTACCTTTTCAAACATATATTGCTATCAGCAACATATTAATTGCATGCTGTTTAACATAATACTTTTAGTGTATTTACTATTTCATTGATTTTACCAGTAGCTGAATTTCTCCTGTCCTGTCCCTGGTAAATTTATTTTGCCATTTCATGAACTGAGCAGCTTCTTTTGCATTCAGAGTCAATATTTGAGGGGGGCTTGAGGGTGGTTCAACTCCTCCAGCCTTGAAAATTTGCCAGTCCACAGGGCAAAAACAATACATTGCATGTTTGCAGGGCAACTTACTGGACCCAAGTCTAACAACTGGGCATATTTTGACCATTCAACCAGCTACTGTCACTAAAAAAAGGTCACAGATCTCTTTTTTCACAGGCAAAAACCTCTGGCACTCCTTCAAAAATTGAAGTTATGTCCCTGTTTGCATTTCTTTTCTTTAGCTATTTAGCATCCTGCTTAAGTCTTTCTACTTTCAACATGTCATAGTTAGATGTGCACTCGTATCTATTCTATTGATTTCTTGATTAAGTTATTGATTTTTCTTTAATTATCCTAATTATTTTGAACATTCATAAACTTACTTCACTGAAAAATAACATAAAATTGAAAAATTGTTTAGCAACCAATGGTATAGAATGTTTTTGTCTGCTGCCTACACAGTAGTAGTTTTTCAGGAAAAATCAGGAGGGGGCAGAAGTGCTGAATTTGCCAAGTATTCTGAGGGTAACAGAATAGTTGTTGGGTAAAAGTGTTTTGCATCAGAGAAAGGTTTTGAAGACAAATGGAGCTCTGGTAAGAAATGGCTTTCCTTTAAAAACATATGTTTACTGAGCTTTTGGACTTACTTTTGCCTAGAATTTACCGACTTGGTGACACCTGGGAGGCACTTTGCCTCCTTGACCCCTAATAGCTCACAGTGGGGCCAAAACAGTGATTTGATGGACATTTGATCAGATCTGGACCAGCAGTTCTATAGCTGTTTACTGTATCTGCAGTATGTCAATGTGACGTTGATTTTTGATATCTTGAAAAACTATTGTTTACAGAGCATCCTCAAACTTAGCCTACTTACCTGGATGAAGCTTACTTATTCTAGAGCACCGAATAATTGGGGGATGGAAAATTTTTGGAAAACTAATAAAAGGGGGGTTGGACTAAAAGGGGGTGGAAAATGGATGGGTTACAAACTAGGAAACACAAATTGTTGAAGTTGATATTCCAAATAAACATATCTATTCATATGCAAGTCACTTTTTCTAACTTTTCCTTGTACTTCTGTATGTTTCTATTTTTGTTTGCACACTGCAGTGAACTGATTCTCAGAGAATTGATTTTAGATGCTCTAAATTTAAGTAAAGTGGGGTTGAAATTGCGACAGGGGGTGGAAACAATTTGAAAAATTAATAATCGGGAGGGGACGATTATGTGGTACTCTGGAGTATGTTTCGTACTGTTCAATATTTTGTAGGGGGGCTTGAAAGAGGGACTTAATAGATGTCATGGTCCAAAAAGGGAGACTCCCTTTATGGCAAAAAAAAATTAGGTAGCCGAGAAACGCTTAATTCTGCAATAAGATCGATACATTGGAAGGTAACTTTGAAATAGCAAGTGCAACTGCTCTTCTTTAGCTAGGAAAGGGCGTATCTTTATTTCTAAAAGGGCGATTCCCTAGTGTTTAAAAGGTGTGGCAAAAAATTAACTTCCTAGTTACACCTTAGGGTCCACGCCCTTTTTCACCCCCTGCCTCCTGGCCACACTCTGTTTTGCCACTCCCCAAAGGTGTGACCCTGGCCGCACCACTAAACCTTCATTGAATAAATAGAACTTACATCCTCTCGTATACTTTCGCTAGTATTAAAATCATATATTATGCGAGTATAGAACGCTGGCAAAAACTTGAATATATGTTCTTCCTTCTTGCCATTGTGCACGTAAACAACGTTACTGTGCTGCTGCTTGATTCTTCATGTCCGATCGATTGCTGCTACATTGTACAAACATGGCCAGTCAATCCAGAGGAAGAAAACAGACTTTTGCTTCGATTTTCACATATTTCGAGTTCATATCAATAGCAACTGATGCCTATAAAACCTCATAAAAAGTGAAATAAAGAAGATGATGGATTGCTAAAATTAACTACTATAATTCACTTCTTTCCTTCCCATCTAAATTTTTATAAATATTTTCACTATCTTTATCATTTTGTTCTTTTGCATCTTCTCTTTCATCTGTTCCACTGTTTTCTGTGCTCCTATTCTCTGCTGGCTCCTCCCCAGTTTCATCTTTATTCCCTTTGCCTGCTCTATTCATAGGGGTGAGTTTCAATTTCCCATTAAGTAAATCCTTTGTCCATTTCTTTAGATCAGAGAGCTTCACATCTCTGCCTTCTGGTAGAGCCAGCCAACTTGAAGATTGCTACAAAAATGATATATTCACTTCTAAAAGTAACACTACTAAAAAGTAATGATATTCGCCAAAATTTTCGCAACAGTTTATTTCAGAACAGAATCGTATTTGAGCGATTTGCCATACCAAAACACTGTGGTAAGTTTACAAAACAATTTGAAGTAAAGTCATACCTATATGTGCTAACATTGCTATATGTAATGAGAAAATGCTGCTATGCACAACAGTCCAAAAACGTAGGTATATTTTATAGAGGCAAAACTACTACGTTTCTAAACAGAGTGATCAATAGTTTTTGATAGAGAAATTCTGAAATTTCCCTGATTTCCCTGACAAAACTGATAAAATTTTCCTGAAATTTTCATCAATGGCTAATCTTCTTTATGTCTCGGACCTGATACAAACATTGATGATCAAGGCTCTCGAGTCCTCTCTATTATCAGTCAGGTGGTTAAGTTCAGTATTAGCCATTTGTTGCAAAGGTGTTTAAGCAACCTGCGTATAATTTTCCTTGTCTGCCTCTACTTCTTGTCTCTTGAATTTTCCCACATAGTACAAGTTTTTCGATTCCATTCTTTCTACTTAAATGACCTAAAAAACTTCCTCGGTCTTTTTCTGATCTCTTTATCAATGAGCGTTGCACATCAGCAAATTGTAGCACTTCTTGATTAGTCTTCCTGTCCGCCCATGGAACTTTCATCAGCCTTCTAAGATACCGTATCTCCGTAGCTTCTACCTTTTTCTTACTGTTTGTGGAAATGTTCCAGCGCTCGAAACCGTACAGGAGAACTGACCAGTCATGAAATTTCAGTGTTCGTAATTTTGTGAACATAGAGATTTTTCCGTTCTTTAATATCGAGGCCATCTTAGTAAATGTGTGTATTGATAAGTAACAAAAGACACAATTACTAAGACGGCCCCACGCTTTCTGATTTCTGCGTCACACTGCATCTGCTGTCAGCATGCGTCCAAGAAATGTAAATTTGTGTACCTGTTGCCTAATGCAAAACTTAAAAAGAGCTGACTATTCTTTCGACCAAAAAAGGCAGTCAAAAGAGTGCACCTTATAAAACTTCCCTACACTTTCATAAAATTATCGCATTTTTCCCTAACTTCCATGAAGGAAATAAAGTCCCCTAGCAATTCTATGCCTAACCATTTTCTACCTGCTCGATGAGTAACATGCTATAGAAAAATGAATGAAGTGTACAAAGGCCTTACCTCATTTACATCAACTGCACCAATATTTGGCTGTGTTGGATCAACATTAAATGTTGTCTGCCAATACTCACGCATCTAATCAAAATCAAAATAGATGCATATAATGAAATCAGCTATTGGTTGGTTCAACCTTCCATATACAGGTATGGATGTAGTATCTGTATGTAGTATCTTAAGTGGTACTGACTGTAGGCGAGACATAATTTCTGCTCATTGAGTTGAAAAGCAGAGTACAAAAAGAAATTGAGTTATATAAACAAGTTTCATTGACGGTAATTAAAAATAAAATTGATAGCATTTATCAAAGTTCAAGCAAGCAGGTCCTGGGTTTGAAATATCCCAAAACAATTTTCAACATGGGCATAGCAGCTGAAATAAAAAAACTGATGATTTTTATTAAAAGGACCATAACAGATTGTCTCCAGTCTCATTTGATAATATCCCCTGTAAAACTGCACAGTGGGCTGAGACTCAAAATTTTGAAATAGGGACAAGGCTTCATATGCACTGCCCCTATTTCTAAACTTCGAGTCTCTTAGCTCACTGTGCAGGAGAGCATGTTGAATGCGGAGATATGTCCGGCTTGCAATGAAAGAATAAATTTTTGAAAATGTCAATTTTTGGGCTGCTTGGGGCCAGACAATCAATTTCCGTCACTATGACCCAAATACCCTACTTCAGACAAAATTTGCTAGAATTGATTAAAAAGTAGTGGTTTGACGTTCCTTGGAAAGGAACTCGTCAATTTTCATACAATAGACATAGCTATCACCCAATTCCCAAGATAGTAAAATCAAAATGGTAAACAGCAGTTGCAATGAATGATGGATGAAACTGGGAACTAAATTCTTAATAGCAACTTTAATTGATTACAGATGAAAAGAGTACATCATAGTGGCAAATAAATCAAAGTTATTAATGGATGATTGGAGCGTAACACTTGTGGATCGATACCTTAGTGTCTACCTAGTATGCATTTATTGGTACATATATCTTCGCATCTTCCTGTGGTTCTATACTATAACTGGCCTAACAACAACACAGCGAATAAAAGCAAGGCGAAAAACTAGCAACACAACCACAAAGGGGAACCAATAAACAAAACAATAGATAGTCTAACTTGACAAATCACGTACCAAAAGTTTTTGAAACCATTAGGTTTGCACGTTGTGGAAACACAAGAGCTCAAAATGAAGCTACAACAATACTTTGAAAGTACTCACTGCAGGAAACGGATCAGGGTCAATCCAAACGAAGTTGAGTTTCTCATTATTCGCATATTCTCTTGCTAGTGACTTGACCAGAGAGAAAAATCGGCTGCCAACTGCATGCGATAGAATGAATGTGTCTTCAGATTTGCGTCAACACAGCTAGTAACAAGAATTGTCTAATTTCCATACTGCTCGGTATGAGTACATCATTAATGCTACAATACTCGCCAGAAGTCCTGGGACACTTTGCATATTTTTAATCTGGAGGAAACATTCGTCTCCCCTTCCCCCTAAACAATGTTGGTTTTTGGGAGAAGTACGTGCAGTAACGGAAAAATTTTTCGTGCACATTAACGCCAAGTGTCTCAGGAATAGACCAACATTGTTTTAGGGGGAGGGGGAATGCGTACAAGGCTTAATGATTGAAATGCTGAAAAGGCTATAGTTTTTCATAATTTTTTGTAAGTGTCCCAGGGACTTGTGGCAACCATTGTAAATACTTAGGGATAGGATAAGGGCTTGGGTGAAGGTGTTAGGGCTAGGGTTGGGGATGGGTTGGGGGTTTCGGTTTGGGTTAGAGGGATAAGGTAAGGGGTAAGGTTAGTGTTAATATAATGAGATAATCAGGTCGAGTAGTATAGAAACTAAATAGTTCCTTCAAAACAACTTTACCTTATAAGGCAAAGCTATACTATAAAGCAAGCTATATAGAAAAGATACTATCAGTTTAGCATGCCAATGGAATTTATAAACAATTACTAACTTGCGAGCTCCAAGCTGAAAAATGCTACCTGATAACCCTATCTTTCTCTTCATAATAACGTGCACAAAAAGATGTGGAAATAGTGAAAAATGCATTATAGCATACCGGCATCATCAATCTTAGCAAATACTGTTATCATGTATCCCTTCATTTCATGTGACTGGGGATAAAAATATTTTTAATACACATTCCATAAAAGTTACAAGACTATTTAATCACATAAACTAGGAACTAACATTATACACATTGCAAATACGAAAATGATACCCTGGGGAGCAACAATTATGTCTACCCTGGGGCCATATATGAGAGATTAAAGTATCAGATATATTTATGTTCATTTGTAAATGTACACAAGCGTATTCATAAATGCATATACATATGCAAGTACACACAAGAACATAAGAACGCAAATATTTACTAAAATAAAGACTAAATAAAAGAATTACAAGAACAGAAAGCAACAAATGACCACACTTTGCTATCAACTTTTACCAAGATATGAGTAAAATATGATTACACTTAAGTGAACATGGCTGCATAGCACATCTATAACAAAACTGAGGTAACTTGCAGACTGCTGAAAGCAGCTTGGTGGATTCTTATTTTAGAAAGAAATTAAAATAACTGATATAGAGACACTGGTCTAACTGATATAAAGACAACTCAAAAATCACACTAACCCAAATTTCATGAATATTCTCAAGCATCATTTTCCTGATGACTTGCCTGCAATTTAAAAATCAAACTTTTCAATAAAATCAAAGACCATTACCAAAAATATATTGTCCAGCTTTTGCTAGTATCTACTGTTGGACAAAAGTCCAGAGGTCCATAGCAGAGCCCCTGACAAAGGAAGAAAGGGTAAGGCTAGGTAAAGGTGGGAATGAGATCAAGCTTTTTGATATTAGACTTGAAAAAATATGCTGGAAAAAGACAGTCTAGAAAGGAAGATATAGGTAAAATGTTCCACAGGCAACGGGAAATTGGAAAAAGAATGATGAGTTATGAGAGATGGAAAGGACATGAGTATGTATGTGGAAAGAAAAATGTGTAAAATAATCATTCTATACCTTCGATTCTTCCTAATGAATTCACTTATGTGCTTCTCTTTAAATATAAACTAGAATTCAAACATAAAACTTCTATTCTGTATTCATCTAGTACGTAAATAGGTAAGTAAGTAGGTTGGAAAGTGAGAAATAGAGTTTAATGTCTTTGGGTACTCCATCCTGTTGGATGGTTACCATTACTCAAAGATACAGTACTGCTAGCATTGCATAGAAGATTCAGGGCTAGTGTCCAAATGAGTAACAAAGAAAAATCAAATAAAGCCAAATATAAATGGTGCTAGAGAATAATAGAAATTAGCAATAACTGAAAATGAGGCTAAGTATGATGCTATTTTACAAATCAAGGCAAAGCAATACATAGTTCCCAAGCGCTATGCATCTAGCATGTGGATGACAAATTTCAGTTTCTTCTAATGCCCCCATGCTATGTAAAACTACCATGCATTTGAAGTTGACAGCTCCAAATAGAGAATTTTTGTTATTTTTCCTGCTATAACCCACCATGCTTAACAGCCAAAATCTATATTTCTATGGAGAGAAAATCAGAAGTTTGTCATTATCTAGGCTGTGCTGGAAAGTTTAGCAAAGATTCACTATGCACAAAGGTTTCCCCAGTTTCTGAAAAGGCACATAGGGGCCTGGACTCCTCATCTGTGACCCAGGAATCTACCCACAGACACCTCAAACTCAACTTTCTTAAAAACATGGCAACTATGGAAATAGTAAATCTTTGCTCAATATGGCAATGGATTGGAAGTTTTTCTATTCTCACTAATGAATCTATTTTCAGCTACTTGGATACTGTTACTATATCTTTTCCAATGTGACATACATTTCAATAACTACTGGTTTTCTATTCATTTCATTGGTTTTGGCAAAACACACCCTGTGAATGAGAAGTTCTTCAGAAAAAGAGAAATTTGGCTAAGTTGTTCCTCAACACCAAATGATTTTTTCAAAACCAAATATGATATAAAAAAGCCCAATTTCTGAAATTTGCCATAGAAAAGCTCAAAATGGCAACTCTGCTAGGACTGCTCTAAATTGTCTGTCTACCAACTAGGCCAAACTGCAGTTGGTCAATAGTTTCCAAAGAGTATACTAGCTGGATTGAAATTGCATTGGAGTGGTTTTGGATACAGTCATAAGCAGTGGCCATTAAACTATTGCTGCATTTCTATGACACTACAGGTGAGCTGAAACAGGGAGTTGGGGGAATGGTACCTCCACAATTTCACATAATATAGTATGTATCACTATTTTCAGACATTTTTGCAAAAGAAGGCACCATAAAGGATCATCTTCCATTTTTCATATTCAAAATGAATTGAAAGTGATGCTGTTGCTAAAAAAGATAAGCAGGATTCAGAGCCAAACCCCAACCTTGGAGATCAGGCCCCTCAATTTTGAAAGTCAGTTCAACACCCCCTGAAAAAGACAAGAGAAAAAACACACAACATATTATTTATAAAATATGGCAGAACATAAAATGACTTGAATCTTACACTTAACAAAAATTGTCATAGAAAAACTTACATTGCTTGGAGATTTAACTGCCTTCTCAAATGGCTTAATAAACAGCAATGAATTCAATTTCTTGAGTTGTAAACTCTTTGCAAGCTAAATAGTACAGAAAAACATTCAAATACCCATTCATACACTACAAGCTAAATAAATGTGCAAGCAATCCAGATAGTTGCTCTCATGAATGAATACAAGATATAACATAGCAGTATTTATGAACTCAAGAATTGCACCAACTTGAACCTTCACACTAAATTCAAACAAAACATTAAAGAAATGTATTCTACATATATGTAAATATGAGAAGTGCTAAGAACGTTTTGAAATAAAAAGAAAAGCTTCATCTTGCTGAAGGAATACATGTCTATTTTTACACTGCCCAAAAACCAAGGTACAGAACACTGCAGCATGTCAAAATTTAATTTTTGCCAATTTTCAAAGAATGGAAAGCACCAATGTAGAACTGCTAATACATAATAACAGTGTCATTATAGTTAGCAAGAAAAACTAATGAAAAATTACATATAATTCTTCAAAAAGAACCAATCAGCAGTAAATACTTTGATGTTTACTGGGGGGGATGCTTCTCAAACAATATTGATTGCTGCTATCTGTGAGTCCCTATTTATGCAACATTATTATAGGGGCTGAGCGCTCTTTCTGCCCTTCCCCCAAATGTCTACTGCTGGAGACAATGCAGTGAGTAGCATACTAGTAAGTAATTTTCACACCAAGAGAGAAAGCTTGACTAAAGTTGATATACCTTTGAATCAAAAACTGCATGGAACTGGATCATAGGCTGGAATGATCTAGCAGAATGCATAAGCTCAGTATACTCTAAAAAGGGAATTGTAGAGCAAAATTATTCAACACCAAAGGTAAAGGTAGATTTTGTGCCTGCTAAAGTGGATACCTATGTTGGCTCATCGACTGAGTAAGTAGGACAGCCATTTTCTAAATTGAATTAATAAAAGCATAAAAGGTACAGTGTCTCTCTGAATGAAACTTGTATTGAATTTGGGATAGAAACAATAGCTCAAGTATAGCATGGAATTAAAGAATCAAGCTGCAACCAACAATACAGCACAAATGAAACCTGCACAGGATCTACTAAATTCTGAACAAATGAGAAATACAAAAACACATATATTTATAGTTTAAGCATTCATATATTATATAATGAACTTTCAATATTAAAGCAAATGCAAACATAAGCCACCTTTGGCAAAATGCAGAAGCATGCAAATGATCTGTGATGATCATATATGACAAAACAAACTGTTTGATGAATACAAATAAATTTAACTACAGTATACCTGTACTGTCTTTTCCTATGTATGCAATGACTTTGGGAAGCTGAACAGCATCAAAAAACTTCTTCCCAGTCTTTGAAACTATATTATTTACAGGTGGCTCCAAGAACTGGAAAAGAAACAATTATGGAATAAGCAGACAATTCTAAAATGCTACTGCCACTAGAAATGTGAGGTCCCAATTGCTGCTCTTTTATATACAACCAAAGTTACAAAACAAAAAGTTCAATTATCAGGCCTTGTCATGAGTAAAATAATGCATGTGCAGTAATTAGCATGTGCATATGATTGTGTGTGTGCGATTACACTGTTAAGAAAATATGTGCATATGCTCCACACATCAGATAAAGAAACTTAGAAAAGAATTGTAAGGTGTAACAAAGATGACATTAATCAAACAAATTCCTTCAAACAAGGAAACTACCGTAGCTTAAACAATAAATGTAAGAGCAATTCTTCATCATCAAACTAAATGTTGTTCCTGAAAATTAGAATTTAGTGATGATTTTGGTCAACGTGTTCAGGTATTAAGCATAAAGATAAGCTAAAAGTAACAATTTCACCATTACCTTTCCAAATGGTGAAATCGTTATTTGAGGTCACTAGAAAATGGCTAAGAACACCTATTTGTGAGTGTGATCAATCACACACACACAATTTGATTTGCGCGTGTGTGGGCACATGCCTTTGCAATCGCATGTGCTAAATGGCAAGGTCTGAATTATCAAGCTTAATCTTCTAAGAATAGGAAACAATCATCTTCCAATGATGGTTAGAGAGGCAAAAACAGCAATACTATTCCAGAATTCACAAAAGCTACAGACAATAAGTATAAAAATATAAAAATAGTGAATAGGTACAAAGGCCTTTTGTGAATCAACAAGAGATAGCAGAAAACCAATGCATTATGATTATTTGGCTTGCACAATGTAGAGCTACCTACTCTAGAGACATATGGTACCATAACATCTGGTGACCTATGAAAAATTTATATTACAGTAAACAAAAGAAATGTGACAAAGAAACTATATATTGATTAGAAAATGATATGGAATTTTTGGAAATGGTAGCAACATTTATAAGTTTAGAAACCTTTGATGCTAATGCTTTCCACAATGCTACTTGGAAAATACAATCCCTCATTAAGCAAACATGCAAGACAAAGGTATAAACTTTCAACTAGATTTCTGGGATGCTTTTTGTTGTGCAGCTAGTAAAACTTTCATGCAAACAATGTCATATTATAAAGCCATGTGTTAAAACAAGCATGACAAAGAATCTGCATGGAACTATCTTTTCCTCAATGATGATTCTCTTCTATCAGATTCTTCATAAATTACTCTTGTGTACTGTATAAGAAATATAAGTGAAAGCAATAAGGGCACACCAAAAGCTACTGCAATACCTTGAAATAGTTGCTAATTTTTCAACATATTTCTATAACTTCCAAAGAACTTAAGATCTTTTACAAATAAAAAGATATAGTACGGAAACATTAAAGATATTTAAGTGGCTTAGAGGTAGGTTATGAAATGCGCATATTGCATCAGAATACATACCTTTGGCCAGTATAAGTTGTCAATCGTCCATGATTAAAGATAAGTATAGTGCCTGGGTAGAGGACACCTATAAGTTGAAATAATCTTTTAATGTCACTTGACACATCCAATTATTGAATTAGAAGAGGCAAGCTGTTAGTTTTTTTCATTGATTCATATTAGAAAGTTATAAAAGAATAAACTTCCCATTACCAGAAAATGAATGCTTTACTAGTCAGGCTCGGTAGATAACAATTCTACAAAAAGTGGACAGAAGTATATCTATTGAAATTCTACAGAATTTAAACAAACCAACTTCAAATACTGCATTACACCAAACATAACGTACAAAATTGCAAATGAATATAGTAGTACAAAACTTCTGCAGAATGGGCATGATGAACAATCAATAAAAGAAAGGAGGAAAATATAGGATGATACTGGATACATCAAAAGATTGGCTTTATACAATTACAGGATGATGATAAAGAACTAAATGTAATACAACTTCATAAGCCTCTTCTTTATCCAATATAGAACCAGAGCACAAACAATTGCATATGATCAAATAGAAATGACTAGAAATGTTAGCAAAGGAAGCAATTCACAAAAGCATAGAATATTAATACTATGATTGATGCAATCCATAATGGCTGCACATTTGGAAAGAATGGGAACTAGCTTCAAGGCAAAAGGCTTCAGAGAGAAAAAGGCTAAAGGTTCCAAAACATAAAAAGGATTTACAATCCATGTCAATTAAGAAACTTTGTGAGCCTCTCTAGCAGTCTGAATGACCACTCTTTACAGAGGAAATATGTAGAATAATACTAAGCCTGCATTGATGCAATCAAAATGTCCATTCATTGTTGCAAAATAATGTTATCTGCATGAATCTACATGACTAAACTTCATATTCATTATTTTTATCAATTTAGATTGGTAGATTTAGAACTAGATTTATAGAATCAATACAAATCAAATAGACAACAAAAACATAGCACATTCCTAATATTCCAGTCATAACAAATGCAATCTTCTTGGAGCATACCTGCTTCTTTGACTAATCCAATATTTTTTACCATATCACAGGTGGTGCAAACTATACCTCTCTTTTGAAACAACTGAGCTACAACCTGAAAGTCAGATAAGATCGAGTAAGATAAGATTGGCGAAAACATTGAAAAGAAAAACAGATCCTAATAGGCTATTTGATGTTTGTCAATAGACACCAAACAAGCAATAAAGTGAGTCTTTGCACCAGGCCTCTCTGTAAAGATTTTAGTAAGTGCATGACCAATTGCACACCTTGTGGCAAAATTTTGCGTCGATTCATGCACTCTAACTCCACCATTGTTTGCTTTTATTACTTGCTACACACATCCAATGGAACTTTGAATTAAGGATTGTTTAATTCATTGCTGGAATAAGAAGCATTTTAAAGAAAAAGCAGAGGTTTTCATTTCAAAACTCAAGCTTGAGAGCATTGCTTGTATTATTCACTTTTCAATGCTACAAAAGTTACTACCAAATCATCTAGTTTCACAAAAACATTAGCACATATGGTCAATAAACAGAAAAGACTAGGAAACACAAATGTTGACTTAACTTCTATTTCAACAGAAATAACACTAAACAAACAACTCAAAGGAAAGTTGATAGAATTGCTTCTTATGAGAAACTGTTTTTAAAACAAGGCTGTATGATTACAATCACCAATATACAGCTTCAAGCACATTATAGAAGCATAGTTGAGGTGTGTGATTTGGCAAATTCTTAAGAATGAGGAGCTTGATGAAATGTGCATCTTGGCTCATCCAGGCATGTGCTAAGGTGCAGGTGTATGATCATGCACCTTAAGTGGAGAGGCCTACCTACCACAAGTGGTACTTGCACTGCCTACAACAATTTTCTTATATACTTCAGGCCTGTAGCCATGGAGTGGCATGGGGTAGTAACTACCACCCCTGGGAATGTTTTGCAAATTTTTACTGATGCTATATCTTTATTGCTAAACAAATATCTCCTAAAATATTAGTTTAGCTCAATCTTGGTCTTTGCATTATGCTAGAAAGTTCAATCTATTCATACACAATTTTATCCCTTTGATTGTGATAACAAAAAGTAGGAAATAAGCTCTCAGATTTTGCACCATGTGATTCTTCCAGGACAATTTTGTCACTCCTGAAACACAAGCTGGCTATGGGCTTGAGAAACTTCATAAAAATATCTATTGTGTTGGAAAGTGTCCATTTTCTACTTCTTCTATACTAAAATGTATATTTTTCTTCCAAATATACATATTGAATCAACTTGCAAAGTGATCCCTACCACAGAATAAATCTGAGGAAAAGATGTGAATGAAACTGTGATAAGCCATAAACTTGTCTAAAATTGAAATTTAAGTCAATTATTAGCACGACTTTCTTTGCTTCATATGCTTTTGTCGTGAAAATGCATGCACGTCATCCTAAATATCTACGGCACATATAAACAAAGTGGTAGATTCAACAAAATGAAGTGCAACTGAGCCTCCTGCCCATCGCCAAAGGAATTCAATGCCATCTGATGAGAAGCATACTGGTGCCTTCAAAGGCAGCTGCACCCTCTAGACAATAACAGCCTGGTGCAATTAATGTGTACACGTACCTATTAAAGAGTAAGCATATAAATATAGTAACTACCTCCAAGGCATATTTGTCTTGACGGAGGGTTGTTTCATTACTATGAGTATGAAATAAAACAACCATAACATTATATTTCTTTAAAAGGCCTTTTATGTTCTTTTGACTTAATTCTCCAACTCGTTCGACTCCATCATGTCGCATCATTTCAGCAAGCTTTTCGGCTCTCTCGTTTGCTCCCTCGCTTTCTTCTTGGCAATGCACAAAAGATATAGCAATGAAGAGAAATACAACTCTCATACTTCCTCCTCTACAGCTCTTCATAATCAAAAGTAATGAAATCCCCTTGCAAAGCGTCACTTTTACTAGTCAAAATGCTACTGCAACAAGTCAATTCACAAGGCTCTTCTATACTCCATATTCATGGCGCCTCTATATGGTTAAGAGGCTACTCTTCACTTACGTTTCCTTCTCTTTGTTGCTATGCACGTGTACACTCTTTTTCATAAAAACATTTTTATAAGAATACAAGTCTGAATTTTGACGAGAAAGTAAGAGCAAATTAAGAACAAGGCTGAAGTACTATAGTACAATGTATTTTTGTTGGGCAACGATGCATAGGCCTTCCACTAACATGTTGATATTAAATGCCCTTTCCTTCTTGGCCTGCAGAGAATCGACTGTTAAAACTTCTCTTATTTGATTTTCACGAGTTAGTTGCCCCTAGCAAAACTCAACACTCTGCTAAAATTGTCTATTTACAATTTGCCATAAAAAGTTTGTCACAAAAACAATGATATGCAAGAGAACCTTCTCGGATGTCACATTTGGCTAGTGGCCTCTCAATCAATCAAAACATACAGTGTTGTTTTGTATATTGTCATAGGGCCTTGTCATACGCAACGTAACGCCTCTAAGGGGGAAGAAGGGTGCCATGATCTGCAGGGCTGCCGAGAGAATTCTGAGGCCCCGGGGGAACAGAGAAAGACGAGGCCCCCTGAGAACGAAGCGAGCAGAAAATTTTCAGGGTCTAGATATTAACTTGGGACAATTACTGGTGGTTTACTTTATGAAGCCCCAAGGCCTTGAAGTATTGGGTATTATAAGGCCCCTTTCAGCTTGTGCTCTGGGGAAATTTGCCTCCCTGCCCCCTTCTCGGCGGCCCTGATGATTTGTTATGCTATTGCTTAATTCATATGGAGAGCTTTAATATGGAGTGTTACGAGAGGGGGAGTAGGGCCTCAAAAACAATATGACGCTACGTGACGAGCGAATGATCTCTAATTCTAAGTTGTGTACACCCTACAAGGTTATGACCAGGTAAAAAAACAATTCATCTTCAAAATTTTGGAAACATTAAGAACATCCAGAATGCAGTACAATTGTTTAAGCTCGATGGTGATCTTCAAGCTATTGTGGGGCACAATTCCCCGCTATTTGAACAGCTCAGTGTTATGCCTTACCGGCAAATATCCATGTTGTATCAACCACATAGCAAGAAATATTGTATTTGAGGAGCAAAGCTCGAGGTTTCAATGTCCAAGTCAATAGTCCTGGTAGGGGCAAAGTCATGTCAGCATTTTCATTTTATTTCCTTTTACCTTATTTATTTCTTCAATTTAAACTCATTGAATAAGGGGTGCTAGCTTTGTTACTAAGTCAAGATTGGTCCACTCTTTTGTTCTACGAAAAGTGAAGAAGGACTTCTGTTAAACACGAGTGTGGTAATCAGAAAATTTATAGCTGTAACCACTAAATTTCTAAACTTTGCCTCAAACATTAATATGACATGACTGATATTTCATGCTGAGTAAGCTCTCCTATTGTGGGCCATCATAAATCTTGTATCAAGCAAAATTTGCAGAAGAATCAAACGGACTATTCGTTACTATTTTTGCTCCTTTATTTTGTAATTTTGGCAATCTAATTAACTTAGCAGTTCCACAGAGGACCAATAATATTAGTTAGGCTCTGCTATACTCTTGTGCATGTTAACTAGAGCTGCAAGTGAAACATAAGTTGAAAGTGCAAGTGTATTGCTTGGTGTATCTCAAAAGGGCAAGGGTCTGTGAAATTATAGTCTGTATGCTCTGGGTATGGCTGCCACATTTTAAATGATCGTCAATTATTAAGCCAACATTTTAGTTTGATTTACAAGACCAATGTCCTCTGTCTCAAGATTAAGACCCTGTTTACACTGGAGCAAAATGGAACCGATCCAAAATTGGTACGAATGGGCCTTGTGTTTATACTACAAGGGTTGGAACCGATCCATTTGGAACCATTATCCGTGTTTTTTGGCTCCGCTGAAGGAACCGTTCCATTTGGATCCAGTGTAAACGGGTAGAACCAAACGGAACCGAGCGAAAAGAGAACGGATATGACAATTTAAGATGAATCCTTTGTTTGCGTTTTTATTTCACGCGCCAAATATTAAAGAAAACTGGACTTTGTGATTGAGTACATAATCCTCCTCCAGATTAATTACTTCCGGAACCATTTTGAACCGCTTCACATTTACACAAGAGGCTAGGGCAGCGATGTGCCGAGATACCTACGGTTGGGAGGGGGGCGTTTTGACCAATTAACCGACTATTGTTACTTAAAAAAAGATACACAAAAGGTCACAGAAAATACTGTTGCCAACTCTCTTGAAACATGACTACCTTTTGACCAACTTTCTTGCAAATTTGAAAATAGTGGTGGGGCGTAAAGCTCCCTCCACGCCCCCAGTCAACACATCCCTGAGCTAGGGCCTGTTTACATGGAGGATAGCCAGCCCGGTTTCCCAAGGTCTGGCCCGCTAACCGAGATCCGGCAAACCTGTCATGTTATTTTCATCTCATTTTGAAAATTCTTTTAGTAAGGGAGCCCATACCCAGTAGCTTGGTATTAAGGCTAACCAAAAAGTACACGCACTTGCAAGAATATCCCCTTTTATGGAACCAAAAAAGCTTATAGCAATTATGAATGCATTGATAACATCACAATTTAGCTACTGTCCTGTTATATGGATATTTCATAGTCGCAAAACTGATCACATGATTAGCAGAGTTCATGAAAGGGCTCTTAGACTTACATATATAGATAATGTCTCAACCTTTGAATGAATAATGGCAAAAAAACTCTGCAAACACCCACGAGAGGAATCTGCAGCTACTAATGACCGAGATCTAACAAGACAAAATCAAAGTTAAACCCTGATTTTATGGTAGCATCGTCAGCATGTATTGAGTACCCTGGACTTTTCTTAGCACAACAGGTAAATCCTTGCTGCATAGTTAGAAAAGGAGAGGCCCATTACGCGAACCCTGCGGAACTCCAATTATAATAGACTAAATTTTCGAAGGTACGCCATTGATATTATAGACTTGCTTGCGATCATTCTAATAAGAGCGGAACCAATCATGCTCCATACCATTGATGCTATAGTGATGCAATTTGGCTAGGAGTATACCATGATCGTGGTTCAATAGGAGTATACCATGATCGTATGGAACACTTTTTTTAGATCAATAAATATAACAGCGTTGTAAGTGGAATTGAGTGACTTTCCATTATTGGGGGCATTTTGACCATTACACCAACTACTGCTACTAAAAAAGGGTCACGGAAAAGACTTTGGAAAATTCTCTTGCAGTATAACTGACTTTTTCACCGACTTTCTTGTAACTTCAAAAGTATTTGGAGGTGGCGTGATGCCCCCCGCCCCCCCCCCAAAGCACATCGCTGGTTGGACCAATCATTGCGTTCTCCATTTGTAAAAATTTGTACACACATACGGCTTTCTAACTGTCAGGGAATTTACCAGTATTGATAGAAAAATTGAAAATATCACAAAGGGGTTTGTGAAATGACTTGAAATACAATATAAATAACATGACTAACAATGCTTATGGAATTTTTTGCAACTACAACATCAATGGCCACAAACTTTAAACGGATAGCATCTTTATTATCGTATACTCATTAGACAGAAGAGCGTTGGGTTGAGGCTTTATCTAGCTGTAGCATAACTGACATAAATAGACTCCAAAAGCTACAGAATAGAGCAGTTAATATAATAACTAACAGTGCATTCAATGCCCCTGCCAAACCATTGTTAGAAAACCTTGGTCTAAGATCTATTAACGAACTTAATGAAAATGAGTTAAACTCAAATTACCTTACACAATTTCTAATTTGAAATTCCCAGCAACTTATAGAGACCTAGGAAATACTGATAGGGATTTGAAGCTCCTACTAAAAAAAACTAATAATGGGCAAAAAGGATTTTCTGTCAGAGGAGCAAAATCGTAGAATGGTCTCTCAGCTGGTGCTAAACATGCACCATCTCTGGTACCTTTTAAGTCATATTTGTAAATAGTTGTTTTACATGTCCGGTTTTATACATTTACAAATGTAGGCTTTTTAAAAATACGTAATGTTTTCTTTCATAAGTTTTTAGCTTGTACTTTGTAAATAGACGGCCCCTTCAAACCAGCTTAGCTGATTGGGCCACCTGCTTTATAAAATTGGTATGATGATGAATGATGGTAATGATCTTATCCTCTAACAAAGCCCCTTACATTTAGTTAAGCAAGATATGACGACCACAACATTGAAATCCAGTAGCCTTACAGCATTGATCAAATCACAATGAAAGACAGCAGAGGTAAAATTTATAAAAAAAACCATGATATGTTAACGTGGTTAGAAGAACCAATGACAAGTACAAAGCTACTGAAAAAATTAGAGTCCTGCAACAACTCTTGGGATAAAACATGCCTCTTGTTTTAATGAATACTTGTAAGTGCAATTCTAAAAGTCATGAATTCGCAATTGCTCTCCCAGATTTTGCAAGTTTGCATAGCACAGCTCAGAATTTGTATCAGCGTTATATTCACAGATTATTATACACTTAATAGTCTTAACAACTATGAAGCCACTCTTCTTTAAGCAGCATATAACAGAAAAGCCAGGCTCACACGATAAGTATATATATTGTTCACCCGCTATGGTGACTCCTTTGTACAAAGTTGTTGGGTCACTTGAAATTGCTCTCTCAATCACCTGGACTTCTTCAGGGTGCACCTGAAAATAGAATGAAGCAGAGAAAGCTAAGTTTACTACAACCAGAAAGACTATGTGGATAGTCCACAGCTTAAGTTTTAGATCTTGATTCTTGAGAATTCTTAATGCCTAAAATGGCATGGAGAATTTGCATGTTATTAGAGCGCTCAGCCATTCAAGATTTTGATCCTATGCTGTAGTATACGAATATGGTTGCAAACTGTGCTAACATTGAAAAGGAGCAGCTCCAAGATTCAAAGTAGTAATTATATTTTTTGCAGCTACTTCGTAGGCCATCTATGATGTTTAAACTCTTATAGCCTATCATGTCAACAATTATGGCCTCCTTGCTTGTTCCTGATGGCCCTGAAAAGTACTAAGTACTTGACAACGTATTAATTAGGCCACAAAACAAACTATGAGTCTCACTTGTGAACAAAAATAGGTGGATCATTGTTCTTCATGCATTGTCTAAAATGTTCGGGTAGAAGGAAAGGAGCTTCTCTCACACATGCAACTTGGTTATAAAAATAAATCACCAAAATAATATGCGATGGTTCTTTTCCTCCCACTTTGTAAGCTGCAAGGTCAAGTGAAAATAAAATGTGTGATTGACAAAGGAGTCCAGTAAGTCCCAGAATAGCTTATGTACTCGACAACACTCGAGGGTAATAACAGAGCTGTTTCAATACAAGCTCAGTCATAGTGACAAACTGGCATGGTTTGGAACTTATTTGTGTGAGAAGGCGAAGCCCGCAGCTCAATCTGTTGCCTTAGCATTTTGCAAGGATGCATACTAGGGCCACTACTGTTTATTCTACTAGGCAGCAATATTGATCTTCCGCTCAATCACTGAGGATTTATCCTTATCTTGGGCTAAAACTTTTAACATTGATCCAAAGTGATCTATTGCATCAATGATGTTGAGTAATGGCGTATACACGTACATTACACACTCTGTAGTTTCAAAGTCTATTACTTGGCTTACTAACTTACTCCTTCCTTCAATTTGGAAAGGATCAAACTATCTATAAACTATAGCTCTTTTTTATCATTATTATTATGTTTATTATTGTTTTTTTTGTAAGCCAGCCAAGTACAGATTGCCTTTTTAGTGAGATTTGCACTTGTAATACTTAACGAGATATTATATATGAAGTTTTTTTTAATTACTGTATTATTGACTATTGTATCTCTATTGTCAGGTGTCCAGTACTTATTGTATTGTTTCCTGTTGTTTTGATTAATTGCAATAGATAGATTGAATGGCATGCATATTTACTTATGGTTCAATTGGTTTACAGCAAATACAACGAGAACTACATGAAAATCAATAACGTGCTGCATGAACTTTGAATGCTATACTAGCGTTAAGCCAAAAACGGTTGGAAGCAAATTGCGCAGTCCATTGGATAACTTAGTCACAAAGCTGAGTGGCCCAAAAATTGCTGATTCTGTATCGGAAGCGGTGGTCGGGAGAGGTTTCAAGGCATATGAAATTGCTAGTTGAACGCAAGTAATCTCTTGTTGCTCTAGAGCTGAAGGAAAACGATTTAACATAAATCCAACATAAGTCAATGCATGATCAGATTTGCGGAGCTTGAAGTGCCGAAAATGCACCTATTCACTGCCTTAGCAAAAGTGGGAAAATATTGAAAATCGGATAGTGATTCATATCGAATAAATTGTTGTCGGGCTTGGCATGAGCAAATCAGTACCAAATGTGAAAAATTCAGGAGTATTACTAGATCATAGAATTGAAATTGTAGAAACTTCAAGTCAAATGAAGATTTGGAGAAGATATCAGTCATATAAAATAAGACTTAACCAAACTTTTCCTTGAACCATTGAGAGGAAGTGCTGACCCCAGAGATTCGCAAGTAGATGCTCTAACAATAAGAGCTGCTGAAGAACAAAGGATCTTAATTCTTAGAAGCCAAGGTCCTGAAGTGTATTTGTCCTGTCCCCTAGCCTGCAGAGTGTGGCAGAACTGGAAAAAATCTGCAGCCTGCAAGAAGAAGTTTTGTGCGAGCATAGTGTGCAATTATACAGTGTACCATCAGGGGCATTTCAAAGTAGGGGTGTTGGGGTGTCACATTCCCCCCCCCCCACATTCTGCCGAAGCCGTCGGTAATCAAATTGCTTGTCTGTAATTCTTTAGCTTGTAGCAAAAGCTGGCGTTGCGATTATTGCTTGTCGGAAATTCCGGATGATTTAGTAGCATGCTAGGGCGTAAATTATGGGGTAATGGGGGTGACCCCTCCCACAACAGATAAAAGAGAGCTGTTCACAGGGCAATTACATTCCTTTGCAGGGTAATTATTATATCAAAGAGCATTCACGTATATCAGTGCACATTCTGACTTGGACTACCTTTCCCTCGGCGCACTGGCATGAGATTTTGCTCCTAGCGTAGGACTACATGCAAACAAGACACCAAAATGATAGATCAGCATAGCATACTCGCATTTTGTTTCCAGCTTAGGGGATCAGTGTTCCTTCAGAGCACAATGATAAATGATGACAGCAAAGTTCTCCCGTGTTCCAAGGGTGTTTTCCTGCATTCCAGAGGGCGTAGTCCTAAAACTTTTTCTGAGAGCAAGCCCCCAGACCCCTATTTTCCTCCCGCTTTATTTTGATAGCAACTACAGGCCTTTCTGTAGCATCCAATGATATGGGCGGCATGCTTTCATTTCCAAAACATTGGGGACTTTGTTATTTGTTTTATCTAAGTGTACAACCAGGTCAGTGACTACGTCTCTGACATGATATTCTACATTACATCTTGGTATCAATCAAATGAGGATTTTCATAGTTGCTATACATATTGTATCTCATTTTTATTACCACTGCAATGATGTTCTTTCGGCATCTATTATCATATATTGGATGAATTTTTGCAGGGCAAAATTCACTTCTGCAGGGCTAAAACCTCTGACACCACCACTCCAATGAAAGTATGCTAGTTACGCTTCTGGTAGCATGTCGATAAATTCTATATCTTCTTTTAGCGTGTTAGCGTACACAGAGTAAATTTTGGTTTGTAGACCTCCCTGGATAATGAAAGTATTCGAGTGATCACTAGGTGGGAGATAAGCTGAATTCTTCTTAGTTGTGTTGGCAATAGCATCATTTTAATGCTTTTGGCATATGAGCAAATGGAAAGTGATTTTTCTATGGCCCCCTCTTCTGCAAAACAGTGAAAGAAGTGAAGCATGCTATTCTATGCAAAAAGGTGGGGGCATTGCCTCCTAGTCCCTTGGCTTCGACGCCCCCGTCACCACCTTTTTCCCCAAGTTTTTTGGTCCCAAGTACTGCTTGGTCGGCAGTAAGCGGGCATACTTCCCAAGCTCAAAGATGCCTAAAACCAATGACCAACAAAAGATCTTGCTGGCTAGAGGGGTTGGTTTTTTTGCCGTCCCAATAAAATAAGCGTGACGCAAGAACATAATTACGGCCAGTGCGAGCTGCCTGCAAGGATTACAGCTGCTTGTGGGTAAAACTCGTGGTGCCCAGGCACGCATCAACAGGGCTGGGGTGTGACACCCCAGCCAAAAGTTTTTTCGTCAAATCAAGCAAATTTTCAATTTTTATCAGCAAATTTAAACTATTTCATTGGCGAAATGTAGAGCGATAAAGTCACCACTTCTTCAGCTCTTCTCTAATGCCATTGTGGTGCAAAAATGGGCGTTGGCTGCAATAATAACCAGAGTAGAGGGCGTGGCTTTAAACAATTTATTGGGACTACAACCCCAAACCACTCTCTTCCCTTCTTCCCAATCATGCATTTTTCCAATTAGTTGTGACCATCAAATTTAACCATTTTAGCAGAGTTTTATTGTATAAAATTCCTCCCATATTGCCGGCTAAGCTCCAGGCATGACCATTCGCACCCATTTTTGTTGAAAAATGCAAGCTTTACACCCCCAGGAAAAGCTGTCTAGGAATGGCCCTGGACCCTGCGTCCAACCTTCAGTTCCGGGATGCAAAATTATTGATCTGGATATGTAAACAAAGAAGTCTTGTCCTTCCAGGATATTTCCTCCAGCTACGCGTTCAAGTGTTATTTGCTTGTTTATACCTTTCACTCATTTAATTTAATTTTGAATCCTTTGAACATGATGAATAATCGTTAATCCTTTTGGGGTGCACACCATGCAAATTTTTTACTCAGGGGCATCCCCCCTACGTGCCCCCTGCAGTTATGTGCCTGCAATGCAACACAATTTTATAATCTGTTATTTGTTTTTCGTTCACTAACAAGTCACATCACACACCGTCATTTCTTTCATCATCCTTTCACGCTATTTCTCACGTGTCAAGTATCATTTGAGACGAGAATTTCGAATGTGCATTTGTCAATCTCTTCAGCCAAGTCTCCCTGTTATACAGCAGAGAAAAAGTTACTGATACAAACCGTAAAATTCTCCGTTGAAGCGTAGCATGTACCATCTAATCCATGAATAGCAGCTCTAGAGATTCCTTCATTAAGCAACAGTTTCTCTTTTATGATAGTTTCCCAAGTCATGACTGCTTGGGTTGCTATGTGAAATGCCTAGTTGCTAAGAAGCAGGTGCTTAAGGTGGGAATTAGGGAAGTACCATATGGGAAGTACATATCAAAGCCTCCTTTGCACTTTCACGCCTCATTTTCATAAAACTCTCATTATTGTTTTGCAGAGAGTGCACTCAAAATGACAATTTACAATTTATATATTTTCGCTCGAAATGGTACGTGCCTTTATTATGAAGAATGGCAAAGAAAGAAGAGCTCAAACATGCCAAAGGATGAGGTATTGTTTTGCTATAAGGTTTGAGAGAATGTCTTTTGCGAAGAGAAATCAGTTCGTCAGGTAGTAACACTGTTTCTACCTGACTAACGGTGGATAGCATTGTTACTTAACAGATGGCATAGTCATAACATTGAATAGAGGATTAATGTGGTTGTACATACATACATACATAAAATATTTGTTGAGGCGGGTCTAGTTTGAGTCAGCCCATAGGGCCTAACAAAGCCTACAAATGCATATATCAATATCTTAAGGGAAACAAAAAAGATATAGAGTCTATGTTCGATTATTTTAAAAATACTTATAACGTGAATCTGTGAATGTTGTAGCATCCTGCCCTTTATCAAACTGTACTAAATTTAGTTTCCTGCGGCATACTTTTAGTTATCTGTTGAAGTACTCCAAGATCTTTAGGTCCTTCATCTCAAGGGGAATCACACTCCATATAGATGGAACCCTAAATTGGATGGTTTTACACCCGAGTTCCTTTCTTGGTCCATTTTAAATAAAATGGTTCTTTCTCCTTAACTCGGGTATTGAGCTGTCTTATCTTTCAACCAGATCAACTATCTGTTTTGCCACAAATTCAATATGAATTTTGAACTTTATGGGAGCAAATCTTCTTTTGTAAATACATAATAATGACTTCCAACCTACTATGTCTAGAACTCCATTTTCATTCATTTTACCTGGAATACTGTGTATTAATTTGGCAGCTTTAATTAACTAGCAGCACTGTGAATTTTTTTGTTGAATGACAATATGTATTGTTAGTCAGCATTGCTACCAAGTCAATGAATCACTTCTTAATTTAACTTGGTTAATTGAAAGACTGGGATATATGGAATGGAATCAAATTAATTTTCAAGAAATGCAATAGCAGTATTTTTTAAATCTTTAATTTACTTATTAGTTTGCTTTAGTTTTACTCTTAGGTAATCTTTAAAGCTGGACAAGTATTGATGTTTTATTATTATTTTTACATCTATTTAACTGCAATTTCAGCTCTTGATAATGGGCAACTTTCTGCCCTCTGTATAGATCAACTGCTGTGATGCAGAATTTTTTTCTGCAGGAGTTCAAACTTACTTACGGAATGCTGTTCTCTCTCAAATCATTTGTCAGCAGGATATCTCCACTAAATCCGTATCCTTTCATTGCTAGCAAATATCTTTGATATCTCTTGACCTGCTGGCTTGGCTGTTCCATAGTTTGCCGCTGATGGCTATGTAGAAAAAAGCTTAGGACTCTATCAAAAGTCTTTCCAGCACCACCATCACCATAACACATTCAACATGCAGAAGAAGCTTATAATCCATAAAATGAATTGTATTCAAATCATTTCTGATGAATTGCATAGTATAACTTAAATCTATTTTTCTGGCTGGTATTGACACCTTTTTGCTGGATCGTAGAGATTGTGATTGAGATACAGGCAACTAACTTATCACTATTATTACTAATTACTACTATACTTTTAGTCAGGTCTAATAAGTTATCAAAATTGCCAAGTTTTGGAAAATAATACCTTTGAGATTTCATGAATGCAGTTAGTGAACAATCAAACTGGGGAACAGGGTTGGGGGCAGAAGATTTCAGAATTTCAGTTTATCTAGAATTCTCCAATGGCTGAAAACTAGACCATTCAACATACCAAATCACCTGTATATTTCACATTCAAAACATCCCAGAAAAACACAGAGAGCAGGCTTTTGAATGCCACAACAAAGTGTACTCTTTGTAAAAGACCACAAAAAGACCAAAAGGCCACACAAGAATGAGACCCAGGAAGAAATCCATGAGAAAAGTAACTCCAGTAATGAGAATGCGAGAAGAAATTAATATCTGTGAGTCTCAAGGTTGCCAAACCTTGAGACTTCGCAACCTTGAGTTATGAGCCAAGCTAAATTGTTTATATGGCAGATATCCTGTCATCAAATATTGATTCATTCCATTTCCATGCTATTTGATTAAATTGTAAACACATGTCTATTTTATAATTCACTTTCTGCCCAAATGGTCTTATTATAAAAGTTCTTGTAATTGGTTTTTGTGGCAACAACACTTCCATTATGTTTGAGAAAAAAACTTGACTTCCTAGTATATTGAAAGTGTGGAAGAACTTTTGTAGAGTTTTACTGTGTACCTTAAATGGATGTTTTTGATCATGTAATAACTCTTCAGTACTCTCTTGTTTATAGGCTTGTGTGGTTTTATGACTCTAATTGCATTAAACCTTGACATATCAACAGACAAGATCGCTTTTTAAGCTACAAAACGAATCGGTATAAGTTGCATTTATATGAAACTGCAAGTGGACTAAAAATTCTTATGAACACAGATGTCAATGTTCTAAGTGTCAAGGAATATCTTCACAATATCTATAAGGTATTTGTATTGTATTTTGGCAAATTGCTCAAAATATGTTGACTTCTAAAGATTGTATAAATCCCAATTCAAATTCATTGGCATGGTTTTACATCAGCCGTATTTTATTAGAAATATCGCAAAAACTTCACTTCATCATTACATTTTTTATTGGATAGGCACTGCTGATATCTATTGCAGTTTATGTTAGTTAAAATATGAGTATCACAGCCACTGATGTAACTGCTTAGTGCAATGATAACAAGCCATGTCATGTTGAAAATAAAAATTAGCTCATAGCAGTAGATTAGACTTAAAAGACATCTAGTTTATTTTCTGTTCACCATATGTTAGCTATAATTGTGCATTGCTCCTTGCAATAGAAAAATAATTAGATGCTATTGGATTGTGTCAGGCATGTTAACTGCTTTAGAAACTTCTCTTGTCAACTTGCAATTCAGCTTGTTCTTCCAATTTTTTCTTTTTGTAAGTGAATATTTCTCTTTGTAAAGAATATTGTAGGCCAGTTTTATCTTCTGTGCAAGGTTTGAAGGTAGTTTAGGTCACTCATGAATTCTGAGCAATATTTCAAGATTTGTAGTATACAATACACCTTGAATGTTAGGTTTATCTCTATTAAGCTAAGAATTGTTTCACAGTATGCTGCCATGTATCATACATGTAATATGTCAGTGTGATTTTTTATAGCTTTATGTTGATCTGGTAATAAAGAGCCCTACTGGTGAAATTGGTGAGCCAATAGAATCAGAGTTGTTTTCCTCAAAATTAAACTCTTATGTTCAGTCCTTAGGAATATATTTATAGTTTTTAGATGTTACATGTACTCTCAGGTGCCAAATAAACATCCCCCTGCGTATTAATTTTATTACTTCTTTCCAACCCCCTGGACCTTATTATGACTCCCCCGTTTAGTAATATTAAGGAAATTGACTTTTTAACAAACCCCTAATTTCATTTCCTTTCTTTGTTAGCATTATTTATGTGCAATTTTCCGTAATTTTCATGGCAAAATAGCATGCTTCATTATATATTGCAGTTTAATGCTTTATGACAACCTGTTTTTGCTCCTTTATCCCTTGTATAGTGAGTTAAAGCCAGTTCTTAATTTCCAACCCCCTGTTTATTTAACCCCCCTGTTTATTAAATTTCACAACTTTTTCTGGCCCCCATGTTTATTAGGATCCCTCATTGACTTGGCACTTGCAAGTAGAATCCTTTGTATGGTGCTCAGTTACTTTTGTTGCTAATTTTGAATCAAGGCACTGGTACTTTTGTATTTGTCAACCAATAATCAATTATGAATATGTTGTTTTGCAAAATCAGTATCGTGTTAGATCATCTATGTGCATTGTGTCATTAAATGTTGCATTAGGTCTATTCCAACCCTACTCTCTAATTATTCATTAGATAATCAACTACCTTTATGGCAGCCATAGTTTTTATATATATATATATATATATATATA
>WIPJ01000497.1:36342-49134 GCA_018155075.1 Cassiopea andromeda
CCCGTCCCCCCTGCCCCTTCCCCCCTTGCCCTTAGGCCATCCACCTTCCACAGCTTGTCCGCCATTACAAATTTCACACCTTGGAGTCAATGGCGGGGAGTCTTTGGCGCGGGAGTCACTGGCGAATTTTTTTTTCCATGCAGCAAATGGCGAACCAATGGCGCCAACCTACGCTACTACTTCTATGCATCTGCCTCAAACGTTTATCGTATCCTTGTCGGTATGCAGACTTAATACTTAGGTTTGGTAGGCCTATACCACAGCTTTGTATGATAAGCAACCGGGTTATTGACTATATTGTTGACACACATGAACAGCTCTTGAGGAGTCTAGATCTGCCTTCTCTTTCTCAAGACAATTTGCAAACATTTGAAGATGCAATTCACCAGAAAGGCGCCGCTCTAGATATCTGCTGGGGTTTTATCGATGGTACTGTCCGCCCAATTAGTAGGCCAGAAGAGAACCAACGAGTAGTTTACAACGGACATAAGAGAGTATATGTCATTAAATTTCAATCAGTTGTCACACCAAGTAGCATCATTGCCAATTTGTATGGACCAGTGGAAGGAAGGTGACATGACAGTGGGATGCTAGCAATGTCTGGTCTGCTGGACGAGCTGGAGACATATTCTTTTTGCCCTACTGGCCAGCCACTTTGTATATATGGTGATCCAGCCTACCCTCATAGAGTGCACCTACAGTGCCCATTTGCAAGGAGAGCTGTACTATTACCTGAAGAGCAAGCATTTAATCAATCTATGAGCCAGGTTAGAGCCTCTGTGGAGTTGGTATTTGGAGACATTGTGAACTACTTGAAGTTTACAGATTTCAAGAAAAATTGAAAGATTGGCCTCAGCGCTGTTGGAAAATTGTATGTTGCTTGCGCACTACTTCGCAATGCAATGACTTGTCTGTATGGAAACAGCACATCCACATATTTTGGTCTTCAGCCACCAAACCTGTATCAGTATTTTAACAGGGAGTAAATTATTTCAGGTCAGCAATAAATGGCCAAATTAGATTTGCCAAAATGCTCTTTATTTAATAGCAGATGTAACAGAAAAAAACAAGGAAGAAACTGTTAAAAATCTTGAAATATATCATAAGTATTGCATTAAGGGTATAACAAGGTTCCCATACTTACTCAAAATCCCTAGAAATCCTTAAAGAAAGAATCCTTTAAATCTTTAGCAGGGTTGCCACTATTTATTCAGGAAAAATTCTCTAATTTTACCTGATATTTTCAGCTTTGACCCAATTTTTAGCCAATAAAATTTCATATGTTTGCACAGAACGGAATTATATACAAAAAGATAAAATTTGGTGATTGCCACATGCAACTAGATGTGTGAATGAGTATGAGGAAGCTAGAAAAATTCCCTTTCTTGAAAAATCTTTCTTTGTCCCTGATGTACCCTGATTGATTTTTAAAATTTGTTATTTCCACTATATTCCCTGATTTGGTGGCAACCCTGCTTGGAGATCTTTACTTATTATCAGATGTATGAAACTATTCTTAAATTTCCTTAAGAAGCACAGTTTTTATCACATTTGAAATATTTTTGTAGAGGAGAAAATGAAAAGATTTGATCATTGGATCACAAAAGTTTCTTATAGGAAAAATCTTATATGTTATGTTCTGCAATTTTGCTTAACTAGTTTCATAGAGTTGATTTTGTGTTAGTAAAGAAGGGACGAACATCACAAAAACTTCCTCCAATCTTGTTACTTATTATGGATTTTTGTCATAGTCAAGCTAAATTCTCCTTAGTAATTGCTTTAGAAATTTCCTTTTTTGTCCTTAACATCCTTAATATCAGAACTAAAAAAGGTGTGGGAACCCAGTATAAGTATGTAGTACACTATAGAAAATATATATCTCTACTACAATCATTACTTTTTCTCTAGTGAAGTCAATAAATGTATTTGCTGCTGCAACTGCTATATTATTTCCTGTTGCTGCTCAATTATCTTTCTCATAGAGCTTAACAATTCCCCATCCCTCTTCTCCCTTTCCTATTGTTGATTTGCAAGGATAGCCAACTTCTTTTCTCTTAAGATCAATTTGTTCCGCTCTATCACCATGGCCTCATTGTGTTTCCTTTCCTCAAGTGCCAAGTGCCTTTCTCTGAGTTCTACATCTATTTTTTTCAGCTGTTCTTCTCTTGCTTGCTTTTCTTGCAAATATTCAACCATACCACTACCTGATCTTCTCTTCTTCTTTGAGCTTTCTAGGTTCTCTCTTTCCCATGTTTGAGATAGCCTCTCCATCGATCTCTTTCTAACAGACACTGCTGTTTCTCTTTCTATATCAGAGAATTTATTTTTGGCACCCTGGGCTTCCATTATTTCCTTCTCTGCAACTTCACTCAGTTCAACAATACTTTCAATAGCTTTATCAAGCTCATTTATCTCAGGCCTAATTCCACTGGCTCTTACTGCAAAATGTGTAGTATTATCTTTTTTTCACTAAAATGACAGGTGCATTCCATGGGGAATACGAAGGGCGAATTATGTCATTTTGAAGCATTTCCAATACTTGATTGTCGACTTCCTTTTCCCAGGCCACCGGAATTCTGCGTGGTTTGTGGTATACAGGCAAAGCATCATTGGTAATGATTCTGTGTTCAAGAAGATTAGTTTTTCTGGGCTTTCTCGTATTTGTAGCAAACGCATCCTTGTAATCTGTTAGCAATGCCAAGAGATGAGTATTTTTTGTACCCGAGAGATTCTTGCTCAAAGTAATATTGATGTTAAGAGGAGCCCATTCACTAGGAAAGTCACTTGGCATCGACGCACTTGTAGGTTGAATAGAACCAATCGATTTTCGTGAGAGCAAGTAAATGTCTGTAGGTGTGACATTAAGCACTTTAATAGGAAAAAGCCCATCAATTTTTGGAATAACACGATTCCTGGTAGCATAGACACCGTTTAAATTTTGGTAATAATTGTGGCTCAAAATCACCTTCAAGTAGCGAATTAATTGTTGAGCATTTTACAAAAAGAGCTTTCTCGGACCTGGCAGGTATGACTGTATTTTCACGCAATCGTACGTTATTACATGTTGTTGACAAACCTTTTACTGCTAGTGTTCCTAATTCAATAATATTGCTACTAAAATCAAATCTGACTGCACCGAATTGCTTCATAAAATCCCTTACCAGCAGTATATTTGCATACGTGACGCTATCCAGCACTTGGAAAACATGATCGCGAGGCTGGCTTTCTGGTAGGGTAACTTTTACATGAACAGATCCTAATATTTTTATCTTATCACCAGGTGCATTAATCAACGATGTAGCAAAGGCTTTGTCCATGTGAGCGTCTAACCCGATTATTTTTCAATGTACCGATACTCCTGATCCCATATCAAGCATGGCGTGAGTTCTCAAATTGTGCAATTTGGCAGCAACAACAACAGCACATGAATCTCCTGTAAAGTTGATCTTTGAAGAACTGACTAGGTCTTGAAACGTTGGGCACGCTTGATCTTTACTATCATGACCACGCTGACCACAACTTTGACAAAAATGGCATATGCAATTCTTCACTAAATGAGATGTGCTTTGACAGCATCTGCATTTCCGTTGCTGGTTTCGTGTATTTTGGTATGTCCCCCTTGAAACTCCGTGATGGTGATGTTGAGACTGATAACGTTAATTTCCATAATTTTCATATTTCTAACGAACAGTGCTTGGTTGATTTGGCGGAGGGTGTCTGCAGATTTACTCGCGGTTTTGAGAGTTTGCACCCCCCGGTTTCAGCATTTAATTTGTTCTGATTCAATTTGTCAACAACTTTTTCAGCAATAGAATCTAAAATCTCAGATGGCATTGTTGTCGCAGGATGGGTGGCATTAAAAGCTCGTAGAATTGCCTCCTCCAAGTGATAAATTCCCATCGAAAATTTGCGAAGAATTCACGACACCATCTCCAGCCCCGAGCAAATCGCCATTTGCCCCCAGGCCAACAGCTGTCGCTTGTACAATAGATGGCCCTGGGCTTTGTTGTTCCACCTGGGAAAGGGTTTGAAATGCAGTGAAATCTCCTCTTTTAAACACTTCAATCTTCTCGGAGCACTGGTAAATTCTGGTTTCCCAGTCACTAGATTCGTCTATCTCATTTTCCACATCTCCCAAGTCGGTTTTCGCCAATATCGCATCGTCAAGAGCCTTGAGGCATTGTCGTTTTTCTTTCAACGTGATCGCTGTTGAATTTAATCGAACGAATTTCTCCCTCACCTTTTGTGGATCAGTAAAGCTCGCCACTATTTCTCTAATTTCGTTGTCATACTTCGTAACTACTCCTCGGTTTGCTCGTCGTGTGCTTTTTAGCTTCGCAAAATCGTTCACTGCCCGTTCCTCTTGTGACATTTTGCTCCAAATCGCACCAAAACTTTAGTACTCATGCCCCACGTTGGGCGCTCTATGTTGTGAAGTTGGGTTAGAGTATAAATAATTGGTTCAAGAGAAAGACTATGGTTCTATACCCACAAATATATACACAACAAGTATTATACTCAAATTATTTCTCTCTCTACATTACACGTTGTTGGAGATTTCTCCCCAATCTAGCTAGTTCGAAAAGGATAATAGCTGAACCGAAGATTTACTCAGAAAAGACGATTTCTTGGTTTTAACGACATCATGCGATCACACTCTACTGTACATGTTAACGACTCTACGATTCTACTAACAATCTCATGATTTCAAAAACCTTTAAGTCATTTAACAATACGTTTTAATCTCTAATTCACACAGTTGGTAACCTGTTTACTTTCAAAATTTGACCAATCAGAATGAAGTTACATGATGTCAAAATATTTTTTCTAAATTAAAAGTAGTTAATCTAACAAGTCCTATGGTGATTTCGCTGTAGTGTTGATTTATTACAACACACAAGACACACATGATTAAACATACAACTACCTGGGTGCGCGGATACCCCAACACACGTAGCATACTTACGTATACACCGGATAAAGCAGATATAACGCTAAAGAGTCTGGGGCTAAGACTAGTGCCCATACCACTTCCCATCAGTGTGGATTCTAACATAAATGACATCAATGTAGGTGTTCCACAAGGGTCTTACCTATGTCTACTCCTATTTCTTGTCTATATAAATGACCTGCCTTGCATTGTAGAAAACTCCAAGGTTTCTATGTATGCTGATGGTACAAGTATTTATTATTCTTCCAAGGACATTTTGCAGTTACATACGGCTTTAAATGAAGAACTCCGGAGGCTCGATAAGTGGTTGCAGGGGAATAAGCTATCTCTTAATGTAGCTAAAACTCGCTCTATGTTAATAAACACGAAACAAAAGAAGAAGTATCTCACAGCTTCAAACCAAGCCTTACAACCTTCTATTCATGAGGAATATATAGAATTTATATGCAATTCTAAGTATCTAGGTGTTCAAATAGACGAAAATCTGACATGGAAGAATCAGATAAAATCAGTCACTGAGAAAGCTTCTCGTGCAATTGGCTTTCTAAAGTATGCCAAGCAGTTTCTCCCTGAGGCAATTGTAAAAGCTCTTTATACTAGTATTGTTGAGCCTCATTTCCAATACTGCTGCTCTGTTTGGGGCTGTTGCAATTCCATTGATATTTTACAATTGCAGAGGCTCCGAAAGAGAGCAGCACGCATCGTGACCAACAGTCATTTTGATGCTCCAAGCAAACCTCTGATCCAAAGTTTAGGTTGGAACAATTGAAGAGTTGATTGATAGAGAAGTAAGTCTAACAGTCTTTAAATGCTTAAACAGCATTGCTTCCAAATACCTATGTGATATCTTTACTAAAAACACCGTTAATGCCAAACGCAGTCTTCGAAATACAAATACTGATTTGAGGCTGCCTTTATATAGCTTTGGTAACGGACAAAAATGTTTTTCATTCAGAGGTGCTAAATGTTGGAATGGCCGGCCTTTCAACTGAGGCTAAACAAACTACTTCAATTAAAGCCTTTAAGTGCCTAATTTAGCTTGCGTCAGTGTATTTACAGATTATCACAACCGTTTTATATTGTATATTAGTTATTTTAAGATTTGTAATTAGACTTTTTAAACATTATAATTAGGTTTCATATATTGTAATTATTTTTTTGTGTATAGTGCTTCTCGTCTAAGGGGTGTTCTCCCCTTCCTTTTAAATGATGATCAAACGTTCTGTCCCCGGTCAATCGATCACAGAAGACCTAATGCTTTTTAGGGTTAATTTTTACTATTGCAATATGAAGAACACCTCTCTTGCTACAATCAAAATAGATCAAGAGAAAGCTTTCAATAGAGTGAACTGGTCCTTCTCCTTAAAGTTCTGGCACGAATGAACTTTGGACCGCAATTCACTGATTTTATCAAAACCCTATACACAAAAGTGTTTTTAAGGTATCAAACAATACCTTTCTTTTGAGACTGGTGACCCTCTCCCGTCTCCTTTAATGCTTAGTAGCAGAGAAACTAGCCAATCTCATTCGTAATAATCGATTAATAGAGGGATTTTAAATACCAGGATGTTCCAGGGACATCAAAATCTCTCAATATGCTGATGACACCACTCTTTTCCTTAATAATTCCTCATATGTAGAGCACGCCTTAGCATCAGTCAAAGATTACGAGTTAGGTTGTGGGTCAAAAGTCAATTACGACTGTGATGAACTGCATAGTGATTAGATTTTATCGTACGCCATATTATAATTTGTTAACTGTAATAAGTATTCTTAGGCCATTAGGTAATGTATTTTAGCATTAGAGTTTATGTGATGTTTATTTTAAGTTGCTTGTTTGGTTTCCTAAGTCACAATGACGTATAGCGTGGGTTCTCAGTTAGGTTGTCATCACTATAGTAGCGCTATTTTATGTACATGTAGGTAGATTTATTATTGTCATGGTAACATAATTCAGGGGTTTACGTTTTCTTTTTTTCTGTTTATTTTGAGTAGTGAAGTAATTGGACTAATTTTTTTACACCGTTTTGTTTTAAAAGGAGTAAGTATACACAAATAATTTAGTGAGGTTTCGATGAGCCTGGGTGTTATGGTAAGAAGATGTTAACGCTCGTTTGAGTTTTTTAGTGGTTTGGATTGTCAGAAAATGTAACTTTAACACTGGTTTGTCTCTATTTGTCTTGGCCCTCGGAGATCTTGTCACAACGACATTGTTAAATCATGTGGCAAGTGGTTAGGCACTTCCCCACCCATGTCCCTCATGACCCATCACAAGCTTCAATGGACTGCTGGCCATTTTGAGTTGTTAGGCCTTCAATTTGGTAGCAAACATTCCTTAACCAACTCTTAGTCTCAAAGCTTGGATAAGTTATCCAAGAGACTTGAGGCTTGGAGCTTTTGGCCCCTTTGCTTTAAGGCAATGCTTCTCAACCGGGGTGCACGTGCACCCCTTGGGGTGAATTAGAGATACTAAGGGGTGAACTTTTGGAAAGGGGGGAATTGAGAGTGAATTGTATACAAAGGGGTGAAGTTTTTATTTGGCAGATAGTTTGGTGTCAGCTGTATAATACGGGTTTCCTGTCATTTCAGATCGTTATAAATCTCTGAATTGAGAACTGCATGTAAATCGGCAAGGTACAAATAAGACCCTTCTGGATTCAAAAACTAAAATATTCGGTGTTGCTACTAGAGTTCGTCAATACAGAGTGGAATTATCTCAGTGCAAGGTTGTGAACTTCGTTCGCTTGAGTTCATGCGATGATGTTTCAGATAGGGTCTTGAATGTAATCACGAGTCATTTACAAAGTATGGTGACAGAAGTTGATGGGCTTTCCTGGATGGCTTACTCAATATAAGCTGGTTGATCTTGGTGATGTTAAGCAACAGTTCCAAAATGAGCTTGATCTTCAGAATGATTCATCAGCCGAAGTTGTCCACAAAGCAAAGCGTCATTTCATGTGGCTGGATGAAGAGATTGTCGAGAATTATCCTAATTTGAGCAAACGTGCACAGAACTTGCTATTACCATTCCTCACTTCATATCTTGTAGAATGCACATTTAGTGCAGTAGCATTTGTTTTGAAAAAAAAACGTGGCTGTCTCAATGTTATTGATTGTGGCGACCTACGGCTAAAAATAATAAAGCTGGTACCAAGAATAAAAACTCTTGTTGATCGACATCAAGCCCAAGGCTCGCATTCATAATTATGTTATTTGCTTTTAGTAATAACTTATTATAGACAAAAATACCACCCATTTATGCTGTGAAAAAAAGAAATTTTGTTGTTAAAATACAGTATTTGTGCTATGTTATAGTATATATCCTATGTCATTATCTCCTAGATTTAATTTCTATAATATGAAGATCTGTCGTGGTGGGGGTGAATAGCTGAAAATTGCTTCTTAAAAGGGTGAAGTGGATCAAAAAGGTTGAGAAGCACTGCTTTAAGTTGTCACAAACAGCGCACACACACGTCTAGAAAAACATCTACTCATCTCCCAGCACGCCTTCTATTTCTTGGCCTCTGTGCTGGGAGAACGAGTGTCCATAAAAATTATGAGAGCAAAAATCTACTTTATACATCAGACCTTCCCCCTTAGGTTGCATTTCCCGCTAGCAGGAAATGAAATCTACAGAGTTGGTGCGCTAAATAGTGTTCAAGAAAACTTTCAAGTACATTCTAGCGTTCTTCGAGCAACACAGTGGTTTCGGTTGCACAACAGCAACAGCTTATAGTCTCTGCTTACGTCTATAGCCATTCAATGCTGATGCTGGTCATCTGAGAGCTGTAATTACATCAGAAATAGATCAAGACTTTCACAAGGCTTTGGCAACGATCTTTTCTGCAAGAATGTAATAATTTGTCTCAAACTGTACCGATGCGAAAGGCGAATAGAACGTAGTTCACACAAATTAAATGCAGCAATTTGGATTTGCACATGTGATCCAAGATTTATGTATCCGCAAATGAGAGTTTCCTATTGCTGAAGCATGTCAAATATCTCATTTAGGATAAAAGTAGGATAGAACAGAGTTTGAAAGCAAAAAGTGACTG
Organism: Cassiopea andromeda; assembly: GCA_018155075.1. Taxonomy (NCBI): domain Eukaryota; kingdom Metazoa; phylum Cnidaria; class Scyphozoa; order Rhizostomeae; family Cassiopeidae; genus Cassiopea; species Cassiopea andromeda. The sequence goes on from WIPJ01000497.1 coordinate 45,349, forward strand.
CCACTAGTGTTGCAGTTGCAACAACATATTTCCTATTTGGCATGTGCAATTGCTTGGTTAATAATGATGTTTACACGGGCGATTTTTCGCTCGTGCGGGGGATTTTTCACGTGTGTGGACACGCGCACGTGTGTCAGGGCATGGACTGCATTATACTGGTTATTTTTGATCAAATGCTAAGCCTACATATAGTCTTACATTTTTTGCGATAAATTATGGCCTTGTTTTAAACTTTGGTTTGCAATGTACTGTCGACATTTATCAAATACTTTGCCTAAAATCTTAGATTTTTGACTTAAGTTTGGACTAAACTGCGAATATCAACTGACAAATAAGACTATAGGTCTACTTTTCAGCCAAAACTAGGCTTGTAATATATTTTCTATGTTCATGAAGTTCTAAGGCTTTGGTCTTAGATTTTTTCACTGACAATGAACTTATAATAAAGTTAATACTTCTAATTAAAGATCTAAGGCTTTAGCTTTGTTTCTATGTCATAATGAGCATTGTCATTAGTTTTCATAAAATCAGGCGAGTATATGATATTATCTGCTGCTCTTTTGATAATCTGGCTCTCTCATAAATAAACGTAGGCCATAAGCTTAAATTTTCACCCAAAATGATGTTACGAATTTTGTGCGCGAGTCAGAACTTTCAAAGAGGAAGATATAATGTTGAATTAAGAGAAATCAATTGAATGCAAGAAATTTTATTGAACAAGTGACCAATAGTAACAATAAATTACATTCTTTAGTTTCTATCGTCTATTTTTCTTGCCGTTTTTCTTCATTTTCATCTTCATCTGAAAGAGAAATCATATTCCTCAAAAATATTTTGATAAAACAAAGTACTCTAATGAACAAGAAATATTTTTCGCTGAAAAATGCACACATTACAGAACTAAAAAACAATAATAGTCAAAGTCTGAAAATATTTTGTCTCACCATCTCTGTCCTCTCCCCCAGACTCTTCATCGCTTGACTCTTCACTTTCAAACGTATTATCTGGTATGTCGTACAGACGGATAACTCCCTGAAAAACAAAACGAAATTGAAGCACGACATTCAGCAAATATAGCGCGGCCAAAATCACTGGTAGGATAGTCAAACTGCAAGATCAAATACAATTGTATCTCGTATTTAATATTGATGCAATATGTAATTTAGGACATTAAGTTTCGTTTTCATTTCAAAATTCTTTAAGGAGGGAAGCACTTCAGCAAAAATGCTGGTTTTCAAGGGCCTCTCCAACTAAAATACAAATACATTGTAGAGAAAAAAGTAGTTGAAAATCAAAGTACTAAATTATCTAAACAATTAGTCATACATCTTATGGTCGAGTCGAATAAAGTTGGTAATTCAACATGGCTTTCCTATTAATCCTTGTTCTCATGCTAAAATTCATCACGAAGCTGCGTTTTCCACATTAAGATTATTGACTAAAAGCAAGATGTAACAAATTCACTTTTGTAACACTTTTGGTGCTAATAAACACTCTTGGTTTCGTCAAAATTTATCAAAACTTTTCTATCTAAGCAGCAAAAAGGATTAAATTACCAAAAACTAACTAGTACATAATTTCAATGTCATACCTTATTAGGATCCTTCAGGATGAGATATTTACCCTCGGGTAATTTCATGCAGGTGTCAACTATAACACGTAATATGCCCCAACCATTGTCCATGTTCAATGCTATCTGGTCTGCAAACTCCTTTGGCTTGAATTGCTGTGTTCCAAGGATTACATGCTTTGAAGAATCGACAGCTCGTAGCCTTGAAACATATCTAATAAAACCAAGGTAAATAAGTAAGCTAGGCATACGTTTGACAAATGATAATTTCCTAAACATTGCTTTCTGTGATAAAATAGTTTTCCTTTTCTAAGAAAATACTAAGAAAAAAAATCCATGTGACTCTAAAATGCAAAAATGGCTATATGCTTGGAAAGATTAGAAAATATCCTCTTAAAGCATGACATCTAAATCTATGCGTTAGCAGATTTCAACTTTTAAAGGAGAAGTTAAAAATAAGAAGAAATTCAGAAAGAACAGGAGATACTCAACGGCCCAGCAAAACGATCAGTATAAAAATACTACAATATAAAATGAAAGACCAGCTTTCACAAGACTAAAAACAATTGATAATAAGTATCAATATACCCTAATTTCAGATATTCAGAGCCAGCAAGAATAGCAGAACATGTCCATTTTCCAAGTTTGCAACTGTTGTTTTTTAGTTCAGTTGCAAGCACAGAACCCCCTTGTGCATCCAACTTCGTTCTCCAGTTTATTCCACTCGCCTGGGCAAAAAAGAATGGGTGAATTCATTTATATCTCAAATATGTAGTATTGAGCAAAACAGACAAGCATTAGGGGTGTCTAAAGTTAATACAAATTTCATCATCAAGTTCCATCGATCCGCGTGCGGTTCCTGGTGACTTCCATAATCACCTTTCCCCAGAGTTTCCAATCTTTGACCTCTTCTGTCAACTGCCCGAGCTTGACCCTAACTGCTTCCTTCACACCATCCCATCTGGTACAGGATCTACCCCTTTTCCGAGTAAATGCAAATGTAATACATATTAATACAGGTTTAAATAAAAGTCTAGTGCTTCCAAAATAATCATTGTTCAACAAGATGATGAGCAATTAGTTGTAAGAGAGTTCTGCTGTCTTTAACCAAGTGATATCCTTTCACTTCATAGACTAAATATGGACATTGGAGAAATGCGCTTAGTCTACCCCAGTCTACTACAATGAGTTCTTCAACAGTTTCACGTCAGCAGAAGCTTGCTTTTTTGGGCCCCAGAATTATTTTGAAACTACTTTTTAATCTCTAAATGTCAAAGAAAGAAAATTTGGTAAATGCTTACTGATCGTTCATTATTTACAAAGGTGGTACGAAAAAGAAATTTGATGGGTGAAAAAAATTGTTATGATGAAATAAGGATATGCAAATACACTTCAGTACAAGTTTAAGGTTGGAAAAGAGGATTTTTGGGTAAGAAATTAGCCCTCTTCAGTGCCACACCCTCCGTACTCTAGAGTAGCCAATAATTGTGGGGGGTGGAATAAATGGAAGGGGCGTTGAAAAATTCTTGAAAATTCAATAAATGAGGGGTTGAAATAGTTTGGGTTTGGAAATATTTGAAAATTTAATAAATTGGGAGTTAGAATAATTGGAATAATTCTTATATTTATACCATTGGCCTGACGATTCCAACCAAAGTAGACACGTTGTCCATTATTAAATGCACTTGATTTTCGTTTGGGGCAAACTTAAAATTCATGCCCTCTAAATTTTGGAAAATTAATAAATGGGAAGAGGGGCTGGAAAGAATCTCAAAAATCAATAATCGGGGGGGGGTGATTATTCGGTACTCTAAAGTAAATAGTAAGCAATCCCTTAGCAACAGTAGGACCCCATAACTTTCGTACGTAGGAGAAGTGTCTGTTAAAGCTAACTCTAATCCTGGGCCATCAGCATATAAGATAAGGGTACTAAATTGGTAAATACTTACTGTAATAAAAATTAGAGTTTACTATCATAAATAAGTATCGCAGGAGTATATTGATACATATTTAAAAAGGAGGGTTCAAAAAAGAATTTTGGAGATCACGCCCTTTCAGAATCATGCAAAATAACACCAATCCATTCCATTGTACAATACCTTTTGCCAGACTATCACGATATATTGTAATGTGAACAAAAATTTAAAGAGCTTGCAAACCTTGTGCGAAGTAGATAAATTTAACAACAATTTTTAATAACTCAACATTTAAAGAGG
>WIPJ01000497.1:65143-76833 GCA_018155075.1 Cassiopea andromeda
CTTTCTAATGGATGAAAAACTACAGTTTCATCTCAGTCTGCTTAGTTGACTGCACTTGTCTTTTGCCTTGTTATCAATTCACAGGTCATAAGATCAAAAAATCCAGAAAAATCTGACAATTCAGCATACAATATCCCCCTCTGTTCTATACTCTCAAGTGCCTAATTCATGGGGGATGGTCAGAAACATTACAAGTCAATAAGTGGTGGCACAGGGGTATAATAAATGCCTTGAAAACTAAGATATGACTGCTGTGAAGTTCTCTATGCTCATAAATTGGTGTATAGGACTATCGAAATGCAAGAAGCAAGAAAATATTGCTGACAGACAAGAGAGCTTGCTCATACTATTCATTTTGAGCATATTTAAAAACTTTTTATACAAAGACTAATAAGTGTAGGTTGTTCTAAGAAGAGCAGGGGGGTTGGAAAATTTTCAAAAATCAATTAGTGGGGGGGCAGCAAATAGGCACCCAAGAGTAATGGAGGGAGAGCTGGTGAAGCTAAAACTTAAAAACAAGTAAATATGGCTTTATAGCATTTTAAATTTTACCTGTCTATCATTGTACCTATTTCTATTCCAATTCCTTTGATATCTGCCTTTCATTTTGCTCTTATTCTGGGCTTGTCCCATCATAATTGCCTCCTTTCTCTGCTGCTTCTCTCTCTCCCTTTTCATTCTGGCCTATTATAGGTAAAAAAGGATAATGTAACATAATAATAATAATAATAATAATACTATATTTTAACAGGGTAATTCAATCAGCTAAAATGAAGCTGCTATCAGCAGAAGCCCTGTTGAAAAAAAAAATATAAATAGATCTAAATAGTGTAAATACCTTAAACATAAAGGAGATAAAAATATAGAAATAAATAAGACATATAAAAAATATAGTATATCAGTGTTAAAATAAAAAAGTGTTTAATCCTTAAAATGTTCTTTTAAAGCACTCTTGAAAATTATGCAACATTTTTCAGTTTTTATGTGTACTGGCAGTGCATTAAAAATCTTTGTTCCGCTGTAATAGATCCCTCTCTTTCCACTTTCTGTTCTAACTTTTGGTATCCATAAATCAGTACTGCTTCGTCTTGCGGTTTTGGTGTGGTCTCGTCTCCTGAAATAGTTATTGAAAACACTCGGGCCTGTTCCATTTAAGCATTCAAATACAAAAAGTGCACTTTGAATTGATCTGAATGCTTAAATGGAACAGGCCCAAGTGTTTTCAATAACTATTTCAGGAGACTACATAGGAAGTAAAATAACTGTATTGTGTCATGCACAACTCAACTACAGTCCAACTGTATACCATTCTTAAAAGCAGTTCATTATTGCATATCTCTATACTTTCATATTGAAGTTATTCTCTCAAATCATGAAATATTTATAAATTTAAAAACTACAAAATTCTAAGAAAGAGCATAACAGCTATAAGTCTACTGAAACTTTTCAAAACTCTTGAGAAGGTTTATTTTATATGTCACCACGAGTGGCACAAGGAATTTTTACTATGGGGGGCTGACAAGGAGGCTAAAATACAACTTAAAGGGTACTATAAATAGATTAAAGTATTTTTTAAAAAATACTTTTTCACTTTCTGATGGGGGAGGAGTCTAGCATGCTCCGATGGGAGGCTAGCATGCTCTGATGGGGAGAGGAGGCTATAGCCATCTAGCACTCCCTAGCACCACCATTGTATGTCAGGCAAGCAAAGAATTCACTTGATGCAAAAACATAACCAGCCCACTGAAATGTGCAATGCAAGCATATTCATTGACAACTGCATTAAATTATAGTTAGGAATATCAGGAGCCAAGGTGCAGTAAGACAACAGTCACCTAAAAGCTAAAATCACTTTAAAAGTGGAGGGGTCACCTTCACACTTAGGTCAAGGATAAGCTTGAAATTCTGCCTTTTCTGTTGGATACCCCATCACTTTCAAAGCTGTAGGATTATGATCAAATGGAAAGTGCATTTTGATGGTAGCTTCTTCTGCAAAAAGTGTGTGCAAAGTAGTGAAATATACTATTTTATGCAAAATGTGGGGGGACCAGAGCCCCATGGCCCCCTGATTCCAATCCCCATGTGGATTATGAAGGAATAATGATAATAAAAAGAAAAGAGAAATGGGCAGCTTGAATTATAAGAACTAAAGGATTGATGTTAACCTAGTATGTCCTAGTTGTGAAATGAGGTTGGGTTTAAGACAGCTGAAATGTTGTCCATCATTTCAGAATCATCTGTCAATCTATCAGTATAATTGTAAAATCTATAATCATTACTCTCTTGATAATTCCAACTAACTTTATTACTCATTAACTACATCATCAACTTAACAACTAATGTAACTACATTAATTGCTATTCAGGCTGATGTATTTCAAAAATTAATAATTCATAGATTACTGTTTTACTATTTTTTAATTTGGATGCTAATTGGTTTGAGCTTCTACCATACATTAATAATGCATAGTAATCTAGTCAATAACTTAAAATTAAATCTCATTTGTGACATGTGGAGTGATGCATGTAAGGTCACATCACAGAGTTTCTGTGAATAACAGAACACAATTTAACAACTTCTACAGTGCAAGATCACTACTCACAACCACAGTCTCATTACTTGCTCTGGAATCCAAACTATAGCATCATAGAGTAATCAGCATTATCACAAACAGATAACCTGCAATATAGTCTACAAAAAATAGTCTTTTCTAATAACACAATTTCCACTTTTTTCACCAATTTTTTTAGGTATTTAGGAGAATATAGGAGATTTTTGCACCCATGTCTTAGAAGGTTTTGCAGATTCCAGAGACATTTGGTAAGAGTTGAGGTATTTCTGGGAAAATATTGAAGAAAGGTTGCTCAGATGACATGATATAAATAAGGTTTAATGGTCATCATATGTTTAGCATAGCAGAAAAAGTTATTATGCCTATTCAAAAAATAAGACAATCATGGTAGAATTTGAGGGAAATGATAATTTGACCTTTTTTATTATGATAAATTATCACAAAATAATTTATTAAGCAACATACCTGTTTAAGAAATTCAACTTATGAAAAAGTTAGGAGACATTTAGGAGAATATTCCTGAAATTTTAGGGTTTTTAGGATATTTTTGGATAGTTCTCTTTTTCTAAGATATTTTAGGATTATTAGGAGCCGTGGGAATTCTAACTAAAGAATACTCAGAAAATGGAAACAGACTCACATTGTTGAACCGCTGCTTGTTTCGTTGGTATGCAGTCTTGTGTGGTTTTGATGTGTCAACTAGCTGGAAGCTAGTGTCATCCCCTTCATGATAATAAGCATATTGACTTCCAGCACCAAACTGTGAAGCATATTTTGCTGCAAATGTGAGAATGCAAGTTATAGGGAACTTGCAAGAGGACTATGCTGAATACAAGATAGAAATTAAATATTTCCACAGGGAGGTATCACAAAATTCCTGTCCTTGTCTCAAGAAAGAATTTCGAATTGCTTGTGGACTTACTTAGCGAGGTGATCAAACAGAAGCAGCTGGGAGGTACAATTTTATGGTATTTTTGGTACTAGTTCCTTTGTCACCTGCTCTAGCTGCCACTGTAGTCAAATGCTACAGAATGATTCTAGTATCTTTCAAACAATGTTCAAAAAACAATGAGAAAAGTGGTGTAACACAGTTTAGGGCACCATAGCTCAAAAACCAAGGACCCCAACCAAATGGGGCTCTGAAGGGGCCTGCAACAAATTCTTTTTATTATGTGCTTTTTGACCATACAGTGCTTAAGACTTCCTAAGGCGATCCCAAAACCTTTACTAACCATTGTTCCTAAAACAATACTGGATTCATTCATCCACTTTTGTTTCTTCACTACACAAAGGCCCCACCATACTTAATTCCTAATGGTCCCAAGTGTATCTGTTGCACCACAGACTGACAAGATCTGTGTATGTAACATATATAGCTTCTTGTTGCTGAGACATGTCAAATGTGTCATTTAGGATAAAACAGGATAAAGAAGAGTTATGAAAGCACAAGGTGACAGCCACTTGTGCTACAGGTGCAATAATAAAGTTCCTATTTGGCATGTATGATTACATCATTGATAGTGATATTGGCAAAGGAGATTTTTCATTTGTGCTGGGGATTTTGCACATGTGTGGACATGTGCATGTGTGATCATCCATGTCCAGGCATGAACTTTTACCTCTATCATAGCTTTACACAAATGTGTATGCCCACATTTAAGATCAACAGAACAGGTCATGCAATTAGCAACAAAACGATAAGCAAAATCCAATTTTTGAGAGCTTCTTTCAAGACAAGGGTCTTCTATACATACTACTTTGCAGTGGGAAGGGACATGATAGATACATACTGGTATATTTACGGTCCTGATAAACAGTACCAGTCCAGTCAGCAACCTATAAGAAAATAGTTCAATATTTCACATCAACTTATCTAAACATCAATTCTATAAGATACAACTATGTAACAACAATTGCTGGACATCAAATAATGCAAACACAGAAATAAGCTCAAAATCTGAGAAAAAAGTCTTCTGCATGTGCCTAAATTCCATGTTGAAAATATATTATTTATAACAGAGAGGTTAAAATTAGTGCTTGTCTGAGTAAATGTGCATATTTATGTGATTCCTGCTTATTACAGAATTCACACTCATGCTAACATGCTGTTTCAAGGTGTGTTACTCCACAAGATGAGCCTCTCTGATTGGATAGGTATTGCATTTATGTTTTCAAATAAATAACTTTCACAACAAATCCACAAAATTTTCCCACACTCTGCAAAGTTAATAGGTTAAAGATGCAAAAAAAACATTTAGTGCAAAGTCATATTCAAAATTCAAACTGTGATGTGTGGTTATGCTTAGAAAGTTAAACTTGACGCAAGTTGTCAGGAAGATTCCTACTTAGAATGTGCAAATCAGTTACGCATCTTACTTCTTGCACTCACACTCACACTGAAGCTATATCTCTAGTCATTTTATCACTAGAATAAATCACCAGAATATTTGAAACTATTTGTCAAACAGAACATCTACACCAAAATAAAAATACCAGCATAAGCAATATAATACTACAAAAACTCTATTATGTCATAGGGGGCTTACCTATTTTTGAAGTCCTAGATGGGGGCTCTATAGAAATTGCAACAGGGTAAAAATGTATAAAACTATTTCTGTTGAAAAAGCTTTGCTAGAAACTTCAAAAGTCTATTTACAATTGTCAATTACAATGTTCTTCTCTAAACCAGAATCATAATGGTCAATTGATAATCCTGAGAAACCTTGTAAACAAACTTTTCCCTCTCAGATTCCTTTGTAAGGATCAGCATTCTCTAGGTTGCTAAGAGCTAGTTCATACGATGAGCCATAGATGAGCTGAGCCAATGCATTTAGCAATTTGAGTAGTTAAGTTCATTTTTGGTACAACGTATGAAACAACAGAAAAGCATCATCTTGAGCCACAGTCACACTGTTCATTGGTTCAACACTGGCTCATCTCCTTTGTTCACCCCATTGTTGAACCAATGCTATAATAGGTTCAGGTCATCTATGGCTCATCATATGAACAGCTCTAAGATGCAAAAGTAATTCTTTACAGGGGCTATGTGATCTCTTCTGGCCATACTACACTCTTTTTTTATAAGACTACCTAACTTTCTTCTGAGCCTCAATATCCTTAGAAACATTTTAGAAAGGAGGCTTTACTTATGTTACTCATGTTTAGTGTAGTGGCCACAGGACTCCAATACCACTACGTATTCCCTGTGGCATCATCTTGTAGTTTTTTCTTCATAAATATTTACTGGAATAGAAAAGTGGGCTTCTTTGCAAATTTGCTTGAAAGGGGGCTTAATAGAGAGTGAGTTAATAGAGAGGGGGTTAATAAAAAGCAAAGCTTAATAGAGCTTTTACAGTAATTAACAGTAAATACAAGCTAGCAAAGAAAAAATCCCAAAAATGCATTAAAATCACATAAACAAACTCCCAAAAGTTAGAAAAAACTTGCAAACTCCTTAACAAGTGATGCATTTCTCAAATACAAAACAATAAAAGTAACTTTTAGTACCTTTCAAGAAAATTATACTGCTTCCAAATATACCACTGCATTTTATGCAAACAAACTAGAACCACCTTATAAGTAGGTTCTAGATTGAAATGCTAATAAGTCTACATTATCACACTGTTTAATTGATAATAGATACAAAAAAGCAAATATCCTCACTGCAAAAATAATGCAAAGTGTACACTCTAAATTTCTCGCCAAAGAGGCCAGAAATACTATTTGCTGGCATTCTGAAAATCAACCATAACATCACATAACATCTTTCTTTAGATATCAATGCTGCCTAAGAGGGCTCAGTGAAGTTCAACGTATACTTCGGAATTTTTTTCGAGAAAATCTCCTTGATAAAGCAAATTTCAAAGGATAACAGGGCAATCACGGGTGACCTAACAAGCAACAGACAAATAGTGAGTTCAGAATTCAATGAGTTCTATTTCTTCGAAGAGAATTCAGAACAGCGTAAAAGATTTATTCATATTCCGCATTTACTTAAGCAATGTTAGTACTTGCTATCAACATGAACCTTAGAAGAAATATGCATTGCCCTTCCTTCCTTTTGGCTACGTATGGCCTAATTATGAACGACTAGCTGTAGGCCAGATTGAAGTGTATATGCAACATTTATCGTTATATGGATGTAAAATAACAATACCTTTCCAATTCGGTCTCCTTTTGAGAAAGGCTGATAAGGAATATCTTTGAACTGCGCGGGAACAGCACACGGGCCCCATCCATCGGGGTTATCTTGAATAATTGGAGGAATAAAGTGCGCCATCTTGGTTCAGCACGAGTGAAGGAAGGAGCCTCGATGGGAATATTCCTTTACACGAGGGAAAAACGCGTGTCTTTGCAGACGACATGGGGATAGATTGGAATGCAAAATTAGACCTTGAGAATGAAAATCGAAATTAGATAATACTATCTCTAGCTAATGGTTCTTCTCCATTGAAAGCATCAACTAACTCATGAATCATGCTTATCTTACGAACATGATACCAGGAAATATGATAATTTCGTTTATAATATTACAATTAAACATGTCTCTATATCCATGTACCACCGCAGAATTCCTCATAGCAATACAATAGGGGGAATCAGCCCCCCAAAATGGAGAGTAATATTAACAGGGGGCTCCACCCTGTGAGCCCCCTAGAAATCACCCCTAGTTGTGAGTTACTATGTCATTCATTTATAGGTCATTTGGAATTGCTCCTTAGCAGGCTCATAGGCAGTGGAGGTACGGTGAGGGTGTGACAAATAATTTACTGACTTTGCATACAAAGAGAAGCTCCATACCATTATTTTTGTCATGGCATAACTGAATCAAGTCATGCCAGTTGCTGGAGAGATTTGCTTTCTGATTGATATATAAGCCCCATAATTGAGAACTTTCATGCACTAGTGGTTTTATGAAAGAAGGTAAGACAGCTACTGCATCGAGCCCCAGGAAGACTTGCATACTCATTTTTTTAAAAGAAAACCATCATTTTGCCTGAGCCTCTATTTTCTTAACTTGTCCCGAAATTGAGCGTGAGATTTTCTCAAATTTTGCTCAACTTTTACTGAAATAAACTGGATAAAATGGCATACACTTTCGTTATTAATATTGTATACTTGACTTTAAATTCCACCTTTAACATTTTGAATGCAATAACGACCAAATATCAATTTTTGGCCAATAAAAACACTAAATCTTGGAAATTGAGCCTAGTGATTTTCTTAAGATTTTCGTAAGATTTTCGCCATTTGAGCCTCATTTTCTTAAAACTTTTTTCTTATAAAAAAAATGTGTATCATCGTCTTCAACATTTACTAATTTCTCCATTTCATCTCTCAGAAATTCAAGGATATCTCAGACGATAAATTGATATCTTTTTAATCAGATAGTCCACATTAATTCCTTAAAAACAAAAGCTACAGGTCAATAATTGCCAGCTAGCCATGAAGGCTTCATGTTTTACCAAAATTTGCTTTAATGGAAAACATTTCTGGGTAGTGGTTCAGTAAATGCATTGATGTAGGATGCAGACGGCAAGCAGCCTCAATTTGGCTTACAAAGCTGCCCCTTTTCTCAGCTGAATATTTAAAAAGGATCCAAAGGGGAGCCGGGGGGTCGTGGTCCCTGCCAAACGGCAACATTTCTTATAACAAACAAGTGGGCACTGCAACTATGAGCAATGACGCTCTAGCAAGAAATGATGAATTACGGGCCCGGCCATCTTTGTTGTCACATGTCTCTCATTTTCTACAAAAACCATATTCTATGAGCCTCTTTCATCAAAAATATTTGGGTAGCAGTCACAAAATGTGGTGTTGCTCTTCAGAGCAAAATATCAAGAATGAAACGAAGTTTTGTCCTATTGATTATCCTTTAACCTGGCGACTATTCCCATAGTCCTTTTAATTCTGTGACAGAACTATAAATAATAGAATTAATAAAACTCATGAAAAACCCTTGCGAATTGCATAAACATAGGCACTAAACCCCCTTTGACGGGCTCCTGTTATAGGTAATTCAGTTTCACTTCACCAAAGAAACATGCAGCTGTTAAGAGGCTGCAGCCTCCCTTCTACGAATGCAACAAATGTTTATGAAGAGGGCTATTTCGTGCTGAAGTTCTTGTACAACAGTGACTAGCGAGATGCAAGCTTTCTTCAGGAAAACATTGGAGCAAATACATTAAGAAAAATAACAAGCAACCTAACAGCCATTAAGGACATATTAGTTTAATTTAACTGGGAGTGTCTAGCAAATAAAAAGCCAAATAAAAAGCCAAAGAAAGATTTAAAAATTGGAAGGATAAGCACTGATTAAAGTAAACAACACAAACGTGCATTAATGATTCATTCATTTTCATGTACATTAAAGAGATGTACATTAGCAATGATTTAACACCGTGTTCATGATAATTATGACAACATAACTTAATGTATTATATCGTAATATGTGACAGTTTGTGCAACCCAATTTACAAGTTACTTCTAATGAGAATATTTACACCCATATAATATGTTATAATATTAAATAAATTGCAAAACACAATAATTGAGTAAAACAAGAAGCATTTGGAAGTTCGGTAGGCTCTTAAAACACAAGGTTATAAGTTAATTGAGGAGATCTGTGCTGGAGCTACAATGTCTGCCAAATTTTCTACCCCCGTCCTGTTTCCGAGGCATTAATGAGAATTTAAACCCCCTTCTCCCCTTTTACAATGCTGAATTAGTAGCCAAGGACTTAAGCTATTTGGAAAAGTATCACTTATCCCAATCGTGATAGTCATATGCCCTTCAAACAACATTGTTTTAGGGGGGGGTTTGTAGTTCGTCTATAGCGCAAATCACAGGAAATTTTCCAAGACTATTGGCAGACATTGTAGCTACTCATGAAGAGCATAAACTGCAAATTGCGTCCGTCAAATTTCTGCTACAAGAACGAAAAGAGAACCTGTGCACTTGCATCAAAGATACTCAGATTGATTGCATGAAACTTACTCTATGTGATAAATAACGAATTTATTTTAAATTAACAAGTAGAGGACAACACATAGTATGCTGTAATTTTTAATGAATGAGAAATACAAGAGTGCCTTAGAACGGCTACCAGTAATGTAAAAAGCTAGTCTTACAGACATGGTTCAAGTGAATTTCTCGTTTTTATTTCTGATCACGTTGCAAGTAAAATTACTAAATGTAGTATGGAAGATACTTCAAGAGAAGGAAAATTAGCCAATTTTGATAGTCATGCTCTTTTTAAATAGTGCCATTAAAAGAGCTGGTATAAGTACTCTTGGCGTCTTGCAATCGAACTGTCCATTGTCAAAGCTAGACAGCAATACAACTAAATACGAACTGAAAACGTTCCAGAATATTCCACGTAAACTCTCAGGACACAATGGTCTCTGATAATTCGAGAAAGTATTTTCACAGCTTAAATTAGACGATGATATTTGAAAACAACAGCCGTGCTGCTTGAAGATAGAACTTACGTCTACCACTGAAAATTTAATGGTGCTGAATCTCAGAGTTTTCCAAGTAGGTACATTAAAGCAATAAACTACAGAAGATTTTATACAGTAGCTGATGAAAAGAAGAATTCCAATGAGTTCGACTATTGATATTCAATCATCAATGACATCAATTGTCTCATTCCTGTAATTCATTCTTGAATTGAATGTATGGATGGAGAACAGCATTGGAGGTTGAGGCGATGATGTGCCATAAACTAGGGGAAAAGTGAAATATAAATTATAGGAATATATAACACAAACAATATTGCACATCAGAAATGACATCCTGCAAGTGGTTGTGGATCGATGAATAAGAAATTAAATTTTGTGAGATGGGAAAATCATATTACATGGGAGAGATGAAAATGTATATCAACTACCAGTTTCAAGTGGTGACCTTTCGGACATTAGCTTCTCGGACCTTAATTTTTCCGAAATCTTAGCAGATTGTACTAAAAAACTGAGTGTTTGCTAAATGTCCCTCAGTTTTGCGCAATAATCCATTTGGAGGACGAAGCTTTGTCAGAAATCCAACCGTCTAAAAAATATGGCAGGTGATATAAATTCTTAAAACTAGGAGTATGATGGGAAGATTTAACGTGAAATGAAGTGAAGCACAAAGAATAATATAAGGAAGAGAATGATGAAAGCCAAGGCTTTTACAGAAAATACAAGAAAAAATGAATTAAGGCATTATGAAACCAAAAATAATTTAAACGCAAGTATAGAAACAATAAGTAAACCAGCAAATGCAATACAAGAGCATATAACTATGGGAAATTCAGTCCTCAAAGTGAATTGTGACTTCTTTTTTAGAAAAAAAAGCAAGCCGACTATTTTCAATTTATTTCAACAAAAGAGCACCAACGGAGGTCTTTATTAGTCAGTCATATTATAAATTTGGGTCCCTATTTAAATTTGGGGCAAGTTAGAATTGGGAAAGGTATGAAAACTTTTCAAGGGGCAATTAGGGGCATGAAACTTTCTTGAAAATTGATGAGCAATGTGATATTTCATTTTCATTTCATTTTAAAATTATTTACGGAGGAGGTCCCTTCAGCAGGGATGCTGGTGTGCAAGAATCCCTACATTTGAAATATAATAGTAACAATGATAAAAAGGTTAAAAATCTAAACACAAATATTAGCAAAATCTCAATCTTTCATATAAAAAAGAATTTTTTTCAAATAAAAAAGCACAAATTAAGTCCAGTACTAATTTTAGTTACTTAGTTTCTGAACGGGGTTTGAAAGCTTTTTGACAAATGCAGAAGAGGTATAGAACTGCTGAACAGCTTCTCATTTCCAACCCGGCCCACCTTTAGCGAGCTCAACACAATGCTGAAATGCATGTTAATCATCATCTTCCAACGACAGATATTTAAGAATGGAAATAATAGAAAATCAATACTAATTGCAGATGAAAAAGAAATAAATCATTTCATAATTGTTTTATAGCAAGCACTATATTGGAGCTAATCATTTTCCTAGATTTTTGGCATGCTACCATTGAATGTTCTTAAAATTGCTTAGCGGCTAAACAGCGCTACTCTTTTTTGTTTGTCGAGTCATCGTGCAGGTGCTTGGCTAATTTTATAACAATTTATC
>WIPJ01000497.1:79077-120757 GCA_018155075.1 Cassiopea andromeda
TATAAGCTAGCTATAGATGGAATACTACATCTGGTGATCACTCATATGCAAGGAAAACCATAAAGGTTGTGAACTAGCTTTTATAGCTTTTATACATTTTTCACACTCTTTCTTCTACAAGAATACCTAATTTCTCACTGAACCTCAATATTCATAAATTTTTCGGTTTTAAGCTTTAGAATATTATTAAATTATTCTTAAGTTTCAAAGGTGACAACCTGACAATCAAAGGGATGTATTCAGGTGTTTGTTAACTTCTCACTTTATCATAAAGCTAAACAAAAGTTGAACAAAGAACTTTAAGTCTTGATGAAGCTTGAGCCTTGCATTATTCTTAAATTGTTCTTAAATATCAGAGATTCTGAGTCTTAATATTCTTCTTAGGCCTAATTTACACTTGTGAAGTAAGAGCTGAAATACGCATGCGCAAGTAGAACTTAACGTCATAGAATTTTCCTTTGTATAGAAGAGTAAGAACTGGGCGAGTCGATATATGAAGTACGTGAGCTGCGAACAAACCTAAAGATAGCAAGAGACAAATAATGGTGAATTATTTCCGTATATACATGTTTAAAAAGAACAACAATTTGAATATAAGGGACTGAATGCATACCGATAAATAAAAGATAAATGTCTAGCCGACTTTCATTGAGTGTTCACCATGTGGTACAACTTGGGAAGAACTATCACCAAGTCCCATTCCACTCCACATTCCATTGGTGAGGGTTGCGTATGTATTGCCAGTAGCATAGCCACCGGAAGGAGGCCTGCTCTGGGCATGCGTGAGCATCTGGCTTGATCCCTCATTAAAGTTATTTAAAGATGGTTGGTGATATGGCCATGAATTGTTCACTGTCCCATTCTGATATGAGGTCGGAGTGCCAGGACTTAGTGAGCATGCGCTGTTGTTGTATGGGGATGTATTCGCAATTGGCGATGCATCTTCGTTCATCATCTGGCTTGGATCACTGCCGTATATGGTATTGTTGTTGTTGTTGTTGTATGCGCCAAGTGTTTGGTATGTGTAATCAGGTGACATGTTTGTGCTGCCAAGGGTCTGGGCAGTAGGACTGGAGTATTGGTAAGGCTGCTTCAAGCGAGGTGTTGCTTTGGAAGGGGATGGAATAGAGCCATTCATTTTCGTGTATGGAGTCATCTTGCCTGGCACATTTGGGTGGTACATTTGTTTAGGAAATATCGACCTGAAAGAATGGAAAATATCCCAGTGAAGTGAATGATAAGACACGCAAAAAGTGAACTAAAATAGAGACATTTGCAAATTTCCCTCCACGCTCTAGTTTTCTCATTGATCCATGGGAGTAAGACATAAACAAGTCTTATACTGTTACAATGTCATTACTAAATTGTCTCAAAGTTATGTTTCCTTTCAATGCATATGCCCCCTCCACTTTTTTGAATGCACCCCCGCGTCCCTGCGCCTCTCAGAAGCATACGAGAGTATATCCAGCATCTTTAACAGCTGAAATAGATTGTAGCTGAGGAGTGCATGTAAAACCATGAATAAAATTGACAGTTTAAAGTCTTTTTATAAGCAAACTAGGTGAATGCTCAAAGCCCACTGCTCTTTGCCACTCTTCACGGACTTCTCTAAGCAACCGTTTTCTTTTTAATCAGAAACAAACTGTCTGGTTTCAGCCTGGATGCTTCTTAATATTTCGTCAAATCCAGCCTAAAATGTGTGTTAAATTTTGAATACTTTCAATGACAACAACAACCCAGACTAGGCAATTGTGATGCAGAAAAAGTATGTCCAAGTTTTGTGAGGTATGTAATGGATGTTTTTGCAGCTTCTTTCTAGCTCGATCAAAATCTTTGTTGTAAAAACAGTTTTTTAAGTTATTATTTGAAACTCAACCAGTCTGTGTTTCTGAAATATTTCTTAACTTTTGCCTAATATTAGTCTCTTGTTCCTTATAGACATGTTGCTATAAAGAAAAAAATGCATACAAAACGATACAGTGAGAGGAGGAATGGCACACAATCTTCAAATCATGAAGATCAATTTGACTTTGTGTTCAAAGGAGGTGCTAATGATGATCACCTGCACGACTCTCAAAGGATTCTAAAACACATGAATCTCTTACTCCCGGCAACACAATACAAATACTAATCAACGCAACCAAAACATGGACTGCCTTCCTTAATACAATTACAAGTTAAAACAAAAATTTCAGTCGTATATCGTCAAAACTTTTTTGCCTATAGAATTATTACGTAGTCTTAGCGTTAAAGAATATGTGCCTGTGTTTTAGCTTAGAGGAGATTTAACTATATGACCATTTGGTGTGCATTTCTTTGATGTTAACATGGCCCTCCTTAAAAGGAGGATGAAAATGTCAAGTCTTTCTACGGACAAGGTTCTTTTGGTACTTCCAAGTTTTCAATAACTGCGAAACACTGCACAGTTATGATGCTTAGATTTTCTTCATAAAAGTCTGCGGTACAAAGAAGATTCATTTTTAAGGCGAATTTACCCAGGAACGGAAGATTTCTCTTAGTTCTACTAAATAAAAAGATCGTCTTTTCGATGTAAGCTTGCAAACTTTTGTGATCAGATATATTGCTAGCATGCATTCTTCCTTTCATTCAATAAATGTCATATGCTCAAAGAAGTTCAAAGGTATTTTATCAATATTGGTGTGCTCATAGTTTCTGTGAATCATTTCATAGCAACAGATGAGACTAAAGTGAAGAAAGAACTCTATCGAAGAAATTGCATGTTTTTATACGTCCAGGAGATCCACTTGCACAAGAGAGGTTAAGGTCAAGTCAAGTGCTTTTCAGCAAATAATCAATGTGGATTGTGGATTGGATAGCCTGAAAGGTTGGTGAGAAAATTTCCAAAACAAGGCAATAACTCTCGCGCTACAGTTAACGTGCTTTTTGCTTTCACTAGAACTCGCCACAACAGTGTTGAATTATCTTGCAGACTTCAACGAACAGAGAGCTTCGTAAGTAATTGCTCTGCAAAGGCAGCTGGCATGAGTAATTCCGCCATTAATTATGCAAAATATAACTCCGCCCACGGGTCTATCTGAAGCAGGTGAACCTATAAATACGTTGTAAAGGCGAACATCTTATCGGGCTCGCGATATCAACAAATTTTAAGCTGATAAACATAAAAAGACACCGCAACTGTAATTAAGTTGACGAAAGAACAGCACTAAAATCAAAGCACGGTACTCCGAGCTCTCAAGGCATATACTTCGTTTTCCTAACGCATTTTCTATGAAAATCCCCGGCCCCTCAAAAGTTCTAAAAAGATCAGATTCTAACCGACCAAAATGAGGAGAATGTTAAGGAATCAGTAATAGCTTGCTCATTAGGAAAAAGAGCGAAGTGCCTAAAAAGTTTAAAATTCCTGACTTTATATTGCTTAATTATAGTAAATTAGCTAAGTGAATAAGCGCCTGTTGTAATATTTCAAACAGAGATTCTCGGTTTGATGCCTTTTGATATTACTCTACTTTCGAAAATAATACCGGAATAAAGCAATTATCTCATATATGGAAGCAGATAAAGAAAACTATTGATGATGATGAAACTGGAATGGTAATCACCTTCCGTGTAATGCATGGAATTTTCTAAATGAAATGGTCTATAGCGTTGTCAGCAAGCTAGAGAAATTGCAGCGGTGGACGAATTAACTGATGAGTTGATTTTGCAGCTCAGGATGAAGGGTAAAGAAGATTCATTCTTTTTCATATAATTGCCAGTAGCTTGCTAAAGGACTTTGGGTAGGGGTGTAAAAAAAGATATCAACCGACAAGTCACACAATTCAACAGAATTACCAACAGGAAACGATCGCTATTACAGTTATACTGACAAGCCGACGGATCGCCAAAAAGTGGGGGTATGACACCCCAACAATCCAACTTTAGCACGCAACTGGTAACTACAAAGAAGTTGAAGGGTGTAATGAAAGTAATATTTGCTATTATGAATACTTCGAAAAATAATCATGATAAACATGACTACGATGCTCTTGAAGTAGAAACCGGGGGGGGGACACAGTGGGAGTGTCCCCTACTTTTCAGAAATTTTTATGTGAAAAGATCTCTTTCAGCATACTGATTTTCCTACTTTTGCTTTAAAGGGTGCCACTGAATGTATATTTTCCCCACTTTTTGAATGCTACTTACACCTCTGACGATGCTGATTATAGCCACACACACTTTTGACATAAGAATAGCAAGGATTAAATTCGCTGGAATTTATGACCTAATCAAGAATGATGCAGGCTCAAGCTTCACCAAGAATTAAATGTTTTTATTTGTTTGAGCTTTGTATATAGAAGCTTAAAACGTAATTGTCACATTTATGACGATGATTATGATGATGATGATGGCTAGCCAATGGCTGGAGACCTTAACGTGGTGGCGAGCGGGCACAGAGAGACACTGCCCTTACATTGGTAGTGATTTAAGTCGCAGAGATTCAGAATTACGTGCAGATGTTGATGACCTTTGGCAAACTGTCCAACCAAGCCCCTCAATGACAAGCAGGCTCAATGGCTCACGTTACAGCTCTGCCTAGTAACTGTTGGGGGTAACAGAAGGGGCTGAGTGTAGCCTACTTGATCACCTCTTTTAAACAAATGACAGGCGAAAACTCACCCCAGGGTAAGTCCTAGGCCCGGGAAAGACAAGATGACGATGATAATGATGATGATTATTGAGATGATGATGATGATGATTGTGATAATGATGACGTCATACAAAAAGATGACAGACAGGATCCCAAGGTCAGTCGTAGGCACCTGTTGGGGGCGAAATGGGAAAGGCAGGACAATACAAGATGATAATAATGATGATAAAGATGATGATGATGATCACCATCGTTTTTCTTAGCCAAAAATTGATATTTCGTCATTATTGCATTCAAAATGTTAAGGATGGAATTCAAATTCAAGTATACAATATTAATAAAGAATGTGTAACCCATTTTTGCCAGTTTATTTCAGATAGAGTTAAGAAAAATTTAAGAAAATCTCAGGGTCCATTTTGGGAAAAGTTAAGAAAATTGAGGCTCAGACAAAATAATGGTTTTTTTGTATAAAAAAATATGTAAGAACCACCAATGATATACTAAGCTAATGCTTTATAACACTCTTTTCATAAGAATACCTAATTTTTCGCTGAGCTCCAATATTATTAAATATTTTTTCATCGCAATGAAGCGTGAGCCTTGCATTATTCTTAAATTATTCTTTAATCCCAGCGATTCTGAGTCTTAATATTTTTACATCCTTTATTCTTTGTAAAACAGTTGTTGAAAGCTATTATTTGAAACTCAGCTTGCCTATGTTTCTTCAATGTTTCTTAATTTATGTCTAATTTCAATTTCATGTTTCTAATACACATGAGACTTGTAAAAAGGGAACGTGTACTTCATCTAAAGGATGCAAATACCGAAGGATATTGGTGTTTTTGTAGCGTTAAAAAAATTATGCTGAGAAAAGGCGTTTGATAGTTAAAATGCCAAGTTCATTTGACCACAAAAGGATAATCTGACAGCCAAAACATGGGCATAGTATCTCAAAACATTTAGGTAAATGATAAGTAGAGAAAGATAAATTTTAGTTTAGGCTTTGCTGAATTCAATGGATTGAAATATCCTTGAATAAGTGCATATTTAGTGCACAAAATTTATTGTCCAAAAACGCATTAAGTAGACTAAAGCAGATGGAGAAGGTTTTGCATAGTACACAACGGAATTCACTTGGTCAGTTAGATATCTGTCATACCAGATATCACTCTAATAAGAGATGATATCATACTTTGAAAGGATTGGTGATACTTTGTAAAAGAAAAGAAAAGAACGTCTTGAAATCTGAGCAATTTTGTTCCACAGGCAATTATTAATTTGATGTTTCATTAGGTAGCTGTGAATTGTCATTCGCGTGCTTATAACAATATGATAAGGCAATTTTCAGGCGTTTTCAAGACCTTATATGACACGATCAAATCAATCCTATTAGATACGATTAGGACAAGATGAGCTTGCATCGTGAGTATTGGCCGGTGACCATATCGTCTATGTATGGATTTTATTTGCTCATCTCATACAGTGAAAGGAAAAATACAAATGCTTTAACACAGCGAAATCAATCTGGTTAAACATTGGTTGTTCTCACAAATCTTAATTAAAATGCGTTCTAAGTGCACCTGCAGCACACTCGAAGCCCGTGGCATGCATGCGTGAATCGGTTTTTAACCGATCGGGATCTGCACGAGATGGGAAACGAGTTTCATGCAAACCCCTGCAGTAACTGATGACGAAGAACCTCTCTGTGATAAAATAAAATGAAGGGAATAAGGTATTTTAGTTCGTCAAGCATAGGAATTACTCGTTATCCACTGAAATCATGATTAAACATTAAGAGACATAGATTAGGGAACTTTGATCGATAAGCGGCTGGGGGTTTTCCATGGCTTTCACATTCTCAAGGAGAAAGGACAGCAAAACATTCTGAGAGAGCAAGCAATGAGCACATGAAATATCTTTACTTTTTTGATAAACAATATTAATCCTTGGTTATTTTCTTAAGAATAAATGTACTTCGGAGAGAATATGCCAGGAGATAGTTATAAATTTATTCAGAGCATGGGATAGTAAACTGGATGTGCAACGATTTTGATAATGGTTGAAGTAAAGAATATAGACTTTTCAAGCATTAAAACCAGACATTTCTGCTTTCTATGGCATATACCATCTAGCTTGCGGCCCCTTCCTCAAAAGGGTGGCAAAAAGAGCCCGCATTAGCAATACATACTATCTTGTATGATAATACCTGCGGAAGCAAATGGGGGTCTATTTATCATTAACGAAACCCTCTCTAGATTGCAAAGCATCTTTTAGGGACTTTGGATCGGTGTGCCATGACCTCATATGGAGCCCATAAAGGTAAAGGTAGTCCGGCATACTTTGGTGTATATGGGAGTGCCTGTTAGAGAGGACATTTATCCTGGGCCATCGGCATATGAAATAGGGTTGCTAGCTCCGTTGATCACCGCTGTTATCTCCCCAGTGTTGCCACCAGGTACCCATTTACAGCAGGATGCACAGTGAGCGAGCATTTAGTCAAGGCCTGAAGTCGGACTTGAACCGTAGACCTTCCGCATAGGAAACATGAACTCTAACCGCTTTGCCACCTCACCCCCATGGAACCCATATCTATAAAAAAATGTTCATCAAAACACTATAATAAATGGACAACGTACATTTGTATTGTCTTGTCTTCCTTACGTAAAAGTCTAGTCAAAATGATCCACTGCTGGTGGGGTAAATTGAAGATTTTAATAATACCGTATGACCTCGAATAAGCCCCCTGGGGGTTATTTGCAAAAATAACTTTTGGGTTGGGTTCATTCGAGGAGGGCTTATTTCAAAGTTTGGCATTTTCCTCAAAGGTAGAAAATGACATAGTTTTCTCAATCAATTAAATCACATAAAATTACAAAAAGCATATTTCCTAAAGGAAATTAATTAGTCAATAATGATTTCTTTACTCTTACCACGGAAGTCGTGTTTCTTTCTGCCTTTTTTCCAGTCAAAGGAAGTAACAATGTAAAGCTATTGTCCTATGGGGTTTTTCTTGAATTAAGATATTATTCTGCAACAATGTTACCCTCAAATAAAGCCCCATGGGGGGACGGTAAGTGCTTGGGCAGACAATGTGTTTTAGTGGGGTATTTGCCCTACCAGTTAGTGCGTTAAGGAACACCATGTAGTACAATACAATGAAGCATATGGTGCTGGGTTTGATTTCGGTAAAGTCATGGATCAGCAAACTAAAGTCGCTTGTTTACACGCACGGATTTACGAGCAAAGATGAGAAAGAAAACAGGTGCGTAAAGAAAACTTGTGCAATTTTGCCAGGTTCCTTGTCTAATCTATTCAATTACGATGATAATGATCAAGGATTGCACAACTTACACAAAATCAAGCCGTACTAATCTTTGTTTGGAAATGGGTAAACCTAAGAATTATTGCTATATTTACCAATCTTGTGGGGAGTAATCTCACCTGTGTTTTTGAAATATGGCAAGAAGTTGTTTTTGAATTCTAGGAAAAACCTTCCCCATCGAACTGTTGGGAGTCTGAGAAGTTGTGCTGGATATTCTATACCTCTATAACTCCTCCAAAACAGAACCGTCACAGCAAGCAATACTGCAAAAATTAGCTGTGACTCTTAGAAAACAAAATAGCTTACGAAAGCAATCCCAGAATTCTAATTTCAATAGAAATTAAGAGACAACTGTCAATATAATACGCAGCTGCTGAATCATGGCATAAGCCGAGCTATAAGCGATTCAACGCTCCTGTATAATCGCAATTACTGACGAGCCAGAGCCGAGCTAGATTCCTGCTGCAAGCGGGCCGACCCATTCATATAGTCTGACCCTTATGCACCTTGATGACATCTGGAGGCAGATTATTGTTTTTAAAATATTTATATACTTCGCCTTCTAGCAAAGAGAGGAAGCTTGCTGAGTTCACCCGTTCAACCCTCCTCTAGGCTTTAAGGGGAACACCAAAGTTCTACAGAGCAAAGCTAGCTGAAACGGCAACAGGGCTGACCTGTCACCAATGCTGCGGATTTGAAAAGGGTCCCGTTAGAGTTTAATTGGGCACTCCAGTTACTTCAAAAAGTCTCTTTAGCAGAATATGTCAACGCTGTCTCTCTTTAGAGAAAGTTGTTGATCATAATGAGCGAGGTAGCATAATGGTTGGAGCGCATGCCTCCCATGCGGAAGGTCTACGGTTCGAGTCCGACTCGATGCCCTAACTGAACGCTCGCTCACTGTTCATCCAGCAGGAAATGGGTACCCAGTGGGAACATTAGGGAGAGAAAGGCGGCGAGGAAAGGAACTGGCCACCCTACCTCACATGCCGATGGCTCAGGATAAATGTCCTCTCTAACAGGCACTCCCCTACGTACGAAAGTATACGGGACTACCTTTACTTTTATTGATCATAACACGACAAAAATTGCTGTGCTTCAGTGTTGGGTGGTTCAGTCATCAATATTGCTGCGCCTCATATTGGTCATCTACCCCGCTGCGTAACGCCAATATTACCGTTTTGGACACCCTTCATCCCTCTCTTGTAATCAGTGCTGTAGAAGTAAATTGATAGCTAGGGGGCTCTACTGATAGCTAAGGTGGCTCTTTTCTTTTTTGTACCCTTATAAGAAACTTCGAGGTTAATCCATGAGGGCGGTTATACAAGAAAACGCTAATATCGTCTAATAGACATATTTTTAATACCCTATATCTTTTTGAACTAACAATTTTTAAACAATTTTTAAACCTAATTTAGCCTTTTATAACATAATAACTGTCATAACGCGGATGATGTGATATTTCTTCTAAATTTTCAAACTACTTGGAAGTCAGCACGAGCGTATAAATCAGTGTGGTATTGCTGATGCGATTGTATACAAACGAAATGAACTACACGTTTTTTTTTATAAGAAAAAAGTCTATAAGAAAATGAGGATCAAATCGTCAAAATCTTAAGAAAATCGTAAGAAAATCGTGAGGCTCAATTTCCAAAATTAAGTGTTTTCATAGGCAAAAAAATCGGTATTTCATCGTTATTGCATTCAAAATGTTAAAGATGGAATTCAAATTCAGGTATACAATATTATTAACCATAGTTTAAACCACTATAGCCAGGTTACTTCAGTAAAAGTTAAGAAAAATTTAAGAAAATCTCAGGCTCAATTTCGGGAAAAGTTAAGAAAATTGAGGCTCAGGCAAAATAATGATTTTCTTATAAAAAAAAACGTGTATATGCAAAAGCAAACGGGTCTCCAGCAAGATCCGGAATTAAACGTATAGGCGATCGCGTAACGAGTAATCAATCTTCGAGTTTAACTCGCTAAATACAGGATATAAGTCATAGAACTAGCCAATTATAATTAAGAAAAATAGGAAAGGTGTGTATGAGAAAATGCAGAGAAAGCTAAATGTCATAGGCTAAAGGTAAGTATTGATGCTGAATTAAAACGAGGCTTGAGCGTCAACGGACGTCAAACGAGGCCATAAAGAGTTAGTCATTAGCTTGAGAGAAAAGTGCAAGCTAGGATGAAGAGTGAAATATGCTCTGACGAACATGAAAGGAAATACCAATATGAATGAGCATAGAAGAGTCATCGTAAAAATTCAATAACAAAAATATCCCAAAAGTGCGTATCGTGACATAGTGATTGCTCTATGCCCTCATTTCCAAAACATTTAAAGCACTGGGGGGCTGCACCATCCTCATTTCACAGCAAAGAGGGCTGGACTCCCACCCCCTCTTCTACGCCACTACTTTTAACCTCTTTAACATAACCCTCCATATGAAGTAAGAAATCGCGCAACAAATCAAGCTACTCTCCCTCCTTGGTGAGGCGCTACGTAATGGGTGAATAAGTCCTTAAGCACATATTTTCAACAGAAGTCTACCCACTATTGATCGTTGAGAAGCGCCAAAATATACACAGTTTTTATATAAGAATAAAGTTGATGAGAATATTAAGGCTCAGAATCACTGGAATTTAAGAAGATCATCAGAATAATGCAAGGTTCAAGCTTTAACAAGTCTTAGGATTTTTGTGTATTTGAGATATAGTACTCTTTCTAGATTTGCATTATCGATACAATGTAGGAGTTCTGTTCCTTGTTTTACTTGCCTTATCATGAAGTAAGACATCAACCTAGATTTGAATCTATTCTTTTCATTTTCATGCGTAGTTACACCATTGATACCTTCGAATGATTTAAGAATAATCTTGGGTTCAAAACCAAAAGAAAAACTTGAGAACATTGGGTATTCATACAGAAAAGTGTGTATTGGCACAGAGCTTATGCGGTCATTAGATGGAGCCTTAACAATGAGCGCTACAAGTTGACAAAACTTGAAGCAAAGCTAAAAATTGTACATGAAGAAGTGATGCATTTGAGGTGAAACCTGATTAATTCTAAGTCCAGGTCTTTGATTAATCAGCAATCCTAATAGGACAAGTTGTGGTATTCCGCACTTTTGTTTCGACTTAACAAGTCACAAGCGGTTCGCTCTACATCAATTAGGCATATCCAGTGCGACAGGTTGCAGGTGCATCGTGCATACTGGCGATTATATTTGATCTTTACTTCTTTGAAAACAATTTCCGCGAAATTCTCAGAGACCGCAACAGCACGTGAATATGTATCGTTTGCAAACCTGCCTTTATCAGATGCGGATGAGGGGTGCGGTGCAGTGCCGCGCGATGAAAATGGTTGAAACTGTGTATTGAAGCGGTAATCGTCCGCTGTCATTTGCTAATACGGGTCGTGCCTCATACGCAGGCGTGTGTTTCAGTCTCAGAGTGAAAATAAAAATGAAAACGAAGAAAGATAGGAGAATGCAATTTAGGACACTCCAATGATGAGTTAACTTTAATAGTCAATCAGCTGGTACAGCTTAGACAACTGTTAAACAAGGAGCTCAAAGGTGCGAAACTCCCTCTGTTTACGCACATACTTCCGCACATGCTTCCATGCATACTTCTCCGCATACTTCTACACATACTTCAGCACATACCTTGGGATATTAGCCATTTATTCTCATAAATATGCAGCAATGGGAATTATTCCTATCGTCCCATTTTTAAAGCAAATTTATCCCAGGAGCAACTCAAATATGGAAAAGTAATGGCCTAAAAAGTTGAACACTGTGCTCATTACTCATTCCATGCACGAAGGCACGTGCGATCGCCTGTGCGCGTGTCCACAGACGTGCAAAATCTCCAGAACGAGCGAGTAATCGACCGAACCAACATCACTATCAAACGTGCAATCGCACGTGCCAAATAGGAACTTTTTTGTAGCAACTGCAACACTAGTGGCTGCTACCTTTTGCTTTCATAATCCTGTTTTTCCTGCTTTACTCTAAATGAGACATGTGACATGCTTCAGCAACAAGAAACTCATTTCAGATGCAACACTCTTGGATCGCACGTGCAATTCCAAATCGTAAAGAGCAATCGCTCGAGTAGGCAAGGGTGCGCGCGCAAATCGACGCTCTTGCACCAATTTCTTTAGGGCATGGACTGAATACCCATCCCATTATTATTCAACAAGTAATTTGCGGCGCAGACTAGGATACCAAAATTTAATCCAACTCTTCCTTCATACTAAATATCAACCATTATTTATTACCTTTATTTATTATTTATTACCTTCAGGCTGAGAGTAAACCAAGTTGAAAACATCCTAACAACAATTATGATGGAAGTGTTAATTCAAAACAATAAGACTTGGTCTTATCTTGTTCAGTAGCTCTACAGTTGACCCACGAAAGATAATAGGTTAGATATAACAGGTTCATTTAAATTAGGCCTATTTAGGTCCCTGTTTACAAGCTAAATAGCACAGAGATTACCAAAGCTACATCGATTTAACATGCTATTCGATACAAATGACTTCAAACTTTCTGCTCCATTCGAATTGTCTATCATGTTCTAATCAGGAATTTTGGAATGGAGTATATCAACAGAATTAAAAGGGATCAAACATCGGATTTGCTCTAATGTGCAGCACCTGTGGCAAAACCACAAATCTGTTGTAAGAGTATCACTGGATGTTTGCATCTGCAATGTCAGTGAGAAATATAGAAGAATTCAAGTGTTAATTGTGCAAAGAGCCAATGAGGATATCATATAATTTTCAAAGCACAAAGAAGTGTCAGTGAGAGAGAGATACAGAAAACTTGGGAAATTGGTGTCTCGAGGTCTAGGCAATCAAAATAATCAACCAAAAACATGATTTCCATTACCAATCTAGGCGTGAGACTTGATGTGGCAAAGACCAATACTCACAAACAGAGAACAGAGCTTTCTATCAAATTTAAACAAATCTCTTTCCTGCTCAGAAATGCTAATACGATCCAAATGCAATTACCTTGCAACCTATGGTTGTTATTGTTGTTGTTTACTTTATTTTGAGTAGGCTATTATACCTATTTTATTCAGCTAATTTAGGCCTACTATGCATGCCGCACCCAGGCATGGGACCCCTAGTTTAACGTCCCTTGCCTGGGTGCGGCATGCATAGTAGGCCAAGGACAGTGGAGTAAGCTGTTTGTTCTGACCGAAAACAGCCATGCTTAACTTAAGCTAAGCTAATGGAACTGGCTGGGCCGCTTGGCCACTCACCCCGCTTTACACGGATGAAGAATGAAATACGTGGTCCTCTTTGCTGAAATCTAGATGCAATAGCACATCTAAATACAAACTATATCAGAGCATTATACCTAGAGAGCAAACGAGTTCCTTCCAATAAGTTAAGCCTGATGTCATACTGTCACAAGTCCGTAGCATAAAAGTAAATCCCGTATTTGCTCAAATCTGTTTTGGTAGGCTTATGCTCTCAGTATTTTCAAAAAGCATAATATATGTATGTAGCCTCAGCCTTGAAAGCTTGCCCAAAGAATAGCTGCTTATGTGAATTCAGTTATGACAGATTGTCTTTGGTCTTTCTAAAAGACATTTTGATGTCTGTACTTGATATCCTAAAGTTGAAAGGGGTAGCTTGTTGTTGAGAAATGGGTGTATCACAATACTCCTCCGACATTTCTCAAAATCTACCTTACTCTGCATTTTAGTAGCAGCAA
Organism: Cassiopea andromeda; assembly: GCA_018155075.1. Lineage (NCBI taxonomy): Eukaryota > Metazoa > Cnidaria > Scyphozoa > Rhizostomeae > Cassiopeidae > Cassiopea > Cassiopea andromeda. Next base: position 92,744 of record WIPJ01000497.1, read on the forward strand.
GTTCTTAAACCAAGGACCTATAGCATGGATTTACTAGGCTCTGATTACGGATATAAAATGAAAATAACGAGGCAATCAAGTACTGCACAAAATGCCATTTTTGAATTTGATGTGCACTAGCGACATGAGATGTTCTCACATATTCAGGCTAGGACATCTGGACTCCCGTTGCTTTTGCATACAAAACAAGCAAAACGTTTTGAGAATGCTTAGAAAAGAGGTTCACATGCTGTGTTCTTAAGGGAAGTAGACAGCTGTACCTCGAGTAATTCTTCATTACGTACAAATGTCGTTGCTTTGGCGAGAATTTGAAAGCAAAATCTAGAACAGATGATGTTTGGATTGAAGCATTATGCTTACAATAATCAAAATTTTTGCTGAAACTTAATACTCTTAAAATTTTCTACTTTGAGCCTGAGAGCATTGCTCTCAAATTATCCTTGTGCGACAAAAAGTGCAAGTTCGTCTGAAAAAATACTTCAAGGTTTTGATAATGCGTTCCTACATCATAAAACCAAGACGAGAGCAAAGCGCAGCAACAAATATGTCATTTACGATGCAAAACGTGATCTGAAAAACACTCATAAGAACAAAAAATCTATTGCTTGATGGAGCTTGAGATATGCAAAATTCTTAAATTGTTCTTGAATTCCAGCGAAGCTAAACCTTGAAATATGCTTAGACCATGCTCTTATAAAAAGGTGTGTACTACAAGCAGGAAGATGTAGTAAATAGTAATACATACGCAGCAATAGAATTTTGTTTGAATTTTTGCCATTTTGCTATTGACTTTTATCATCAATCATTTTGCCATTGTAAATATATGTTAGTTTTTCACTTTGCTGGTGGGTTAATTTGTGCGTAAATAATATTAAATAAGACAATAAATATAATTGCAACCAAGGCAGTTTGAAACTTTACAATTGCAGCTTAAATTTTGAAAATAACTGTACAAAGTAACTGAATTGAAACCAGTTCACTCAACCACCTAACAATGAATTATCGAACCTGCCATATTGAATTAACCTCCAGGTCCTAGCTAGCATGCATGCGAGGCTCCCACTCGCTCAAATATGAAACCTCTGTGAGCAATTCGAGTAGAAAATGTGTATATGAGATCGATGCCCCAGACAATTTATTAGCATTATTCATGGATGAAAGTACACCGTTCATGCTTAGGAATTGCAGCGTGGTATATGCAAACAAGTTTGGTATTCTCAAGTATATCATTGCGATGTTCCAAACATTTTGTTTTGCAATAAACAGCGACCAAGGAAATTGAGCTTTGTGACTACAGCACAAAAATGTCTTCTTAAATTAGCAAAGCAGACCGAGTTCCTAACTAATGTTTCAAACCAGTTAGATACAGCAGTAGAGAAATGCATTGTTTAGCAAAAGAACATTGAAATGCTCTTTGGCGTTGCATATAATAACAAGTAGTATTTATGAAAGGACAAAAAGAAGTGTATTGACTCATAAAGGAGGAAAAAAATGCTGAGAATCAGAAAGTCGGATGATGCAGGAGCAGAAAAACTCAGTTGGCTAGACAATCAGATACTGCAAATGAGGACAAAGCCAGGAGATCAGAAAGTCGGATACTGCAAATGCGGACGAGGTCAGGAGGTCAGAAAGTCGGTCCAGTGTATTCCTGCATGTCCTGACCAGCATTTCAATGTGCACCCCTAATGGGAGGGGTTTATGATACTAGTAGACTTAGGGACTTCAAATCGCTTTTATAGCCCTGGATGGTCGAGATTGAATGTGTGGGCAGGGGTGGAGAAGTGTTCTGTAAGAATGCTCTCCACATTAATTAAGCAGAAACAGATACATTTGTGAGTAAATTATCAAAAACTCTCTAATCTCTTGGCTTGAAACAAATAAAATATGAAAATCCTTCAAAAATCCTAGTAAGGCCACATACAAAACCAGTAGAAACAGATGCGACTTTCAACAGCCGATTTGTTAGCAAGGAAACTCTGAATATTACATGAATACGTCCACCTTGTTCTACTTAAGAATATGTTAAAAGAGAAATGTCATTACATGACTATATTACGTTTGTGCTCACCATGCCGAAATCAATCTGCAAAGTAACTAGATTTAAATCAACACTGTTCGAAAATTATAATTCAATGTTGTTAATAGGCGGTAGGAAAACAACATTTCTCCTGAAGTTTTTATATCCAGTTGAGGGCATTAAAAGTAGATAATCGTGTCTTTACAAGATAATAGATAGGTCTTTTCTACCAGAGTGTCTGGGTCAATCCACACAAGCCGCACTGCGCTGAGTGGAAAATAGGCGAAGAGGAATGCGACAATTTGCGAATTTTCGTGCGGAGTTTTCTAGTTCAACTTTGTAACTATGTTCGCGTGAAGCTAACAGAAGGAATAATGTAGCATTGAATCTTAGTGCAAATGCACTATCGTTGAATTTCACAAGAGACGTCTACTCATTAAACAAAAGTTTGGACTACCCTATATTATGTGCATGTATAAATGTATAAAAATTCAAATACAAATATATGAAACTATAAATATACAAACATACAAAGACTTTTGAAATATAAGAATATAGAGATACAAATACAACTATATAAGCAAAAATAACAATATATAAATATATAATTATAAAAACATAAATATAAATATATAAATAGAGAGGTAACGCAATAAGATCGCTCTTTTCTATCCAATGGCGACCAAGAAGGGATACCCAACTAATGTGTAGCTGGAAGCAAGTGCTCACTGACAGGAACTTATAAGATGTTTTGACGTTTGTCCAATAGATTTTTAGACTTTATTTACATTTGATAAGCATGTGCTTCGTAATTTTGCCAGTTTACACGAAATGTTATTGTACAAGCACTTACAATGAAAATGAAGATGAAGAAATTCCCTAGTTAGGTAAAGTACTCTTTAATTTCAGTTGTTGAGCATGTACAACGATCGGTATTGGGGCCAAGAACGAAGCTTAAGGGGGTGTGGGGGGTGAGCCACCCCCAACCTTGATAATCTTCCATTTCGCAGGGCAAAAACGGCAGTACAATGTATTTTTGCAGGGTAACTTACTGGACCCAGGACCATTTGATCAACTGTTGTTACTGAAAAAACAAAAGGCCATAGAAAATTGCAGCAGGACAAAACCTATGGCACCCTCTCCCATAAATATATTGAAGCTAAGCCCCTGATTGGGGCTGATCGGCTGCAAATATCTGTGAAAATTCAACAGTTCTTGCGAACTTTAAAATCAAGATGAACTCTGGATCTAAACAAAACTGAGCAAAAAGTTCTTTCACAGACGTTTAAAGGCATGGTTCTTGTATAGAAAACAAACAACGCCTTAAAGCAACTGCATTCCAGGGTGCAGTGAAAATTTCCAGAGGGCATCTGTTGCCGATCTGAAAAGAATTTTAATCCCATCTGTATGTTTATGCTACACATCCATAAGCTGGTAGAGTCAACAACAAGCTACTGTAGGTCAAGGCATCCTAGCGATATAAAACTAAACAGTTGTTTTCCTTGATATATCGAGGCAAAATATGAAATCCTCAAAGAGAAGTTTCCTTGCTAAGATATGGATTGAAATTCCAGTTCACATCAGAATGACTCTAGCAGTTTCAGCACTCAAAAGAAACATGAAGACATTCCTTCAAGGTTACTATACTCCCCAAACACGATCTCTGTGTAGAGCAGAAACCTTGTAAGTTTGACTAATACTACTGCTATTAAAAATATACTAATTTGTAGTGGGCTATATTTACAATGCTTGTGGTGCCAGTAGGTATAATACTGACAAATAATTCTTGCATAGAATGAAATTAAAAATGAAATAAAAAATGAAAATAATAAAGACTGGTGCATGCTAAGCATGTCGAATAGGGGAAGGAGAGTTGCATTAGCTGTCGATCTGCCGTACATAATGAGAGATACCCTCACTTTTAAACATAAGGCGTTCTTTTGAATAGAACAGATTATGATATTGCAAGGCCTATAGTTAAAAGAGTGAAGAAATTATATTATAGCACCATCAGTACTACATCTCGAAATGTACTTGTAAGCATTTGTTTTCTGTAGCTACAAGTTTTGATTCACAATCAATTGAATTCACATTTAGAATCAAATATGACTTCACAAATACATCTCTTACTTTTGTGTCAGTTACTCAGCACCAAAATTGAATCATTTTGAATCTTGGACCCAAAATCTAAACAGACACATGCATATGGTTCACCAGTTTTATCCAGTCAATACATTCTCAATCCACTTCACCTACCATCCATCTGGCAGTTTCAAGATAACACTATATCAGAGAAATAGGAGACCAAACTATGTACATTTTCTTGATATCACATTCTATAGGGTTTTGAGATTATTGCCTCTTAATCTTATCCACAATGTAGAAAACGTATCAAGCAAAACATGAGGGCATGCAAGAATGAGTAGCTCTCTTGGACTGACTGTAATTTCATAGGAGCAAGAGACTTTTTTGGTTGAAAAGCTGCAACTGGTTTTCAGTGTTTGATGAATCTAGTTAATCTAGAAACGAAATTATGTACTAGTTCTGATCATGTACGGCCCTATGTCAAAGCTTACCTAATTACTATGTAAGCAAAAGAGCCTTAGCTATCGGAGTACAACTTACTCCAAACAGCTGATGACATTTTTGGATGCCTAAATGCAGACAAGATTTACAGAATTTCCACTGGCTTTAAGTTCAGACCACTGCTAGACCATAATACAGAAATTGATGAGCAAAATGCTGGGCAAAACGATGAGCGCTTTAAAAATTTTGCAAAGAAAAGATAACATGGATGTCTGAGCCATGCAGGTGCGATAGTCGACAGGTGAAGCGCTATCTGCGCACATTGTACGAACACAAAGCGTAGATAAGTAGCAACACAAAAGGCGAATATGATCACAAGACCACTGATAAGTACACAAGCTGCGCCAACGTATTTACCATGGCTTCGAACAACCTCCGGTAAGAAAGGCAGGTCCAATGAAAACTCGAGCACGAAAGCAAATACGCATTACATAATTAAACAGGCAGATTTTATGAAGATCTTGGAGCGCTAACGTTTTTAAAATTGCAAAGAAAATCTGAATCAGTCGAACAGATTTGCAAAGAGAATCTGAATCAGTCGAATTGCTAACCCTAGGCTAAAGATAATCGAATGCAAATTCTGCTATCACCGTTTACTTAAAAATAATCTCTTATTCTAAAATCATGCCCCACTTGATAGGCAAAGGAGGGTGAAGCATCGTAGAAGGAAAGTAGATGCTGAAATCAGTAGTTACGAAAAAACAACAATATGACAAACGAGATAACTATTGGATCTTTCCTTACGAAAAAGTGCCTAATATGCTTTCAGAAAGATATTCACTCGTTCAGCCTTTTCGTAGCTTGGTTCTAAATCCTGCACCTTTGCATTCTAGGTTAAGCGTTAAGTATGATTCATTACAATAAAGACAGCAGCAATCTATGATCTACATCATTTCTGGAGAAAGGAATTGCAACCTTTGAATTAACTGAAGCTGCAAGAAACCAAAAGTAGGCTAATGCACCGGGGAAGGCGCTATAGGGTGTCATGGAGAGCAGCTGCCCTCCAAAACTTTTAAAAGACACCTCGTCTGCAGCCCAATACAAAAACAGAGAACAGTTGGTCGGCACTTCGACATGCTGATGATAGAAGATTGTGCTCTCTGTTGCATTGAAAAAGATGTCACCTGATTAATTCCTTGGGTTATTTTTGAATCATCAAAACTTCAACCCCTGCTAGGCTGATTGGCACAGTATGTTTTTGGAATCTAGTCTCCCCTGAAACGCTATGAAGAAAGCTAGCAACTCTTAAGCTACTGTATCAAACAGATTATGACAATAACCCATTCCCATGACGAGATCATCAAAGTACATACCTATCCCCTATAATGAAATCATGAAGGTACATGCCTATCCCCCATAAAGAAATCATCAAGGTACATACCTCATATAGGGTTGCATGCTATAATCTGGATAGAATCCATTAGCACCGCCATTCAACATCTGCAATCGCTTTTCTAAAAATAAACAGAATGATTAAATGCATCAATGGCAGGATATGCTACCATGCACGACACTGGGGCTTCCAATCAGTTTACAATAGTTACCAGTCAATTACAGTTAAATGTGGTTGAAAGTTCGCAAAGCAGCCTGAGGTTGTGTCCACATCAATACGCTATCATTTGAAACGAACACATTTTGATGTGTTTTCACCTTCCGTTCACACCAATGTGATGGAAGAATGAGACATTTGCTCAATGAAACTGGAACTTTTTGAAAATGAATCGTTCTGAAAACGCATTAGTGTGGACGCTACCTGATTTACTGGCAGATCCTTCTACAAACTGATTCTTCAACATTTTCCTCGATGAACTACTAGCTACCGTAAATTCTCTTTTTAGCCTCCCCTCTAAAGTAATTCCCTTCTCCCCAATAAGCCCTCTTTCTGGGCCAAGACATTTACTAAGTCCCACCTAGAAGATATTGAATACTACCGAGGGTAAGTAAGTTCCATATAAGTAAGTAAACTAAGCGAGATCACGCTCCGTAGACAATAGTTTTAAGCCTATCAAAAATCAAAGTCATTCATTGCCTTTCTGCAAATAAAAACGTTCAACATTACTGGTGACTCTAGTTTATCTAGAGTGCTTGAAATCAATAAGCCCACATGAGGCTAAATAGAGAAATTACGGTGTGGCTAATTAGCCACATGACTCACAGTTGTTATAACATTGATTTGATAATTGCAACAATAGTGATAGGTCTACTAAAGAATATAACCACACATTAAAGACACAGCTAAGAAGGAAAAATGAAGCAACTTGCTCCAAGCAAGACTGCCATGCAAAATCAGTTATACTTGCTACGTGCTCATAAGAGAAGATTAGAAGAAAAGTGGCTAAGAGGTAATAAAGAGATCCAATAGCATTCTAATGGGGTGTGGAGATGTAAAGCTTTTGTGATTTGTTAGTAAAAGCTGGCATAACGGTCATGGCATGTCGGTAATGCTTGAAAATTTTGTGACCAGTCAGTGACTTCATTTATTACACTCTCCACCCTACTGTGCTTAGGCACACCTGTGGACACAGCAAATGAATAGGGTGAAGTACACTCCAGCATTGGGTAAAGAGTGATTTGGTGCAGTGCTGAAGAAAGAAAATATGAACATCTTTAATGAATTTTTTAAGTAGATAATCTCGGGAAAGACCTTAGGGCCTATAACAATGCCCCAACAAAGGAAAGAATAAAAATAGGGAGAAAGGTTAAGATAGAGATATTAAATCAAGTTTGTTGATATTCGATTTGAAATAAGGCAAGTAGGATTCAGGGAAGGTAGTGGGAGGCAATGAGGTGAAATTAAATGTGAAAAAGTATCAGCAACACTAGAAATGCAGTGTATTTTGAGGTTTATATTAAAGCCTCTCTCTCAATTTTAAAATCATAAGCTCATAGCTAAATTTAACAAGCTCCGTATTGATTAAACAAAAGAACAACATACAGTTGCATAAAAGAGATGTTGTTTATAATTGCCTTATTATCCTATTAATGGAGTTCGTTCACATGATTTGGAAATTAGAACAATTTCAAGCAACTGCCAACTGATTGCCCACGTTCTTGCTATCATTAAAACATGTCCGTCATTCAAAGGCAACGATTTTCATCATTACCTTCTTACTGGTTTTTGTCTAGACGTTTGATATTGGTGACGGATTGATTGACACAAATTAGAAACGAGACAATTGTCCCCAGTATGATCGTGTGTTCAACTTGGATTTCCATCCCGTAATTATCTGAAACAATGACATTGGTAATGTTGTTCTTCGAGATAATGCTTCCCAGCTGCGAATGATTATGGGCCTACTAAACTGTCTACTGAAATTTCAAATGAGGAATACAATAAAAATACAGTTTCAAAGGCTTGGAAAGACTGGGCAACAAAGGTTAGCGTACAATTGCTGGAAAAATCAGGCTTTGTAAACTGTAAATTAGAGAAAAGCAAGATAAAATAATGTATTATAAGTCAATTAGCAAATAAAACCTGATGAACCACGCATTTTTTGCAAAGAAAACAATTATCTGAAGACCTCTAATCACCTTCTGCTAATGCACAACTAGCTATCATGACTTATCTCATCGCTCAGTTACTTTCATTTCCTAAGGAAACAACCATACCAACCAAGGGGGGGGATACTCCCTGCTCTTCCATAGAGGGGGTCCGTGTCAATATTTAGGGTCTGAGATTTTACAAGAAAATCATATTTAGGGTCTGTGAATTGCAATTTAGGAAAAACTCAATATTTTGAGTCTGAGAATTACAGCTTATAAGGAGTTAGATATTTGGAGTTTGAAAATTGAGACAAGTTACAAAAGAAAACCAAATTCTAAAGGGTAATACAATAAACATATATTTGTGATATTCAACGAAATTTACGACAGTGGTAGTCTAAAATCAGTGATAATATTTTAGAGTGTCAAAAGTTTGAGACTCGATGTTTAGGATTCGGCAAAACTAGGAATCAATATTTGGGGGTCAGCAAAAAAGCGTTGACACGGACAATAGGGAGTACCCCTCTGAGCATACCAAAGCTGTTTTTTAAGCAACCATCCTTCTACTCTACCGCGAATTATTCACACGGTTGAAATGATGACAAAAACTTTCAACTACATTCTTTTTTCATAAGAATAAAGTTTATAAGAATACACGTCTCTTTTATAAGAAACCTAGCTCAAGGCCTAGTACTAAAAATTTCTTAATTTAACGAAATAAATTGCTACGAAAGCGTACGCAGAACTTAAATGTAGCAAACTATTTGCCATATAACAAACAAAATGCGTCAGTACGAGTTAAATTCGAAAGCAATGTCATATTCACATTGTTTTGGTAAAAGCTTTGCGTTGAACCATGTAGCGATTTCAATGTGCTATTTGCTGTCTAGTAAATACAATGTAAATACCCAATCCTATTCTATCAGAGAATTTGTTTCACCCAACAAATTTCTCTTTGGTACCAGCCCATCTGTAAAAATGAACGGTCCCTGAGGAGGAGAGCTAAAAATGCTTTCAGATGACAGTAGCATCAGGGTACATAAATTCTTGTAAACTTAAAAATGCATAAATTTAGAGCTAAAAATGTGTCTTCCTTTACGAAAAGCACGAATCGAAACAAGCACGTGACCTACTACGACCCAGTGACCTTTTTTAGACGTACTTAGAGTTATGCCGCACCAATGATGTTCCAAATGCGGGCGCTCTGAAAAGATAGGGAATAAAACCAATGCATTCCCAGATAAGATAGCCACAAACCCTAAAGCACTGTTTTTGACAAGAAAACAAGTCGAAATTTCGAAAGATTCGTCTCTATTTACACGTCTTTTTTTTATAAGAAAACCATTATTTTGCCTGAGTCTCAGTTTTCTAAACTTTTCCCGAAATTGAGCTTGATATTTTCTTAAATTTTTCTTAACTTTCATAGAAATAAACTGGCTGAAATGGTTTACACTTTCGTTATTGATATTTTATACTTGAATTTGAATTTCATCTTTAACATTTTGAATGCAATAACGACGAAAGATCGACTTTTGGCCTATAAAAACACTTAATTTTGGAAATTGAGCCTCGTGATTTTCTAACGATTTTCTTAAGATTTTGACGATTTGAGCCTCATTTTCTTCTAAACTTTTTTCTTACATAAAAAACCTGTATGTGAAATCGTCTGAGAAATGTGAAAAATGCACCAAGAAAACAACAATTAGAAAGCGTCCTTCGCGCAATTGCTGAATGATCTTAAACAATAACGACCGCAAAAAATTGAATCTTTGCAAAACACCTGCTCCGGCTGGGTGCTATGAACCTTGCTACGTCATCAAGCGCTAATCAGAATCGTGGAAAGTCGCTGTTAATATGAGAAACTCCAGAAGAGTATGGCATTGAAATCACATCAGAAATTATGAAAAACCACAAGAAAACAAGCTAGATCAAGCAAACTGATTCGTTTTGGAAGTGATTACAGTAAAATGCACGTTTTAAGAAGCCAAGAATGCTGAAAAGAACGTATTCAGCTGCAGAGGTTACAGCAACTTCGCACAACTACACACGTACACCAACACATCATACACTGGTACCACATGCGTACACACTTACGTAATTGTAGAAGAACTTAAATGGAAATCACACTTTCATGTTTCAAGTGACAACTACAGGTTTTTTATAAGAAACAAACTCTCTGGCTTCAGCCTGAATGTTTCTTAATATTTCGTCAAATCTAGCCTTAAATGTCTCTTAAATTTAAAGACTTCCAGTGACAATAACAACCCAGGTCAGGCAATTTTGATGCAACAAAAAGGATGCTTAGGCTTTTGAGGCATGTAATGAATGTTCATTCTATTTTCTTGCTAGTTGGATCAAAAATTTGCTAGTAAAAGCAGTTTTTGCACGCTATTATTTGAAGCTCAAAATCATTGTTCCTTAAGTGTAAATCACCCATGCATGGATTTAACAACACGGTTCCCACTCTTTTTCATCAATTTTTTCAGGATATTTAAGAGACTTTGCGGAATTTCTTTGCCTATTTTTAGGAGGTTTTACAGATTCCAGAGGAATTTGGTAAGAGTTGAGGTATATCTGGAAAAATAATGGATACATTGTCACGTAGATGACCATGATATAAATAAGGTAGATGGCTATCTTACCTTTGGTATAACAGAAAAAGTTATTATACCTATTCAAAAAATAATGCACTCACGGCAGAATTTGAGAGAATTGATGATTTGACCATTTTTGTTATGTTAAACTATCACAAAATCATTTATTACGCAACATAACTGCTGAAAAGAACTTCAGCTTATCAAAAAATTTTGGAAGAATTTAGGAGAAGAGCTAAATGTTCCTGAAATCTTAGGATTTTGGAGATGTTTCAGGACAATTCCCTCTTTCTACGATATTTTAGGATTTTGTGGGAGGCGTGGAAGCCCTGAATTAAAACACTTTCCCTCTCTAGAATGCATGTCTTATCACAACCCAGTGACACTGTTGTGATACGTCAGTGGCGAGTGTCATCAGCATTGCTGATACTATGCACGAACTAAATATTTAAAGAAACTTAGAACAACCTGTTTCTCCAAACAAGATAGTACAGAGAACGCAGTTCGGAGCTTTCTTATCTGTTCATTACCTAGGCTTGTGCATGATTTTCAGTGTGTCGTCACTACCGTATATACTCGATGATAAGTCTACTTGGATTATAAGTCGACACCCTCCACCCTCCATAATACATAGACCCCTGAGTTTGTACCAGTATGTGAGAATAATGAAAAAGCATGAAAGGGTTTGCGTTGAAATGCAGCATTTTAACGTAAGCCCTTTCATGACATTGTCATTTTATTACACGTTCTTTCGTCGCCTCCCTAACTATTAGAAATAGCTAGGAATGCGACATAAACAGGTTTTCTTTGTTTGTAACACATTCTTTACAGTTGGAATTATGTATACTTCCACTACTAGTTACAATGGCATCAACCAACAGTAACTAATGAAATCCAACTACAATTACTAGAATACTCATGCGATAAAAAAAGAAGAAGATACCAAAAAGACAAGATTTCATCTACATAATTTACAGTTGTAACTTTCCCCCTTCCAGCCAATCATTTTCTTTTTGACTGGTGCCATATTAGTACAAGCTTTTATATCGTCGGTAAGTGCATTCCAAAGGGTGTAATAAAATGACAATGTAAAGTAGACAGGGATGGCTACATACTGTAAAATCTGCATTTCAAATAGGTACTTAAATCTTTAGTCGACAGAATTCTAAGATTGACACAGATATAACTTACATAGGAAACGTTGTAAGAAAAACGATCAAAGTTCAGCATGAGTTAATGTGAAAAATGTATACAAGTCAGTTATTCGACTATAAGTCGACTCCATGATTTTGATGTTTAACTTGTGGATAAAAAAATTCGATTTATAATCGAGTATATACCACTTTACAGAGCATAAGAAATCTCTCATTTAGAAGAACCATTTGGTAACAATCAAGAAGAACAAAAGTCGAGATCAAGGTACTATATATTGGAACTCCAACACCAAAATCAGCACAAAATCACTTACCATGCTCTCTTTTCAAAACATTAGTTATGCTTTCCAGTCTTTGTATGTAGGTGATTGCTTCGTCTAATATTCTTGCCTGAAAAAAAAATAAAGAAAGGATGTAACAAGCTTATAATTATTAACAAGATATAAGTAGTATAATTCAGACAGAAGAAAAAATCAACGCAAAGTCGTTATTTGAAGCTGCGCCAGGCAACAGCTACATTCCTTCATGGAAGGTTACAACCTACTTCACATCTAGCAGAAGTAGATGCTCAAGCTAGCATAACAGACAGATAGGAAGACTGAGCATCCCTGTTGTTAATGACACCGTTTAACAAAGGATAAAAATCAATATGAAGCAGACCATTTTATTACTGTAGTCCTCTAAACTTCTTAGATACTTCACATCATTGCTGCAACGTTGCTCAAGATTTATTGCATTGATTGAAGTAATCACATCTTTGGTGACGTGTATATGAATTTTTCCCTCCACCCTTTTCTTGCATAAATGCCCCCGCACATAATCAAAGGGAACGGGATAAATAAAATCTTGGTGCACATGTTTTACAATTATTATAAAAGATGGTTTTTTTTGGATTCAGTCTTCTTGAACAAATATTAACGCAAAGAAGTGTTCATCAGTGATACTCTGTAAATAAGATGATGCAGTGGCTTTGAAATGCTTAATTACTAAATGCTGGTCAACATAAAAAAGTGCAAAATTCAGCTAGACTTAGCTTAAAATGCCATCCTTGCATAAATAATTGCTAATGCCAGAAACCATTGTAACTGTGGTTGTATGGCTTATTTGGAAAGCTGCATCTGCATTGGCGTTGTGTGCACTCGTTATTTGGGGGTGCAAAATAATGATTTACAGACGGATACTGATACAGCTGTAAACTTAATGACAAAGCTGCAAACGATAAAAACTTTCATACGTTTGGCCATTTAGTATTGGATCCACGCGTAGCGCTAGAAAATGTCCTTTCGATAGTTGGTGTCTCACTCTGTACGCCATCTACATGTAGATACTGTCCATACTGACTACCTTTAAAATGGGAGTGGATCACTCTTTTCACCCCTTGAAAGCTATGTTTCTGCACATCATTTGCGACTGGGAGACAGGGACAATATCCTTGGCAAAAGTTCAAGCTACATGCTGTACAGAAAGCCAAGTACTGCTAGCTTTCTATATTAAATTATGCTAATTTATGAGTACGAACTGCGGAGTGGTTTGGGAAAATCATAATAACATAATGTAATAACATAACATAATAGAAACATAATGTCTTGATATAAAATAGAGGCAGCTCACTTATGAACCTATCAATCTTGAAGGTGGTTATGACGGGATAGTTTCTTTGTGACAGTGAAAAAACTTTTTTAGCATTTTTCTCGTAGCTTCAAACCGTAACTTTTGCAATAGAAATGGGAGCTCTTGCAAAAAACCTTCGACATACTAACAATACTATATTTTCTTAATAGGGTAGTTCAATCAAACCGGAGTGATGGCCCAGTGGTAGAGCGTCTGCCTCACAACCGGTAGGTCGTGGGTTCGAGCCCCGGCCGAATCATACCAAAGTCTTTAAAAATGGTACTCACTGCCTTCTCGTCTGGCGTTCGACATATGAGAATGAAGTGGGAAAGTTAAACTCACGGAGCTACCAGTGGGCCAGTCCCCCGCTGTAGCTTTCACTGCATTCGTAGACGCGCGGCCTAGGGCTATGGAAAGGGAGATAGGCGCCGCCCAATGCGCCAATAGCGCGGGAAAGAACTTTGACTTTGAGTTTAATCAGCTAAAATGAAGCTGCTATTAAAAGAAGACATGTTGAAAAATAAAAATATAAATAGTGTAAGTACTATAAACATAAAGCTGACAAAAAGACAAAATAAATAAGAAAGACAAAACATCAGCATCTAAAAAAGTGTGTCCATGGTGCATATAACATATTAATGCTTAAAATGTTCTTTTGATACTTTCTTGAAATGAATGTAATGTTTTTCAGTTTTACATGTGCTGGCATGGCGTTGAATATCTTTGTCCAGCTGTAATAGGTCCCTCTTTTTCCACTTGCCGTTCTAACTTTAGGTAACCTAATCCATAAAGTTCACTTAATTCACTATGCTTGAGCTATGGATATTGAAATAAACGATAGGGCCAATAGCTCTTTGAAAATCTGCTCTAACGCAAGTACGATGACAGCAAGCAATAGCAGAAACGGTAGGGATTGGAAAGTAACGGATAATATTCAACACCCTTTCTGGTAGCAGCCTGAAGGCAGCACCAACGTGGATACAAATAGCGAGGCAGTCGATAATAAATATTCAAAGCTTTGCATCTTATTCACGCGCGATGTTTCGCCGGTTGACATTTAATCACGCCAGCGTGTCCAGAGACAATAAGCAAGAAAACATCTGCCGTTCTTATCTCACACCGAAAATCAATCAGCAAATGAAAACACAGAACCTTTGACGATTATTTACGCCTTTATTTTGAAAGGACAACACAATTAACTCTTTAGAAATCGTTTCATTACAAGATTTGCCTAAACCAATCGAGAAACATTAATTAAATTGGCAGTTAGTAAGGCATACCCTGAGAAGTTATAAATATTACGAGAACTGTACAAAAATAAAGTCAATGATTTGTAGGAAGCATTGATTTCTACCCTACCGTTGGTGAGACTGGGATTCTGATGCTCTCTGTAGAATCTTGCTTGACGATAGTCATGAACATCAAATCGCTAAGAATCTTTATCCCCTCATCATGGTTGCAATCTTAGTCTTGCTGCGTTATCTAGAGTGGGTCTAGTCTCTTGCAGATGAAATTACAGCCCATTCTTAGATAATTCATTTCATTAGATATTTGTTATATACCGTGACTCCATCAGCCAAGAACATAATCCAATGAAGCACAGCACCCCCAGTGCTGAGGGGGTCACTAGAATTATCAAATAATGATGCGCAAACTATAGCTACTTCGCAAAAAGCATCTTAATTTAATTAGCTACCTCCAAGAATAGTCTCACTAATAATATTCACAAACAAGTAGAACAGAGCCGGATGGCATTGGGGACTTCATGTTAGTATGATTTGAGGTGCCCTCCCCCCTCCCTGGTGGAAGAGTTGCACAACGGGTGAATAATCCATTTACTTATGCTCTAATGCTTCGTGTATTGGCAATAGGGTTGCCATGTAATCTCATGCTCCCTGTGGCATCGTTTTGCAGTTTTTTTCTTGTGAATATTTATACAAATAGAAAAATAGAACTTCATATAAAACTAACAGAATTCGTTTGGACAATCATGTATGTCAACAGTCCGTTGGCCTAAAATCAATACGGAACATATAGCTGTGATATTGACAAGCGCACGTATCTTCAATGTGTACAAGAGAGTGGGCACGTGCCTGAGGAACTAGTACATTTTATGGTGGTATGAAAACACCATTGAAAGTAGCACATTCGGCATGTTAAGCAAACTTAAGCACAAGAATTCAAGTAATAAGTGCTACATATTCTAGTAGCAAAGGGTAATATTGCTAATAACATATTAGTGAGTCGCACCAAAGAAAAAATCGTTGCGACTATGGCTGTACTAAAGAAGTCAACTACTTAGAGGTAGTCA
Organism: Cassiopea andromeda; assembly: GCA_018155075.1. Classification (NCBI taxonomy): domain Eukaryota; kingdom Metazoa; phylum Cnidaria; class Scyphozoa; order Rhizostomeae; family Cassiopeidae; genus Cassiopea; species Cassiopea andromeda. The sequence goes on from WIPJ01000497.1 coordinate 108,500, forward strand.
CTCAGTTTTTTCGCTGTTCTAAGTAAGTAGACAAAGGTAAATGATAGAGAACAGACAGAAATCTCTTTGCTATGTTCTTAACGCTAAAACTCGCAATTTAACAAAGAAACCTTTGCTTAGCTGTCGTCGGTGTTCAAGCCAATATCTCTCTGTACACTAATGTCGTGAAACTTGTAGAGCTCAAATACAAAAAAGTGTAAATTCAACCTCCCTTTGCCCCCCCCCACATGGTTCTAGTACAGAGTCGGGAAATTATCCTTAGGAAACGTTAGTAATTCAGGACCTTGTGGAGAGATAAGAAGGGGACTTTTACAGTTGTAATAATGAGTACTTTGGCTTTGCCGCCAGTTTTCTTAGCCACCATAAATGATAGTAATTACAAATGAAAGGTTCATTTATTAAATCTACCGGTCCTCCTATTTATTTTACTTGTTAGACAAACACAGTGAGGTGGTTTTAGCTGAGCAAAGCACAAACAACTTGAGCAAGTACCCTTACTTAACATTTGCACAGACAAAGCTAGTTAGTTGCATTATCTATCATACCTCATAACGCCAAAAAACATACGATATCCTCAAATGCACCTCACGATAAACAAACTGATGGGAAAAATAGTTTTTGCAATTGATGTTGTATGAAGAAACAGGGAACGAGAGAGATGCTACGAGCAGTAAAGAATATGTATAATAAGTCTTTGTCTTTTTGGCGGGGGGAAGGGGAGATTCACTTCTCGATAACGAAAACAAGAGTGATTGTTTCTGTGATATGCACTTGTCTAACATGAGGTTTCCATATATGCACAACAATAACATATAAAAATAAAGTTCTTTCAGTTGCTGAATCCTATAGGTGTGCAAATCCATTCCGAATCCTATCCGACCCGTTGCACACCTCTACTGTACCCTCTCGAGTGTCACAGGGACAACAAGAGAATGCTAAAATACGCATCTCGCAGCTTCCTTTTAACAGAGTGGTCTTTCAAAATTTACTGCCAACTTCGGTAAGGACCAGGAAAATTTTTATAGCACAGGGCCAGTCAGACACGCGTAGAGGTCTTGAAGTTGTTAGATTATTAAAAAATATGGAGGAAATGAATGTGAATCATGTAAAATTGGCTCAGTAAAGCCTGGCTCAAAAGGACTGCTGTTTACTCAGATAAAGAGCTCTTAAGATAATTTGTCTATGCTTGCTGGTTGTTGCTTCATATGTGCAGATGTGTTTACAAATCGCATTTTGATCAAATTACTCTTGATAACTATTGATCAGCCGTAAAAGCTGTCAAAATGCTCGATTTTAACCTCTTTTCAAAAACGTACAGAAAAAACAACGGACCAATAAAAGAAACTGAGGAATAGTACTAAGGATTAAGTGCACTAAATGAGATAATATAATAGATTTAATGAATGAGATAATGATAAGTTGGTGAAAAAAGAATAACAAGTGACTAAATTTAGACGTGAAAGAATGAATAAATGGATGAATCAATAAAGGAATAAAGAGCTATATGAGACAATAACTGTTATTTTACACTATGAATTGATAAATATGAGAATGAAGTAATGAAAAAATGCGAGTGAATGAATGAATGAGTGATAAAAGAATTCATGAGTGGAGGAAGTTGTGAATGAATGAATAAGTGATTGAATGAATGAATGAATGGGTGAGAAGGTGATTGAATGAGTAAATGAATAAATGAGTGACTGGACTGTTGACTGAATCAGTGATTGAGCTAATGATTGAATGAATGAATAAATGAAAGAATAAATAAATAAGTGAATGAATGAATGACTGAGAGAATGGAAAAGAAGATGAATATGGGAATGGACGGATGAATGAGAGAATAAATGATTTGGGTAAATGAAAGAGCAAATGAATGAATGAATAAATAAGAAAATGAACAATGAGCGAGCGAATGAATGAATGAATGATGAATAAGTAAATAAAGGAAAGAATCAATCAATCGATCAACGCATAAATAAGGAATCATGAAATAAAAGTTATATAGTAATAAAGAGACTATGTGATTAATTGATTGACATGATAGCAAATCAATAATCCGATTTATCCGTCAACAAAAAATCAAAACCAAAGGATTGAATGGAGGGAAATTAAAAAAACAAGCTAATGTTTTTGGCACGAACTGAGTGAAATTGTGAAAACTGGAGCTTACTGGACAAAACGGGACCATGCAAGAATTCAAGAAGTCTTGAATCATGCCAGATATACATTTTCCCGGATTAAAGCTAAAATCGTGTCTTTGAGATGGTCTCATACTTGTGAAAGCACTTGCGTTCCTTCCTAAATGAAGGGATTGCTCAGCCTATGTCGTTTTGCGACTTTTTAATTCGATAATATCTCTTCAAACACTGATCTTAGGTAATTCAAGAATACCACCAAATAGCAGTGAAGAAATGATTGCAGTAGAAAACAGTACCTTGTGAAAAGGACTACGAGATAGTGCTGGAAAGTTTCGTATAAAAAGATTTGATAAAACTGTGAAATTTATACAGAATAGTTTTGCTCTTTCTTCAGCTTCAGGAAAGAACATCCATTAAACAGAACCTTGACATCCACTCCCGAAAAACTTATACTCTAACTCCTACAGCTTTAGTTAGACTTACAAGGGAAACATAGCCTCCGCAGCTACTGATGCCAGTTCAGCCAATCATACAGGCACATCAAATCAACACAGTACGTCCAACCTCGTAACAACGAAGTTATACAGAAACTGTTACTTACTTTGGAAACTCGGCGCTTGTCTTTCACTGATGGGAGGACAGTCTTGAGTCGCTCGTAACCATCCGAAAGTCGGCTGTATCGCCTTTTTGATGTGTTGCGATCTTGCGATAAGTCTTGCTCTTGTTCATTCACTGAAGTGAGATCATCTTCCACCTCTACAAAATTAAGCGAAGTTACTTTCGACAGATGAAATTGAGTGATCTGTTCGAATGTCAAGCGATATTACGAAAGGTAGGTCGCCGCGCACCCTGCGTGTTGCGATTAACAACGGGAGCAAATCTTAGCGAGTTCAACCTGCTGGCTGAAATTAGTAGCAGAACATTAAGGGAAATTTCGAAGTGTGTTGAACGCGTAAGCGTTCTTTACGTAAACAACAAAAGTACCTGAACAGCAGAGCGAGAATTTTGCGTCAATGAGGTCGTTCATCGTAAAATGTACCACGAAAATGAAAGTGAAGCAATGAACCATGGAATTTATCTCAACGACTTAAGACGAAAACAGCTTTACTCAACAACAGCTTTGTTCGCAGGGAACAGAAGGTTCGTCAACGCATCACGTGGCACAGAACAATGGGAAAAACTTTTACAGAGAGGTCACGACTAAATGGAATGGGATGCGAAACTCAGGTGTCGCAGCTAAAAACCGCCCATGGAGCTCTTATAGTGATGGGCACTTGATCAGTTGAATGCATGGTGAAGCTACAACTTTTCAGTACGCTGTGAAAAAACACGGCACGCAAAAGCTTGCTGACTCAGGTATCAGAAAATGAAAAGTGAAAGAACTCATAAAAGAAACTTAAATATCAACAGTTTACCAGCTGTCATTGATTTGTTCATGCATATACTTAAAAAATGCCAATAAAGGCGAGAATTCATTTCAAATTTAGGCATTCATGATAGGCAAAGTAAATGGTTATAGAATACATAGCCCAAAACGAAAGAAGTTAGCATTCTTTCTAACATGAAAGCTGATTGTTATAATGATTGTTACAAAAATTTCTTGAAAGATTGCTAGGAGATTTTTTAGGCCAAATTAAGCAACTTGAACGGCGCAGCAATACAATCGTCCCTTGCTAACAGTGGTATATGTAATTCACGTTTTTTAAGAAACATGTCTATAAGAAACATGAGGCTGGTACTAGGCAAAGATTAAAAAACATTTAAGAAACATAGGCAGACTGAGCTTCAAATAACAACTTGCAAAAACTGTTTTTACTAGTAAATTTTTTATCAAACTAGCAAGAAAATAGAACGAACAACCATTACATGCCTCACAAAACATGAGCATCCTTTTTCAACATTCAAGGCACATGTAAGACGGGATTTGAAGAAATATTAAGAAGCATCCAGGCTGAGAGTTTTTTCTTATAAAAAAAACTGTACTTCAAAATATCATTTATCACGCTCTGATTTAATACTTCATTTCATAAATTAATTATGCACTACTTGTGTTTTTAATGATCCTCGGCAGAAAATACAACTAATCTATGGACAGTTAAATATCAAGGAATTTTGTTTATTAGTTTCCATAAGGATAAGCGAATAGCATGGACAAAAATACTGCGCAATTCTCCCTTCATTCTTTGAACGCAAGACTCATGATATTGGTAGAGTCGTATCTTCCATGCTACAGTTTGAAAAGGGAGTCTGTAGACTTTTTAGCATATCGCTTCATTTTACATATCATCGTGTAACACCTTGAGGAAACGCAGTCAATATTAGCTATGATGTCTGTAGAATTAGGCGTCTAAAGAAATACGTTAGTGGCTATCTGATAAATTAGGATGATAAGGTTAGGACGAAGTTCAATTGCATGAGTTCTCGCATGGTGTTCCTGGGCCGGATCACAAGAAGAAAAAGCTCATTCCGTACTCTAAACCTGGTCAAAACCGTGTTAATAAGGAACCGCAGCATCCCACTGAGCTACAATCCACCCCAACCAAAACAAATGAATTATCTTCCTTTGCAGAGAAATTACTATTTACACAAGATTTACAATACACGGTAATAATCATTCAGAATAATTGTTGATACAGCATAGCTATGAATCGCTGTTCATAAGAGAAAACAGACAAAGCAAGCTAAAGAAACAGTTGCAAAGTTGAGATATAAAGCAAGACCACTGTAAAGAATCGATTTCATACTGAAACTAGATCACAGCAGGTATGCGGATATTGATAGTACGAAGTTGTAAGGGTAGAAAATGAACTAGATAAGTTCGCGTCTTTGACAAGTATGTGAGAAACGACAGGTTTTAATAAGCAAGCTTGTTGATGCAGATGAATGAGAAGTTCTTTACGTCATGAAATTCAGTGAAAGCATGCGCAGAAAATGATTGAATTTGATGTGCTATAGTTACGGCATTGACAAAATCTTTGATAATGCAGAACTATCTAGAGAGGAACACAGCGTTAAAATTATTATTAAGGGAAATGCAGGTGTGTTTTGCTTTCTACAAGGCACAAATCAAGCCTCTGAAGCTAGACCTACTGCAATAATTGAAGAATGTGATTCAACAGTTAGAAAAAGGAACTCCCAAAATACTAAAATACTTCTGATAATAAGCTTTTGAGCAACTCAAACCATGACATGAAAACTCTAAGCCGTGAAATACAAGTTCTGAAAGAGTAGTCATTTTCTGGTCACATATTGCGGAGTAAGTAAACCGTTTACCCGTTTACGTAGATGACAACGCTACAGGCAGGGTCTGTAATGGACGGACTGTAATGCAAATACATGAAAAACTCAGAAAAATTAAAATATTCTCAAGAGATAGTGATTACAGTTCATTTTCAAACTGGGGAACCGAGTATTCAAAAGAAATTATTCAATACTGACAACTGCTTACAGATTCCGTACACTCGGCACAAAACTTATCTTTACCGCAGCCCTTCTACAACAGTAATTCATTGGAAACAAAGTAAATCATCATTATATTTTAAGCACACCCAAATAATCGCTTAGCAGAACAAATGAAAAGCTCATTTGAAACGCATCAAAATTATCAAACGGAAATAAATCAGACAGTGGACAGATGATCAACTTGGTGGCTATACGTAATACTGCAGCATATGAACAATCAGTTATCACTGATTAAGCTAGCATGATTGTAACTATGTTGATGGCTTATTTCCAGAAAGCACTTCTTTTGTGGTAGCTTGAATGGGACTGCATTCTAAGGCCATTACCGGATATTTGTTAAAATCAACATGATAATGAACCTATTGAATGTCCATCCCACTTTTGGAGTGTTTTTGGTGATGTTGAGAAACACGGTTGCTGCGTCTACTATCTGGTCTATTAAGGGTAGACTATCACCTAGTCCCATTTCAAGGATTCGCTCAAATGTTCTAAGTACGCTACAGTCTTTATCCGCTTCCTAGTTTGAGCTACTTCAAAAGCATTTACTTGAAAGTTCTGTATTCTAAAAATTCCAAACGACAGGGGAATCTATTCGGGTCCATCGACTACAAATACAAGACGACCAATTAACTAATATCTGCTAAAAAAATTGTGGTGCAATTCTGGCATTTCACAAATTAAGAATCGACTGCACTTGATAGATACTCTCAAGTGCCAAATAAATAGGGGTCCTAATAAATAGGGGGGTCGGAAAGAATTCCGAAATTTAATAAACGGGTGGGTTGGAATTTGAGAAAAGGCTTTAAGTGAATATAAAATGACGGAAAGAACAATAACAGGCTGTCATAAAGCATAGAGCTAAAATATATACAGAAGCACTCTATTTTGCCTTGAATATTGGGCGTGAATAGTACTAACAAAGATTTGGAATAAAATCAGGGGTTCGTAAAAACGTCAATTTCCTTAAAATTAATAAACGGGGGTCCTAATAAGGTCCGTGGGTTGGAAAAATAGAAAAATTAATAAGCGGGGGGGGGTATTTATTTGGCACTTGAAAGTAGTAGACAATCTCAGGCTTTCTATTCAATTTACAATGGAACTAAGCCAGGGGTGGATCCAGGGGGCTTCGGAGGCATGGCTCCCCAAACGGTAATGTATCCTATAGCAAACAATAGAGCTAAAAAACTTTTCACATGAAAAAGACAGTTACGGCTCCCCAAAAGTCCACCTCTGGATCCGCCTTTGAACTGGGCAACACAGAAAGCAGATGTCGTAATCAGTATTTCGTTCAAAGATGACAGGTATAAATTTTTCAAGCTCTAAAGATCCATTCGTCACAAACCTACTCAGAAAAAATGATCTTACAATCTTAAGCCATAGAAATTGTGGGAGTTTGAAAGACTCTCGCGATGTTTTGATGACCTCACTTAAAATCAGGGAAGGATTTAGGAAATGAAATACTGGAGGAGCTGTAAGACTATGAAGGGCGTTGGGCACCACACCCTTCAGGTGACTGCGTAATGAGGTCACGCCAATTTTTCAATTTCATTATTGCTCTCTCTTAAAATTTTGCTCTTTGTTGTAGAAACAATAGGCCTTGACTACAAAAGCAATAAAAATTACTACAAAAGCAACAGTTAATATTTAAGTGTACCAAATGATAAGAAAATATTGCAGAATTTGCCTAATGGAACGACAAAATTGGAAGGTGGTGCACTCCTTGCATTCATCCTTCCAGCAAATATGTCTGTGCTAAGAATCTATTCTTCAAAAACTTCCCAAAGAGAGAGAATTTGTGCTCACTTGGCTGCAAGTAGGTATCTGTGAAAAGTGTCTTAGGCTGTAGGTGCAAAGTCGGGTGAATACACAGGCAAAAATCAGGTTGTATTAATAGCTATGTATAATTGCAAGGCACGCTTTATGTATGGTCAATACTGTAACTAGAAGAATCTCTGCGTGTTTGAAACACAACGCTAAGTCTAAGAGATTGATGAGAAGCATTATATAAGAACCATTTCGGAAAATTAAGAGGGCATCTACCTGTAGCAAACGAGCGATTATACAATTTGCTAATCAGTGATTGAGTCCAGCTGATTTCTTTTTTGAAATGCAATACAAAGTAGCTTGCTGTACAACAACGTGATCATAATTTACAGACTTGCAGTAAAAGCAATGATTGGATACTAAAGCATAAAATCAACTGATGCTCCAACGTTCCAGTATGTAGTCATGTTAGAAAGGAGTACATGCTTCATTTCTCATTTCCTCTTGAAGAAAATTATATTCTGATAGATCATTTAATAGCTATAAAGCCAAAAATATTTATCATTGATTCGTCTTCTCTGCTTGAAATCTATTGTAATAAACAAAATTGGCTCTATCTCAAAAATAATGGTTTGAAATAATTTATGGATCTTAGCTTTAAACAAGAAAAACCAACAATTGCTTTAAAATGTACAGCTCTCTGTTATATGACGCAATAGAAAAATTTGACCTGGTTACTCAAGACTTGTAAATCAACTTGTGAAGTTTGAAGCGTGAACAAATTACGGTAGTCAAGTTAGAAAACATTTTAAATAGATAACAATCCTCTATCACCCAATGAAACTTCTTTTTTGAATACGTGGATGACATTACTACGTGACCTAATCGATAGCTTAAATTTTCACACAAAGCGAGATGACTCAAAGATTCATCAAACTTTGAGAGAATTATCCCAATAGCTGGATAAAAGAGAGAACTTTTTATAACGTTCGTATTAACACTTAATATCATATCTAAATGTCTAGTAGAAGCACGAACAGGAGATGGGGAATTGCTGAAACTGGAAACTAGCTGATGCCAATATTCAATACCATTTAGTCACAAATAGAATTATCTTCTAGCCTTTAGAAATATTCACAGTACTATCAAGTGAAAGAAACCTTCTGATTTATCGATCAAAAAGCCCAAAGAAGATTACTAGAATACTTTAATTTAAGTACTGGCGTCAACCTCTATTTGTGCTCAATTACTTCTAACACAGCAGTTATCTTCTACAGACAAAAAGTTCTTGATGGTGCTGCTGCAAAAATGCAACTAGAAAAAGCACTAAGTAGATAGCTAAATAAGAGTGTAAAATTTTCAGAGAAGATTAATACCTTTGTCATCTTCTACATGTTCCTCACCAACTGGGCTGTCTCCGCTCCGCCGCTTGCCGTTCATTAAGTGCTGCTCCGGATTCATAACGTCGCTTGGACGCCAGAATTCATTCAACAGCTCAAAAATTTCATTTGGTAGAGGTCCTGTTGATTCTAGTCCTGCTGCTGAATTTCCACCTTGCATGACAGATTTTACCACCTCTTCACCATCAATTTTCCGCACCTTCTTTCCCAGCGCGCAGTCCACGGAGGCTTCTTTTGCCGTTGGCTGCTGGATGATAGATCGAGGGCATACAGATGAAGACATACCTTAACTCAGTTATCCCTCTGAAGACACTATGACAAAAAGCTTGCACCTTGAATGATAATACAAATACCAGTACTATGCTATCCCCAAGGAAGCCCTCTTGCAGTCAGATGTGCCTCTCTTAGCGCTCGTACAAAGAGTAAAATTTCTGAACAAAATCAATGCCCGCTGTTCGCCAACAGCAATACACCGATGAATAGTTGAGTAGGAGAGACCGTTCAGCTATAAGCAAGCAAAATCTTCGCTCCTGAGTTTATAATAATTACACACGGCAGCTGATGCGCTGTTTAACCACCTGCCTCTAATCGACCAATCAGGAAGCGGGCTCTGTTTACGCTAACAAAGCAATTAAGAACTGAAGAACAATAGTGCAAGGGAGACCTGTGCAGTAAAGAAGGTTTGAAATTTCAATCAATTTCTTTTTAGCTCTTTTATGAAGGGTTACGATCAGGCACAAACAATAGCAGTTAACAACTTAAAGTAAATGCAAGTACGTCCAGTTAGGTTGTTGAAGCTCGAAGAGCGCATTTACAACAACAGCTCGTAACGTATGAATATATCAAAGCCAAGCAGATGGAATTTTCGCTTTTAGCACCAATTCATATGCATTTCAACAAAAATAAACTGTACAGTGAAAGTAGATTTTACACAAAACTACCAATCTACTTCAATTTACAAGTACATTATTCATATTGCCTATGTAAAACATGCCTCATTTGATGTTTTGATTTACCATTTCATACATTTCATATTCTTTTCAACCATTTATCCTTTTCATTTATACATTCACTCTATTGTTAGTTAGTTCATTTTATCATCTATTCATTTACACATTTCTGCATTCGACCATTATTTTCTACATTTTGCTAATAATATACAACTTTCCTGTCCAACACCAATGCGCTAACCATGTGTTTTCGCACTACGAGATCATCCATACATCACGGAAATTTCGCTCAGAATGCTCTCCTCCCCAGCTACTCAAGAATGAATCACTGCCGCGTTGTGAACATGCTGTTTCATAATTTTCTGCTCCTCATTCGAGCTCCATCAGAAACTCATTTACCCACAAAACAGTAGTTAATGTACTAAAACTCCCTATACGTTTACATAGTGTTTTGCAAAGGTCAAAGTTGCATTTGCATCATGGACTGACGTCTAAACGTTTGCAATTCCATTGGTAGCTTGCATTGAAAAACAAAATTTTGATTCAGTATTTGGAGACTGGAGCAGTGCCTACTTTAACACGACTGTTTCTGCAAACCCTATGGTTCGTTCCTTACTGATCCAAAGCAAGATATTTTTCTCAGCATTCTGCTTTTAAACCATACAGTAGCAGGGCTAATATCAAAATGGTGTGGTATGGTCGTACACCGATGACTCTTGGTGTTTTCTGTGAATCAATCAGGGGGTAGGGGAGATTTTAAAGCTAAATTAGAAGGTTTCTTTATTGCTCAGTCAACTTCTCATGCAAGAGTTCATAGCGAATGCTTGAAATAGATTTCGGTAAAGTATTCATTCATGATAGTATTTTCACATTTTCAAAGCACAATTCACAATACAAAAATCCCTTTTGTGAGCGAGGTATGGCCAGTAAGCTTCTGGGTTGTTCGACCCTCGTTTAGGACCAGACGCATGCCAAAGTAAAATGCAGTAGAGAAACAATCTGAAAACTCCCAGGAGAGAAGGAAAGAGGGGGTCTGCAGGCTTCACCTCCAGAATATTTCTCTGACCACGCACTTCAGACCGTTACAAAGAGTAGGAAACGCCTTGTCATCATATTCATCTAGCTTGGAAAAGGGACTTTGGCACACTACATTAGTTTTGCAGACGAGAAACTTATTGAAGGACACTTTTGAACAAGAAGCTTATCAAGAAGCTTATTATAGTTTCTCTCCACCAATCTTTCTTTCCAAGACCAATATTTGAATTTCAAGACCACTATTAGTGGCCAAGACCACTCTAAATTAGGCACTAGGCTAAAGTGCCCTACAAATACAGCAATCTCTTTTAATCTAAAACATAGACTGATGTTTTATAGCTCTTTTAACCAAACCTTACTTACTATAAACACTCTCAAAACAACCATTATCCCTATTAACTATCAGTATTGCCTAAAACATATGCATTAAAGCAGATGTGTCCAGACTTGGGCTCACCGTCCTGCTCGCATTGGCTCACATCAAATTCTTAAAGTATAGTTGCAAATGCTATAAGCGCATATGTTTCATTTTTAGCAGAAGTTAAAGGGCTTCTTAGTCATGCTATACCCCAAGCACAGCTACCATGGTTGCAATGCTTTTGACATACTACAGATGAGCTAGAAATCCATATATATACATTCACAAGCTTCACCACCTTAGAAAATTGTGAAATTAACAAATAGATTCTCAAGAAAAACTTCCAACCCTTAAAACGTTTCTGATGAAGCTACTGATGAAGCTACGACGAAACATTTTAAGAGTTGCGATTTTTTCTTGAGAATCAATATATATATATATATATATATATATATATATATATATATATATATATATATATGTAAATAACAACAAATATCTATTATCTACGACAAATATTATATACTGTGTTGTCCTTGGTGTAGGAGGAAACAAAGTCATCAATCCTCCACCCAGAACAGCAAATACAATTTTCATAAATATACGCTCTTTTTTCTATAGGAACAAAATTTATAGAACACTGAGTCTCTAAATAGCACTGAGCTCAGTGACAAAAATTAGCCATCATGAGTCCATGTGGTAGATTTAAGTGTCAAAATATCCAAATTACTAATATATGTATGAGCAGAGATGTAGGAAGAAGAGGCAGGGGGCTGTCGTGGACCTTTTCCATGCATGATTTTGAATATAAGTCCTCGTGTCAGCAGCATAGTCTCTATTTTAAAGAAATCCTGACGGCACCTTGTACATGAAACAGTTAAAGAGGATGCAGTTCTCAATAAGTAGCTACACAACCTACGATGAGGTGAGCCGCAAAAACATTTTGTAGAGTTGAACTACCACAACATAATTTTCAGAACTTGCAAAAATAATTCTAACAAAAGAATCCCAGGATTTCAGAAATTGCAACTATTAGACAGAACGACAGATAACAAAATGTTTATCATAACTGGAGCCCTAACAAGAAACCTAGATGACATGACTTCTTGATTAAGTAGCAATTGATCATTGCCATTCTTGATCCCCCATCA
>WIPJ01000497.1:124730-201451 GCA_018155075.1 Cassiopea andromeda
TACATACATACATACATACATACATACATACATACATACATACATACATACATACATACATACATACATACATACATACATACATACATACATACATACATACATACATACATACATACATACATACATACATACATACATACATACATACATACATACATACATACATACATACATACATACATACATACATACATACATGCATGCATACATACATATAGTGATACAGTTATAGATATATTCAAAACAAAAATTAACTGCTCCTGTTCAAAGGAATTGAAACACATTATCTTCTGCAATTCCACAAACCTGTAGATGTTTCGGAGAAGACAGCCAACGACTGTGAGACATCGGACATTAATAGCTTATGTTCGCGTGGCAATGCCACTCCACCGATACTTCCAGCCTTTGAAAGATGCTCTGAAAGTTCGAACTTAACCTACAATGACAGAATCGTTTGTTATTACTGTTGCATTTCAACTCACTAAGTTATCGTGCTAAAAGCAAGAAGTGAACAAATTTGTCTTTTCTTAGGAATATCAAGTACAGTAGTGTTTCGTATGTAACAAACAACCTTGTCAGTTTCGGGTCAGATGCCTTTCTTATAAAACTAGATATAAACTTAAAATCAGGGAAAAGTCTCTCGTTAGAAAAGCCAGTTGACTGATTACTATAGTGCAAAGAAAAAGAAGTTTTTCAATAAGAAACAAGCATTGCTTGAGACTGTCACCAATATATTATAAAAGAGGGCATTGTGTTGAGAATCAGAGTGTGATTATTAAATTTGTTCCTTATATATGGGACACTACTGCAAATTAAGAGTTGCTGACGAACAATTACCGTATTTGGTCTGAAAAAGAAAGTAAACGTGGTATAAATTTTCGGCACGTGCTTTCTGAAGTCCACTGACTAGAGGAAAGACTCAGTGCACAACTGGACTAAATCTGGACAGATGATTCATTGCAAGAATGCTAATAACCAGAGTGCTAATAGGCAGAATGACTATCAATTAGAAACACGTACAATAGCAAGCTACTAAAAAGGCAGTTCTCCAAGCCTCACATCCAGCGCAAAGAATATTTCATAAAAGTAAATAATCGAAAATGTTAGTTTTAAGGTAGCTATTATTAGCTAGTAGACTCAGAAAAATGTGTATGGCAAAAATACGTCCGGAGACATATACAATAAGTCTACTATGCAAGGTGGTAAGTGAGGAAGAGACACAACAGTGCTGGTATGCACACAATATTTACCGCAGACTACATATGACAATAGGAGGGGTTCAACAGAAAGCATACTTATGCACGCACTGCATTTAACGGAACTACTAAACTTCAGTGAATGCTTCAGACAACGTTAAGCTAACTAGAATCAGCCAAACCACTAGATCTCCGGAATATCATAACTGGCAAACAAGAAAACCTGGAAGTCAGTGCTTCACAATTCCAGATACAACCCGGGGCCTGCTAAACTGTGGAGCATCACTATGTACATCAAAGATCTAACAACGTGTGAGTACCAAGTGGCAAATGAGACTCTGTCCATTCACTCAAAAGAATTCAATTTCTTCCGACGTACTTTGAGATTATTTGGATTCTGGCATCCACCTGAAGCATGTTTTTTAGAGAGAATTCTCTACCCCTTCCTTATCAACATGCTGCTGCTATGCATCCTTGTCTTAGATATATATTCTATAATAATTCATGGACTACAGCATCAAAGCGAAAAGAGAGCATCTTTTATACTAGAAACGTCAGCAAGTATCTCTCGCTACATTTCGGCTTGGCTTTGTCATACACTTGCAGTGAAATACTTTAAAGGAAGAAACCTAGAAAGAAAACTGTTCAACTTAGAGATCAAGCAGGAGTTCAGGAGAGACTTCAGCAATATGACACGCAATTTAAATTGGATTTTAGCTGCTTCAATTTTTAATGGAGTATTTTCTTTTGCTGTGAGCATAGTGGCTGGCGAATACCTATCTTATCCATCGCGTTGGATTCCTGATAATGAGAGACAACATGAAAATAATACCACCAATACAAAGCACGGGAAGTTCTTTACGGCACTCACACTTCTGATAAGCATTAGCGATCTCTACATTGTACCAATACTGATTTGTTTAACATGGTTGATGTACATACTTAGTAAAACTTGTCGCATGCGACTGATAAAATTAAAACATGAATACATGTCATGGAAACAGCAAGCAGAGCAAGCAATCTTCCACCATTATACCTTCTACACCAAACACGTGCAGTCCAATTGCAAAGCATTACGACTTCTTTTCATCACCCATAATGCACTAATGATTGTAACACCCCAGCAGTTTTGTATCTGTGTGGAAGTCAGCAAGAACAAAGGTGCCTTAGGTTTTGGGATATTTTTGTATTATTTTCTGATGCTATTGGTTCTTTGGATTGCACCATTATACTTCGCTGAATCTCTAAGAAGAGATGAAGAGAAGTTTCACAACGAGATAAACAACTTCTGTCCACAGTATTTTGAAATAAATTCCACAAACGTCGAAGGCAAGTGCCATAACTCAGGAACATTTCGATCGAGAAGAGAGGTAAACAAATTAACGTCATATTTGAAAGGCCGCAAATCAGGATTTCTTGTTGGATTTTATGCGTTTCAACTTCATCTATCAATGGTGTCTTTCTATATCGGATTGGTAATGTTCATAGTCAAAATGATGTCTGGATGAAATATTGCATTACAGAAACAATAATTTGTGCAAGCCTGTAACATATTAATTGCAAATCTATGAAACATAGACTATTGCCGAATACTTCTGCTAGAGCTGCAAACGTGTAGATACATGCAGGTTGCTTTTGGATTTATGGAGAACAGATTTTCAAGGGGCCATGCCAGTACCACGGAGTTTCCACAAGAAGAACAGTGAGCAAGGAGAACTAGACTGTACCATAGAAGATAGATGAACAAAACGTCAAGCAGGTGGCTTACGCAACAAATACTTAACATTTTGACAATAATTGGGCAAAAAGTGCTGCCACTCTCTGTGCGACACTACCAGATCAACAAGAATGATGCCGAGAAATAACGATTCTGTATAAAAATACCTAAGGGAGCATTTTGTACAGTAACAATTTTTCTACTCCATCATGGATTGCAAATATTTTAGACAATCTAGATCGTCGTTTGGTAGAGAAGTGGAAGTACTGTATAAGCACTTCCAAATTCTATGCTATTTCAAAGTACCTCTAGTGCAACAGCGAAAACTTCAATTTCGTCTCTATCCAACATTCCGCTATATTTCTTACACTTCTAGGTGTCATGCTAGCTTAAATCTACTTCCAACATACAGTAGAAACACGCACAAATGAACCAGTTTTTTAAGAACCTTGAGGCTAAAATTTCATAGTTTGAACGCTTTAGATAAGAACCCCAACGAGGCTTAAATGTGGCTGGTTCTTATACAATGGATTTCATTCGTTGATCTATAAGTTCATGAGTAGAAATTTTCATAGGCTGTCGGTGCTTCTCAAGTTGCAAAATATATGACAAGATTACTATACGTGAATTCTAACTTTAAAGTATTGGCAAGAATCTTTAATATTTTTGTGCTGAAAACAATGTAAATGCATAAAAACCATGTGCTGTGTATAAGAACCTTGTTAAGAACCTTACAAGCTGAAATTGAGAATACCAATCCACTAATAAAGAACCTACTCAGGAAAAACATAGCTTCTTTTGTGCGGCTTTCTACTGTAGCTTCGTAGACTACCAAAACGTACTTATTTATGACGACACACTCATGTACTGTATCTGAAAAACAAATCTTTCTTGGGGCATGACTAAACCCATCCAAAATAACGTCAATTGAAATGGCTGTCTGTAAACAGTACTTCTATCAAACCTTTTAACATGCATTAAACTTACGAAAACTCATTCTCGTCATATCAAATCATATGTAAGATAGAAAAACATTTTATTTATAGATGCATAATATATTTCAAGCTTGTAGGTTAGAGACAAAACTCGTATCCTGATTGAAAATGTGCGCTCAACCGGTCTGCAACTGGCTCTGTTTCAAATCATATCAGATGCAAAAAGCTTGAATGGCATAAAAGATATTGAATAACAACATATCCTGACTGTGATAAAGGAAAATTCACCACGAGAAATTGCCATCTCAAACAAAACCTAGAATTTTCCGAAAAAGGCTATGTTCTTCTTGTTGCTAAATGTAGGACAAGATAACTCTCCAAATAAGGAATGTGCATTTCCTACAAGAAACAACCTCTCTGGTTTCAGCCTGGATGTTTTTCAATATTACTTCAAATCAAGCCTAAATGTTACTGGTTTTTAATGTTTCTTAAACTCTTAATTCTTACTTTTAATGTTTCCTAAGACTTCCAATAATAATAACAACCCAGATTAGGCAACTGTCATGAAAGGAAAAGGGTGTTCACGTTTTGAGAGACATGTAATGGATCTTGTTTCTTTCTAGTGTCATCAAAAATTTTCTTGCAAAAACAGTTTTTTCAAGCCATTATTTTAAACTCAGCCTGCCTATGTTCTTAAATGTTGCTTAATTTTTTCCAAATTCTAACCTCGTGTTTCTTATAAACAAAGCTGTGGCCCACAGTTTTTGAATTTAAAAGAAGGCTGCAAGAATAGTATGATCCCAAGTAGAAGTAGCCCATTCATAATAACTACTGCACATTTAGCCCTGTATTTGTGTATAGTTGCGCTGATCATGTATTTATATATTCTATTTATCATTTTAATTATTTATGCTAATAAACAGGACGGAAATATTTAGCAACGAATGCCAGTTTTAGTTCCTGCATTGAGAAAATTGTACTCTTTGTAGCATAGGCATCATATCTTTATTGGCTAACAAAGGAATCATTATCGAAAGATTCCTGCCAATGATGTTGCGAGAATTCGTTCGAGAAGTGAGCTCTGGTGGTAAATAGCATACTTTTTTGCGAAAAAACTGATAACACATAGTTTTGAATAATTGAAAAATATTTTGCAAGCATGTTTACAAGGCTTCAATTCACATTTCCAGAAGGAGCAATATTTATATCTTGCGCAGATCAAAACTTATCGATATCACAAGGAAAGATGGATGGTAAATCCTTCAATGGTGACTCCTTTGTTAAACAATAAAGATCTGGCGCTTATGCTACTCTCGGTACAAGCAATCCTGAGTGCCAAGTAGACGGAGATCGGAATAAACGGGGATGGAAAATGCCTGAAAAACCAACCAATAACCATAAATGAGTTTTTTAAGTCGTTTCAAAATCAAATCCTGAAAGGGCACGCACTGCACATGCAAGATCTATAGAAGCTAATTAATGATTGATTTCTATTTTATTTTACTTTACTTCACTTTATTCAATGTAAATTAAATTGTTGATTTATTTTAGCATTGCTTAAAATGTTGGTTTTAATTAATTTATATAATTATTTATACTAACAGTAAATAAACTTATGATGATGATATGATGACCTCACATTCATGCCAGTCTCGTATTCATTCGCATAATCCATTTATGGTGAACACTTTAACTACTCTGGTAAGGGAAAAATACTGAGTATCCGTGACCAAGTTGCCGGGGCTTTGGTTTGAAGCCAGTTTTGACTTAAGAAGATATAGCAGATCAACACAAAATTGGGGGTCCTCTTGAATTTGCAGGCAACACCTCCGCAGCGGCTTAAAAAGTGTGGCTCACTGAAGTTTCCAAGCTCATTTTGCGGCTATTACAGATAAAAATTAGCAAATCATATTTTTACCAACGAAATTAATGTCAAGAAAACCATTTTGTACATCAAAAGGTACACAAATCCTATTAGAATGGCATTATGGCGGCGAAAATGTTGATCAAGCTCCTGCGCAGAGGCATCAAAATTTAATTTCATGAAAAGTTCGTAAGTCCGTCAGTATATCAAATGGAAGAGCTCCGAGGAAGCTCCGCGGCACATAAAAGAGAGTAATGAATTATTTCTTTACATGAAAGTTGCACGCGAGAACAGTGAAGCATATAACTCGCCAATAGCCAATCATTTTCGGCATTTTGCGTGGAAACAAATGGAAAAAAGGTTTCAGCAAAAAGGTTTCTGAAAAAAAGTATCGGCAAAAAGGTGTCAGAAAAAACGTTTCGGAAAAAACATGTAAATCCTCGAGCAGTGGCTTATGAAACTACGAAGGATAGGATTTCATTTGTTATTGGTTGGAGCTGATGCTGCAAACGCAGACCTTCTTGGCGCACCACAAGCACTCCATGGCGCACCTTCGGCGTGCAATGACATATAAAACAATCAACCATCGAAACTCTGAATACATGTGGGAAAAAAGATGTTCCATACAATCTTCGTAGTAATTAATTATATAAGATCCCTTCCGTGAATTCTCAGCAGTATGGAATAAGCTCCCTATCATTTCGAGGAAATCTTTTGTAGAATTTGTGGAATGCATTAAGTTGCGAAATCTCTTGAAAAGTTGAGAAATCTCTTGCTTTCTTGTTTAACTCATCAACAGAAACAAGTAAATTACCAAGCTTCTGGAAAGTGACAAGAGTCACCCCAATTTTTAAGGAAGGGCTCAAAATTGACAAATCATACTACCGTCCAATATTTGTACTTCCAGTCATTACGCAGTTCATGACCGTGAACTGGCTTGGTTCCAATCTTATCTGCTGAACAGTAAACAGTTCTGTAGGATCAATGGTGTTGATTCATCTCTAGAGAACATACATATAGGTACACCACAAGGCTCTTGCCTTGGTCCCCTATTATTCCTAATTTATATAAATGATCTCCCACAAGCTGTCCAATATTCAAATGTATACATATATGCTGATACCACCAGTATTTGCCACCAATCACACAACTTGGCTTAACTGAATGAGGCTATTAATAGTGATCTTAAGCAACTGGGCACTTGGATAAAAGGTAAAAAGCTTTCTCTAAATATTGTGAAAACAAGTTCAATGCTAATCACCACTAAGCAAAAGTATAAAGTCCTTAAGGATAGGAATGAATGTCTGCAACTAAATATTGGTGATGAGCTAGCTCTGGTTCAATGCATTGGATACCTAGGAGTCTATATTGATAGTTGCTTGGATTGGAAGGAGCATATTAAATCTTTTTCCAATAAGGTCTCAAGAGCTCTTGGTATCTTGAAGTATGCCAAATCCTTCCTATCATTAGAAAGTTTGAAAACATTATACTTAGGTATTTTTGAGCCATATTTTCGATACTGTTGTTCAGTTTGGGGTTGCTGTGGTTCTACTGGAATTAATCATTTGCAGAAACTTCAAAACAGAGCTGCAAGAATAGTAACTAGCAGCATTGATGCCCAAAGCAGACCACTTATAAATGAGCTGGGTTGGAAAACCATCGATGAACTTGTCAATAAAGAATCTAAAGTCATAGTTCATGGTCTACAAATCTCAACACCAGCTTGCTCCACAATTCGTAAGTAGAATGTTTATAAAACAACTCAAATCTCTGCTCAAGGAGCCTTCGCAATGCTGGGACAGGTTTGAGGCTCCCATTAAGAAGTCAGCAAATGGCCAAAATACCTTTTCTTTCAGATGAGCAAAACCTTGGAATAGTCTCTCAGTTGGGTCAAAACAAGCAGCCACCCTACATGCATTTAAAAAATCATCAGTGCCACAGTAAATCTTTTGCTTTACAATTCCTAAGCTTTTAGTTTTTCTTATATTTCATTCTAGTATTGTAATTAGATCTTAAAACTTAGTTCTTTTATGATTTTAGCTTATTTGTAAATATTGTAAATTTTGCTGGAGGGCCCCTTGAAAAACATCCTTTGATGAAGGGTCACCCCCCTACAATAAATGAAAGGAAAATGAAAATGAAATGAAAATGAAATAAGATCAGCAACTTCCATACTTTTAAAAAGGAAACGCATCACTGGGATGGAAAGAATTGCAAGTGCCACGTCTGCACTTAATTAGTATTTTTTAGTTCGTCCTTTACTTTTTCTAGCGTATTGTAAAAGTCGTGTATGTAAATAGTTGGAGTAAACTAGTTTTTTTAACTGGAAACAAACCAACGGTAAACAAGTTTGATTTGATTTGATTTGATTTGAATCATGTACAATGATTAAACCAGTGATCGTTGAATCATATGTGATCATCATTTATGTATGTATCTTTCAATCCTGTAATCAAATACAACATAGAAAAAGAACGTACAAATACTTATGGCTGAGATATATAAAACAATCGACCTTCAAAACCTTGAATACATGTGGGAACTCTTTACCACAAAAAATGTCCCCTACAGTCTTCGTAGTAATTAATTATGTAAGGTTCCTTCCATGAATTCCCAGTGGCATCAAATCAGCTACCTATCATTTCGAGGAAGTCTTTTGTGGAATGCACTAAGTCGTGAAATTAAAATTAGTATTGGGCTACATCAATTCTATTTGTAGAGGAACTCTGAACCCCTTCTATCCCCGTCCGTTTCATACACGTTCTTTTCTTATAAGAAAACCATAATTTTGCCTGAGCCTCAATTTTTTAACTTTTCCCGAAATTGAGCTTGAGATTTTCTTAAATTTTTCTCAACATTTACTACAATAAACTGGTTTACAACTTCGTTATTAACACTGTATACTTGAATTTGAATTCCATCTTTAACACTTTGAATGCAATAATGATGAAATATCGATTTTTGGCCAATAAAAACACTAAATTTTGGAAATTGCGTCTCGTGATTTATTTAAGATTTTCTCAAGATTTTGACAATTTGAGCCTCATTTTCTTATAAACTTTTTTCTTATAAAAAAACGTGTACTCAAGATAACTCCCAAAACTAGAATCCTCCTACAGACGTAGCTAGTGATCAGGGCGGTCGCGTGAGGTGAGGGGAGCGTCATACCCATGGAAAAAGCTATGTCTGTAATTCTTGCTTATTGTCGGAAAATCGAGTCATTTTTCGGACAGTTTTACAGCCCGACGGCAAATTTCCTAGCTGCCAAATCCAACACCTATTCTATAGGCATTTTTATAACCCTTCATAGGTCCTATCCTCGCGATGATCCTGCCATAGATTGATAGTGGTAGGATTCGGGCCTAATTGATATTTGTCCCAAGCAACGGCCACTCTTTCTTAGGACCGATAGCCTGAAAATTTACCATAGTTCAATTTTGCTCACTACTTCACAGCGCTACTCTCTAGTCCGGAATAATCGTCTCCAGAAGCTTATTACATCTGGAGAAAAACTTTACCCAAGACACGTTTTTTCCAGCCACCCCATTTATCTAAAGTTGATAAATTTTCCATGCACTCCTTTTATTAGGAATGCTTTCCTCAGGCTCAATTTCTGCAATGCTGCAAATAAGTGTTAATGAAAAGAAGTTTTACCATATGATAAATCATATTGGGCTTCGCAAAATAAGAAGAAATGAACTACTCTTAGGCAGCGTTTACACGGGGCCGACTGAATATTTGGTCGCTCAAATATTTGGCCACTTAGGCGTTGCGTTCACACGGGGCCGGCTAACCGACCTCAAATTAGGTCACTTAGGCGTGCAAATATTCGGCCGCTTGGCCGGTCAAGTTCCCGACGATCCCGTGTGAACGGCTTTGGCCGGCCGAATATTTGCACAGTACCACAAAGAAGGTGTCAATATGCGATTAAGAGGCCTTTAGTAAATGACAGATTTTTTAAAATTAGTTTTCGCTCCAAGAAAGTTACTAGTGGTTTGCCACTTTACGTTTCTCAACCTTTGATGGATAAACAAAAGCATGGGTGAATGATATCGTATACCACTGTTCAAAAAGTGGTGGTACGCTTCGAAGTTTCGATGGCTGTTTATGTTAAAAGCTTTGCACTGCATGCATTTGATCTTATCTTACTAAATATGACAACAGGCTATTTCCATGTAATTTTCAAAAGACATTGTTTATGTTTCGAAGTTTTTCAGTTTCACCATAGTATTCGAAAAAATTAACCATAAAATTTTTTAGGCTAGAAACAACAAAATGGGAGTTTTCAAGCGTCACAAAATATCGTACGAGAAGGGTTTTGAAATTGTTTTTTACAAAAATAAAGACAAAAGCTATAACAAAATTACGACAATTGGGGGCTACTCAAAGAGTGAAGCTCCTACTGTGTGCAAAAAGTTATTCAAATCAAGAACTGTAACATCTACTATGGGTTGGTAGGCCAGAGAAGTTTACGAAAATTTTTGAACGTCATGCGACTTTGCCAGTTTTAGAGTCTTTGATGTGAGTCAATGATGATGCATTTATCAGCGGTTACTTTGCAAAATTATATATTTTAGAAAGCAAAACGTAAAAGTTAAAGTGTTTCTTAAACTCACTGGCATTTTCTACAATATTTAAAAATGCACTAGTTGAAAATAAGACTCTGCACATCACAACAATTTTCCGTTGCCACAAAAACTAAGCCGATGCCATCATTCTTTTATCGAAGCGCATCAACACTTTTTCAACGGTAGTGTAGATTAATTTAAACTCTGATTTCGGTTTTGAATGTAATAGCAAATTTAGTAGGTATTGCTTCCATGGTTACTATACTCTCAGATAACTTCCATCATATGCTGTCGTCAGCCCAAATAAAATTAATTTCACTTTCTTTTTCTTTTGCACGCCAGTATCTCACGTTTGCAAACTCGTCTGATTGAACGAGAGGAAGAGAGAAGTATGCTACCTTTGTTTACAAAAGATTTGGCAGAATTCGTGCTCTGCGCGTGTCATGAACTTGACTGATCGGCCCCGTGTAAACGCAATGCCTGAGAGACCTTTTTATGGTCGGCTGCTTAACCGACCTACTATTTGGCCGCTCAAGTATTCGGCCGTCCCCGTGTAAACGTAGCCTTAGAAAGGGGAGCGCATCAAGTTGTGAAAATTTCGAGGAAAAATGCAACCCACCCCGTTTATTCATTTTGTGCAAAAAATCCACCCACCTCGCTTATTCCACCCATCCCATTTATTCTTCACCAGAAAATTTTCCATCCATCCCCATTATTCCAGTCACACCTATCATTCCGGACTTGACACTAAATATAGCTCCATCACACATTAAGATAAACACTAAGAATATCAGCTTAAGAGTGCTAGAGCTCACCATAATGCACAAATAAGATTTTGAAAGCCTGGAATGCTAACACAAAAAGTTACAGATATCGATATGCAAAACACAGAAAGGGAAACTCCAATGACTGAAGACGGAACCATTTCTTCAAATCTCTCAAGAACGTGAAACTCTTTCGATTCACTCAAAAGAGATCACACTTTCACAGCATACGCCGAGTCCATAAAGTTTCTTGAAACAAGTTTCATGGAAAGAATTATCCATCCTCATGAGCAAAATGAACTCTCAAAAAAGATGATGAAGTTGCTAAAAATAGTTGCTAACAATCGGTAACGGAGCATCAGAAAGTGATTCAAAACAAAAGACAGAGAAACTATCGCAACAAGCATTGTGAAATCATGCAACAGAACGAAGTAGCCAATAATGGAAAGCAGAATATACGAAAGTGAATAAGGATTCAAAAGATACGCAAGGAAAGTACTGTGCCAAACAATACCAGAAGTATGCCTTAGTAGAATGTGGACAAATGCAACCGAACAAGGCCTGTTTCCGAGGAGAGGAAATACAAGGAAGTGAACATGAAATTCAGCTATAAGAGAGAGCAGGTATTCTAAATAACAACTATTGCTATTGACGATATTACGATAGCTCGATCACAAATAGCAAAGTCTACCAATCATTGCCATAACGTCTGAACATAGCACAAGATCTTAACATAAATAGGAACTGAAAGATATTACTGAAAAGTGACTGAGCAATGTCTACTCAGGACTGTGAAGGCAATGGGTATACATTGCTGGACGAAACTCTGTCTATTCACTCAAGAGAACTCACATTCTTCCGACGTACTTTGCGCTTGTTGGGATTCTGGCATCCAATTGACGCAAGCTTCATAGAGAGACTTGTTTATCCTCTACTTATCAACATGCTACTGTTGTGTATCCTCCTCTTAGAAGCATACTTTATAATAATTCATTGCCTAGACCACAACAGCAATTTCAGGGCGATAACCATACTAGGTGCTTCAGCAACTATTTCTCGATACACATGGGCATGGATTATGCACACGCTTGTAGTGAAATACTTTAAAGAAAGAAATCTCGAACGAAAACTCTTTGATATAGAGATTAACGACAAAGTCAGGACAGAGTTCAAAAACATGGTACGCAACTTGAACTGGATTGTGGCAGCTGCTATTTCTCAAACGGTACTTATTTTTGCTTTCAGTTTAGTACTGTTTCATCCAGTACAATGGCATAACAACAATGGGCAAGCACGTGGAGGAAACAACAACACAACAATAAGCCTAGGATTTACCAAGTTCTATAGGGCTGTTACATTTTTGATAAGCATAAGTAACCTTTACATGGTATCAATACTGCTATGCTTAACATGGCTGATGTACCTACTTTGTAAAACCTCTCGCATACGACTGCTACAATTAAAACATGAATACATGTCATGGAATCAGCAAGCAGAACAAGCAATCTTCCGCCATTATACCTTCTACACCAAACAAGTCCAGTCCAATTGCAAAGCACTGAGTCTACTCTTCATCAGTCATAACATTCCAATGATTATTATGACACCCCAGCATATTTATTTGTGCCTGGAAGTACACAGAAACAAAGGGGCAATAGCTCTTGCAATCTTCTTGTACTATTGCTTCATGTTCCTAATATTCTGGATTGTACCATTATACTTCGCCGAGTCACTTCGACGAGAGGAAGACAAGTTTCAAGCCGAGATCAACAACTTCTGTCAGCAATATCTGGAACTGAATTATACAGATAAAGAAGTGAAATATGATTGCCTTGCTATGGGAATTTTTCGATCGAGAACAGAAGTGGAAAAATTAACTTCATATTTGAAAGGTCGCAAATCAGGATTTCTGTTTGGATTTTATTCTTTTCAACTGCAATTATCAATGTTATCTCTCTATATTGGACTGTTAATGTTAATCATACGCATTATATCTGGGTAATATATATTCATAAAATGCAAAAGGCCCAGGGACCAAATGAAAAAGGTATTGGATCAAATGCAAAATGCTTGACAGCAATGACTTTGAAATTCTATATCCTTGTTCTAAATGCAAATTGCAAGTATGTTTGTACAATAACCAGGGTTGGCGTCAGCTACCACAGACTATATATAATTGTTTTCTCCGTTTTATACAGAATACGATACATCGTAACGCAAACTTCGCCATTGTTCTCTGTCTATTACAATGGCATTCAAAGAGTCCCAAGATGATAATCCAATCCAGGCCTTGATGCCATCTAGCCAGAGGCGTTTTGGTCTTCCTCGGTTCCTTCTACCACTGGCACGACCTTCTAAGAGTAGTTTAGATAGTCCCAATTTATGTTCCTTCAGGGCACGCCCCTTAAGGACTATGCTTTTTGGTGGGCATACCTATTTTGCTGCAAGGAAGTACAGTATCTTCCGATCTCATCAAAACGACATGCAGTAACAGAGGTGATGAAAGCATGAAAAAGAGCAATGGCATGAAATAAAAAGAATCAGATCTTGTTAAAAGTCTCTCACCGTACCCCTCACATTCCCCCCTCAAACTTGGACATAGAAAATCGATCTTGAAAAGAACGGGGGAACATGTTCCCCAGTTCCCCCCTGGCGCCACCACTGCTAATAACTGTAAGCAAATCATGTCTAAAATTTTCAGGGAATCGTATCACATAATGATTTCCTCGTGATTTCACGTTTTCTTCCTTCGGAGTATTTCTACATCAGAATAAAGATTAATTTTAACTAAATAAATAAATAGAAATTTATAAGAAGAACAACGGCACTATTCTTCCAAAAGGTTATGCTAATTTTCTGAAACCATTTAAATTCACTGATTCAAAAAGTAGGCTTCTATTCGTTTCTTGAATAGGCTGGTCCATTCCAAAACCCTCACACACTTTTTCATTTTTGTAGCAATTCCTTATTTTTCACTCAGTCTCAATATTCTCAAATTTTTTCAGATTTAGAGCCAAGGATTATTCATACACTATTCTTAAGTACCAAAACATAGCTTTAGTAGTTAAGAAAATCAAAGGACTAGATTCAAATCTCTGCTGATGCTTTACTTCATCATAAAGCAAAGCAAGAGGGGAACAGAACAATAAATATAGCATCGAATATGGAAAAGTTGATTTGAAAACGTTGCTATAACTGGAATACAGAAAATCTCTAGGTCTTGCATTACTCTTGAATTATTCTTGCATTTCAACGCTCTTGAGCCTAAAAATTCCAAACAACTTCATTATTCTTAAAAGAGAGTATTGCTTGGGATGTCAGTCAATCTGATTCTCCAAGGGTAGTATTATTTCTATGTAGCTCCTTAAAGATTAAATCATGTACATGTTATCCGGTCTTCAATGGGAGGGGACTTAATTATTGCTGAGGATACCGAGGACTCCCCACATTGTTAAAATCTATTGTTTAGCTTTTGAAGTTAAAAACCAATCATTGGCCGGGGAATCTATTGCCATGCGCGAGCCATGCGCTATCCCCCTGCACTGTCCACAATCAAGCGAACTCAAAATATGCCTTCTACGCATGCCCTTAGATTCCCTTTGAGGAATGCTCTTTAGCTCATGAACTTCAGGGATGCGTATCCCCACAAATCAGGTAGGTTGCTCCGTTTTGAATTTCAGTGTAAAGTGCAGAGCATTGCTTCACTAAAATAGGCACGCTTGATATACAAGAAACCGTTGTGGAAAATGATATCAAACACTAACGACAATGCCACAATAATACCTAAGAAACCATCTGCCGAGAAGGGCGTAGCTAAAGCAAATTTTTGGAGGAGTGGCTAGGGACGCCGGAGCACGGGGGCGAAGGGGGCAGCGCACCCCCTGCCCTCGAAGAGCGGGGTCAAAGGGGGCAAAAGTGCCCTTCTTTTGCTGTCCATTTATTCAATTTTCTCACATTTTCTTCTTACATTTATTCTTCTCTCAGCTTCGATCTCCTTTTATCCTGAGGATTTCATTACTTGCCACGAAATGCAACAATGGTTGAGGGCATATGTTTGTGAAAAGTAACCCTTGAGCTCTAATTCTGATGTCATTATGATGTCGTAATCAGTACAAGTGCCCTTTTCTAAACTTCTGCCCCTCCTGCCCTACTATTGTTCCAGCCTCCCTGGGGGTGGCAACCCCAATTTGCCGACAAAGAAGATTTCCTTTAAACCAAATTTGCCGACAAGCTAAATGTTTGGGGGTACCGCACCCCCATACCCCCTATGGCTACACACCTGCCTAAGATAATCTCGAATTGAATTGAATTGAATTGAAATTCATCGAACTGGAATACAATTGTTTGCTAACTTTTCAAACCTCACAATGCTCTACTTTTCATGCTGCGAAGCGTGGTCACCAAGCTTGGCAGCATACCGTCAAACAATAACAAGGTGTTGGAAACTGTTTTTCTCAGATGCAACACTTTGCCAACAACCTTCGACCTAAATTTGTTGGAAAACATCGAGTATCAACCCGGCAAAATTATGAAACATCCATGATACTTAAAACGTTGACCAACAATATTGCTCAATATCGCCAAAAGCTGTGGTCTCCTCCAATTAGGACTTCTCTAGCATCTTACTAGAGGAGCAGAATCTCTCTTGAAGCAAAATGCTTGAGAGTATATTGCATCCTTGTCTCCCTAAAGTCCATCCTAATATCTCCAATGTACATTTCAGATTATGATCATAATCTTGAAAATTTTTCTAGCTTTCGACCGCCACTTTCTCCATGGTTTAACAGGAAAAATACACATCATCATGCCTCGAAGAATAGGAGTAGGGACTGTAATTTTGCATTACTTCTAACAATAAGTCATCAACACTCCCACTTTCTTACAAGAGGAAAGGGAATGGGTGATGCGTGGAGAAGTGGCAAGGGGAAAAGTAACCACAACCCCCTAACACAAAATCCTTCAGAAATCTGATATTTCTGTGAAAAATGTACAATCTGTTGTAAAGTTTAGACGTTTTTTTGCTACAACATTCTCACACAACAAATTACCCTGCCACACAATCCTGAGCAAATGTTCCACCATTTGGAGCGAGCGACCACCAGCTCTCAGACTATCATGTTGAAATGAAAATTAGTAACTACAAATGTGTTCTATCTCGCTACTGAAAAGATTCTAAATATCTGTACTTGTCCTTCCAGTGTGGAGCATAATTATGTCATCGGCGTAAAGAAGTATGTCCCACAATTGCAAATTGGTATCAATGTCATTCAACAGCAGTGTAAGCATTAAAGGGCTAACGATTGATCCCTGTGGTACTCCACAGGACATAGGTTGCAGTTCAGAGCTCTGTCCATTATATATAACAAATTGCTTTCTGTCAAACAAGTAAATACTAAACCAATACAATTCTCTATCCTTGATGTCGTAAATCGATAGCTTAGACAGAAGACCTGCATTACCCAAGGTATCAAATGCCTTACTTAAACCGATAAAAACTGCACCAGTCACAAGACCCTTATCCATATTTCTGATGGCGTCGGAAAAAAGCGTCATTGCGTGCTACGTAGGTGACCCCTTTCTGGAACCAAATTGTCGTCTTGAAAGCAGTTTATTTTTCTCCAAATAGTCAAAGAGTTGTTGGCGAACTATGCGTTCAATGACTTTTAATAGGGCAGGGAGTACTGATATAGGTCTGTAATTTTCCATTGAAGATCTTTCACCGGATTTATAAATAGGTGTTATTTTAGCAATTTTCTCTCCTGAAGGAAAATCTGACGCCTCCAGACAACGATTTATCAACACTGAAATGATTGTAGCTATCTTATGTGCCCCATCAACTATTATACATTTGGGAATATCATCGTTGCCAGGGCTGGTAAACTGTAAACCATAGACTGTAGAACAATATAATAGATTACTAGATTACAACTAAAAGCGTCCATCTCGAACATTGTGAATGAAAAGAGAAATCACCCATTGAAGCAGCAGTTGTAGGCAAAATGAATTGAGATTTGAAATCTGTTCAGTGAAGACTAAACATTTTTAATCCACAAATATTTCAAATAAGGCACGAAATAAAAATGTCACTGAATCATAAGGGTACTTAAGTGGTGGGGCTAACATGCTCCTTTACACTCTTGGTTTACATTTTATGAGAATTCCCCTGCTGCAATCATATGCGTCAAATTTTGATTGGCTAGCAAAGGAATTACCATTGAAGGATTCCTACCAACAAAGTTGCGAAAATTCGATGGTGATTCCTTTGTTAGCCAATCAAGATTTGACGCATAAGCTCCTGCTGTATATTTGGGCATGGGGTACTCTTTGCCCCCAAATGCAAATTTTTTTAAATTTCACCATCCAATTCCATTAACTAAGCTATTTTGAAAAAAATCAACCCCCCACTTCATTCACATGCCACCCAACTAAAGATTTCAAAGTTTTAAAAAGGATAAGTAAATAAAATACAGTGGCTTTGTGAACGTAAATCGATATTAATAAGTATGGAAATCGAAACGTACTATAGAAGATAGTAACAAGTACAAGTAAACACTAGTGATGAGGTCCTAAAAGTAAGTAATAACTAATTGATATTTTAAAACTTTGGCATTAGCTAATTGCAATAATTTTGAATTTTTTTGGACTCCATACTGTCTATTGAACATTGACCTCCTTAACTATTAACAACCCCCTGTTACAGTGATTATGGAATACATATACCCACTTCCATTTTTAATACCCCCAATTTAGGCGTTTTAGGAAAATGTAAAGCACACTTGTTATTATACCGCCCTTACTATTCGGCGCCAAAGAGTATGCGGGAAACCCCAAAAAACAAAAACTTAATATAATAATAATAACTAATATTTTGACAGGTTAACTTGTTCATACTTAAACAGTCTGCTATCATTCAAGGACCTGCTTCCTACCTATTGACAATCTGCAGTAACTAAAGGAAGTTAAAAGCAAATAGAAAAGAAATAGTAAAAACATACAAGTAAAAGATAAGAATGTAATTAGACTCCAATACATTTCCCTTGGAATCTGCAGAGTCTTACATAGATGCAGTTTCTTTTTGAATAGTAAAATGGATGTTTCTTCACAAATAGATTTTTCCTGTCGATTATAAATACATGCCCTTGGTAGGCAAATAATTTTTTTCCGGTCTCAGTGCGAATTTTTGGTAAGAAAACGTAAGAGCCATTACCTCTCATGCTTATCGTATAGTGATGTACTTTAAAGTAGTTATTCAGGCCTTTGGGTAGCAGATTATGCAGTGATTCAAATACATCAATTGTCACCCTTTTGTTCCGCGTTTTTTCTGTACTATCCACGACGTCGTCTTAGTTCTTGGGTTGACAATTCTGGCTGCTCTATCTTGTATACGTAGTAATTTTGTGATCACTCCTTGGGGTGGAGAAAGCTGTAATGAACAGCAATACAACAATATTGGTCGTATTATTGTTTCATAAAGGCATGCGCAAGTGCGCCTGCGCATGTGGGGTGAGTGGCCAAGCGTCCCAGCCAGTTCCATTAGCTTGACTGAAGTTAAGCATGGTTGTGTACAGTCAGATACTGGATGGGCGACTTTCCAGATGAACGACCAAAACAGTTCACTCCGCCGTCCTTCGGAAGGGACGTTAAACTAGTGGTCCCATGCCTGGATGCGGCATGCATAGTAGGCCTAAATTAGCTGAAGAAGCTAGGTATAACAGCCTATTCAAAATAAAGCAAACAACAACAACAACAACAATTTATTTAGTCGATCCCTTCGTTCAATTGGCCTAGACGAAATTGAAAATGCAAGCCGTCACACAATTTAGCTGCAAGGGCACAAAGAGTAGAAAGTGGAAGCCAAATCATTTAAATAGCCTAGGAACTGAGATTTTTCACTTTGCTCCCGGAAGCTAAGTGTCAATGTATGCGCACTTCCTCAATACCAAATAAGGAAAGATGCCAAGAATATGAGCCAATCATAATCAAAGGAACGATGGAAAATGAATGTTGTTTTCTAACATAAAAGAGTGAAGGCAGTGTGCCTAATAATTATTCATGGTTGCCCTACTAAGGAGGCGCAATGGCGAATGCATGTAGTTAACCAAGACTGCAAAGCTTCGATTTACTAAGAGAAAAGTTTGGTGTTCGTAGCTAAAACATGTCAACGCAGTACAAGATATATTAACAAGAAGAATTAAGTATTATTAGAAAGTAACCAAGAAATGATTGTTCACGACGGTGAAAGCAATGGGTATGTGTTGGCACACGAAACACTTTCTATTCACTCAAAAGAACTCACTTTCTTCCGACGTACTTTAAGATTATTTGGATTCTGGCATCCACCAGACGCATGTTTTATAGAGAGAATAATCTACCCTCTCCTTATCAACATGCTGCTGTTATGTATCCTTGTCTTAGACGTATATTCTATAATAAGTCAAGGCTTTGGAGACAGCAGCAAAAAGGACACCAACGTTATACTACGAATGTCAACAAGCATTACTTGTTACATTTGGGCTTGGCTATGTCATACATTTGCAGTAAAGTACTTTAAAGGAAGGAACCTAGAGCAAAAACTCTTCAATATAGAGATTCAAAACCAGTTTAGGAAGGAAGTCAACAGCATGATATACAGACTGAACTGGACTTTGGCTGCTTCAGTTTTTAATGGCCTAATCAGTTTCGCTTTGAGCATTGAAATCAGCAAGCATTCGATTTATCCATTACGGTGGATTGATCAGAAGGGGGTAAATAATTCAACAGCTGTTGATTTCTCCAAGCCACTCACATTTCTGATAAGTACTAGCGACCTCTACAGCGTACCAACTCTTTTATGCCCAACATGGTTGATGTACTTGCTTAGTAAAACCTCTCACATACGTCTGCTGCAACTAAAACATGAATACATGTCATGGAATCAGCAAGTAGAACAAGCAATATTCCGCCATTACACCTTCTACACAAAGCAAATTGAGTCCAACTGCAAAGCATTGAGGCTTCTTTTCATCAACAACAGCGTAATCATGATCATTATGGCACCCCAACAGTTCTATCTATGTGTTGGAGTCAGCAAGACCAATGGCGTAGAGGATCTTGTGATTTTCCTCTACTACTTTCTGATATTTTCCATCTTCTGGGGTACACCACTATACTTCGCCGAGTCATTGAAGAGAAATGAAGAAAATTTTTACAAAGAGATAAACAATTTCTGCCCGCAGTATATTAAACTGTATTGCACAGGAAAAGCATTAGAGGATGAAAGCAATACTGCAGGGATATTCGGGTCAAGAACAGAGGTGAAAAAATTAACGTCGTATCTGAAAGGTCGCAAATCAGGATTTCTTGTCGGATTTTATTCGTTTCAACTTCGAGTATCAATGATATCTTTCTACATTGGACTACTAATGTTCATCATTAGAATTATGTCTGGGCAATATAAAATGTAAAAGAAGTGGGATATTTGCATGTTGATAATAATGACTTTGCTTTGGACTACATTATATTACTTCCAAATAGATCATAACAGCACGGTAGTTAATAGGTGTAATATAACCGAGATCCAGGGCAGCCGAGACAACTCAAAAGCCCTAAGGCAGCGGGGGAGCCTATGTATCGTGAGCCACACGTGGCTCTTTCAAGACTGTATCTTGCTCCCTGGCTCACAGACCAATCTTAGCAGACTGTCTTCAAAGCATTGCAAAAGAGCGAATACTTAAAAAAGGCCTTCCAAAGTTACAACTACTGTTGTCTTCAGTTGTCAGATAGCCCAACTGGCCAAGTTAGTGTCGAATTAGTAGACTTTGTGGTCCCATCCTACACCAATGCCCAATTGTACGGCTCTCATAGAAAGCTATTTCAAAATATGAGGCTTCCATGGCTCTCTAAGCCAAAAAGGTGCCCGACTCCTGCCCTAGGGCTAAAGACAAGCACGAGGCCAGGGCACAACGTTGGAAATATTCAGGAGCTAGCATCTTAGCATCTATACAGATGACACAAATGTAACAATTGCATCTGATGACATGCAGAGAATGATAGATAATGCAAGTCAGGAGATGCTAAATCTCTCTGAGCGGATGAGAATTAATAAACTCAGTCCGAACCCTCAAAAACCGAATTTATGATCATAGGACATCCACTCAAAGCCAAACACTCTAACCTCCCTGAGAGCTTGGTGCTTAATAACAATAACATAAAAAGAGTCACGCAAACAAAGTCCCTAGGATTGATTGTTGATGAAAACCTTTCGTGGGAAGCACAATTCAACCGTACAATGGACAAAATTAACGCTGGGATTTGGTTGGGCCTTTAAGAGATTGAAAAATATACTACCTCAGTCACAACGTTTCATTGTCTATTATGCAGTAGTTGAAAGTCAATTACGCTATGGTGATGTTGTTTAGGGTAGTTTGTCGAGAACAAAACTGGCTGCCCTGCAGAGAATACAAACTCGGGCTCTCAAAATAATCAGGAACACCAAAATTAAAGATACTTGGTCATCTCCTGGGATAAATGTGGAAAACATAATTTGCTTTGATAGGAATGTTATGACCTATAAAATCATACACAACCTTTCCCCAAATAGCTTCCTAGAAAAGTATAAACCAAGGTCTAGTTTCTCATCCTACAATACAAGAAATAGCCAAAATCTCAAAATCCCTAAACATAGGACTGAGCGCTATAAAAAAGCTTTCATTGCTCAGCTCTTAAGGAACGGAATAATACGCCTACAGACATACGTGATTTGCCAAAAACAAATGCTTTCAAAAGGCAACTGAAATTGTATATAAAGAGCAAGACATAACTATACACAACCCCCTAGAAGAACAGCTCCACGCAAAATAGGTTTTGTTTTTATTATCCAATTTTAATAGCTCCTTTTCGTTATATATAACTTAGTTCGTAGATTGCTTTTTTCTTTTATTCTGTAATTATGCTGAAGGGTATTGTGTACAAAACATGAATATAAATATGAAATTTGAATTTGAAACTTGCTGTTGGTTCTACTTTGAGGCCCTCTTTACTTTGAAACCTTGGATCTATTTGGCCCTCCTGTCCATGCTGAAAAAGTCTTCCATACCTCCCAGGATTCTAAGTTAAAATTAAAACATACCAAAAGAAGCTTTTGTACACAGCTCCAAACGCTTGGAATAGTATCCCACAGCCCATTAGAGATGCCGACACCATTGCAAGACTTAAAAAACAGAGTTGAAATCTCGCTGTTTGAGCTGGAAGACACTGGTAGCCCCAATTTGCACAAATCCATGGAAGACCAACAACAAAACACTTCTTATTGTAGCGCATTTGTAACTTCTTACTCAAAAAATTCAAAGTTCCTCCCGCGCCAATTGTACATAGGGCGGCAGCCTAGGCCACACGTCTGTGAATGCAGTGAAAGCTACAGCGGGGGGGGGGCGGCCCACTGGCAGCTCCGCGTGTTTAACATCCCCACTTCATTCTCATACGTGAAGCACCAGACGAGAAGGCAGTGAGTACCATTTTGGTATGGCTCGGCCGGGGCTCGAACCCGCGTCCTTCCGGTTGTGAGGCAGACGCTCTAACCACTGGACCATAACTCTGCTAATGTTTTAGTAAGGTAGCTTAATTTTCGTCATGCAATATTGTAGCCCTTTATTTAGTGACAAGTATAGCTGAATGAATATTGTGGGTAAATAAGATAGAATGAAATAAATTTTTAAAAAATCTTCCAGGGCCCAGATCAAAGGTCTTCCAGTATGTCGTGCTGAATTTTTTGTACTTGTCATGGAAGTAAGGTCTAATCAGGGGTGGACTGGCTAAATTTTTCGGCCCGGGCTCATTTTGACTACACCAGCCTAGGATGTGTAGCAGAGTCAAAATATGGAATATCGACAGTCCAACCTGCACTTATGTGATGGGCGTGAGAGAAACTACACTCTAATTTTCAACTTTCATATAGTTTGCGGAGGGTGGCCCTTTAGCATAGTGCTGGTTTCCAAGGGGCCTTCCATTTACTTTACAATCAGCTTGGTAATTAAAAACTAGTTAAAACAGATAATGAATAAAATACACCGAAATACAAAAGTGATTAACAATTTAATAACGAAATATATATATATATATATATATATATATATATATATTTCATAAGAAACACCTATGTACGAAACACAAAGCTAAAATCAGGTAAAAGTTACGAAACAAAGAAGACATGCAGGAAGGCAGAGCTACAAAAGTAAACTTACAAATACAATCAAGCCTCAGTGATCAGGACTCTTCCGTACTCAGCACAAAAGTCTATTAATGGCTGAGTTCTATGTATATTTATTTAACTCATAAGTTTATCTATCACTTTGTGGAAAATTCAAGTCAAGAACAAACTAACTAATCTATTCATGAGAAAATCCGGACCAGAGATAAAAGTCCAGATAATAAAAATGTCCGAAAAATCCAGGTCCGGATAATCGAAGCTCGACTTAACATACTTCAGAGAGCCTGTGAATTAAACTCCTCACCTCAACGTCGCTTAATCTGGGCTGATGTTGTTATCAGAAGTAGATTTCAAGAGAAATTTCAAGAAATCTAAGGCTGGATTTGATAAAACTTGAGAAACATCCGGGCTGAAAGCAGAAAGTTGGTTTTCTCATAAAGAAGCGTTCAAGCCCAAAATCAGGTCTGCGTTTGGGCTTGCACGCTTCTTCATTTGAAACTTTCTGCTTCTGTTTCTCAAACAAAAGCCGCTGTGCAATATAACCGATACAAGAAGGAAGCAAAATTGCATAAATAACAAACGAAATTCTTAACATTTTTCTTGGCAACCAAATTGTACGCACATTCACAATTCCTCAACAACAAATGAGAAAAGATGCTCAGAAAATGAGCCACTTATAGGGGAGGGTATACCAGGAAGTTAATGTGCACGTCAAATACAGGAGAAGGAAAGTGCTACATCTAACAACTGTTTGTGTTTTCGCGAAGGCGAGGAGTCATTCACGACAACAGAGTTTAGCATTCGTCGCTAAAAGATCTACACCTAACGCAAGGTTTTCTCAGCAGCAACAGCAACTGAAGAACATCATCAAACAGTAAATACGAAATGTTCATTCAGGATTATGAAGACAGCGGGTATGTATTGGCAGATGAATCCCTGTCTATTCACTCAAAACAGTTCAAATTCTTCCGACGTGCTCTACGACTATTTGGATTCTGGCATCCACCTGACGCGTGTTTTATAGAAAGAATAATCTACCCTCTCCTTATCAACTTGCTGCTGTTATGTATCCTTGTCTCAGATGTGTATTCCATAATAAACTATATACTAGCGCATCCCAGCGACAAGACGGCAAATTTAATTCTAGAAATCTCAGCAAGTATCTCTCGCTACATTTGGGCTTGGCTGTGTCATACACTGACAGTGAAATACTTCAAAAGAAGGAGCCTAGAAAGAAAACTTTTCAACTTAGAGATCAAGCACGAGTTTAGGGAAGACTTCAACAACATGACATGCAAGTTGAATTGGATTTTGACAGTTTCAATTTTTCATGGAGTGCTTTCTTGTGCTTTGAGCATAGTCGCTGGAGAATACCTATCTTATCCATCGCGTTGGACTCGTGACACTGAGAAACATCACAAAATAAATACCACCAATACACAGCATGAACAGTTCTTTACGGCACTCACACTTCTGATAAGCATTAGTGATCTCTACATTGTACCAATACAGCTTTGCTTAACATGGTTGATGTACATTCTTAGTAAAACCTCTCGCATGCGACTGATAAAATTAAAACATGAATACATGTCATGGAATCAGCAAGCAGAGCAAGCAATCTTCCGCCATTATACTTTCTACACCAAACAAGTTCAGTCCAATTGCAAAGCATTGGAACTTCTTTTTCTCAGTCATAACATATTAATGACCATTATAACACCCCAACAGTTCTTTCTATGCATGGAGGTCAGCAAAACCAAAGGTGCCTTAGATTTTGGAATATTTTTGTACTACTTTCTGACGCCACTCATCTTTTGGATTACACCATTATATTTTGCCGAGTCTCTACGAAGATATGAAGAGAGGTTTTACAACGAGATAAACAACTTCTGCCCACAGTATTTTGAAATAAACTGCACAGGGAAAGAGCTAGACGACATATGCGATGCTCCAGGAATATTTGGATCGAGAACAGAGGTAAACAATTTAACGTTATACTTGCAAGGCCGCAAATCAGGATTTCTTATTGGCTTCTATTCGTTTCAACTTCATCTATCAATGGTATCTTTCTATATTGGATTGCTAATGCTCATCATCAGAATTGCGTCTGGGTAATATTACTATAAAATCCAAAAGGTTCTGAGATACATGCTTTTTTTATAAGAAACATGTCTATAAGAAACATGAGGCTGCATTAGGAAAATTTAAGAAACATTTAAGAAACACAGGCAGGCTGAGTTTCAAAAAATAACTTTAAATAACTGTTTTTATAGGTTAGTTTTTTATCAAACTAGAAAGAAAATAGAAGCAATATCCATTACATGCTTCAGAAAACCTGAACATCCTTTCTCTTGCATCACAGCTTCCTAATCTTGGTTGTTCTTGTCATTGGAAGCCTTTATATTTAAGAAAAACTTAAGAAACAGGTAAGGATGGATTTGACGATATATCAAGAAACATCCAGGCTGAAGCCAAAGAGTTAGTTTCTTATAAAAAAAGCGTGTTGACAATAATGATTCCGCCTTGAACTACATTGTGTTAATAAAAAATCTATGCTGCAAATACCGATGGTGAACAACACATCCATAGTGAGAATTTGAAGTGAACAAATCCACATCCTGAGAAAGCAACTAAAAACAAGGGATTGGCAAGTGAAGAACTGATTTTCATGGATCCAAAGTAGATAACCCATTATGGCAATGCAAGACCGACAGTAAAGAAATAACCATGTAAACTTCATATGTTTGTGGAGTGTTTTGAAACAGTAGGGGTTACGCATTGATGAGCCTAGTGAAAGGAAACAGACTTCTCCTGAATCGCTTGGTGAAGACCATTGCATAATGGCTTGAAAAAAAGAAAAAGGCTAGGCGAGGCCGTCATTCAAAGCAGTTCAAAATAACATTGTGAGAAAGAACAATGATGGAACAGTGAACATAAAGGAAGCACTGAACTGTAATGAATTGTATATTTTCATCAAAATATAGTAACATTTCCACAGGACCGGTACCATCTGAAACCGTAACGATTTGGGTACGGATAGGCCTTGCGCTTCTAAGGGACTGTCAGGAACGGTTCCGTTTGGAACTGCGAACTGCACTCAGATGGGCCCATTTGCAAATTACACCCCAATTAGAACTGTACTCGTGGAAACTGGTGGAGCGGTTCCAAATGGGATACCTACGAGGCAGTTAGCTCATGCGCAGTTTTGACAGCATCAGCTCCAAGCGGAGCCGGTCAGTGAACCGGTCTCGTAGAAACGCAAGGCCATATCTGTACCCCCATCTTCACGGTTCCAAACTGAACCGTCTCGAGGAAATACAACCTAAGAAAACATCAAATATTGTTCTAAGATGCACTTAGTATTAAATCTATTGCATAAAGTGCCGCCTAGAAGCTACGGAGGCCCTGGGACAATAAGGAATACGAGCCCCGTGTGAGCGACGATAGCAGAAAAATAGAAGGTTTGGATATCAGCCCCGTAAAATTGCTTCTGCTCTTGATTTATAAGGTCGTCAGACCTTGATGATGTAGTGCTTATGGGCTCCTGAGACCTTAAGGACATGGCACGATGTACCCCCTCTGCTCCCCCACTCAGCGGCTCTGATTGCAGACGTAATAGACAATAGAATTGTTTTTTGCAGGCTCATTTAGCAGTAAAATTGCCTGCTTTTAGAGAAAGAGCTCCTAATCTAAGATCGCATCTAGCCGTAAATTTTTTCTTTCCTTTGCATATTTTGTTTTGGTAGCAGACTAAGCAGTTGAATACTACCTATAAATAGTGCGATGTGCCATTGTTCGCGTAGCGTTGATTTAATAATACATTCTTTTTTACAGTAATAAAGTTTATAAGAACATTGAGGCCTAAAAGCGCTGAAATTTGAGAACAATTTAAGAATAACGCAAGGCTCAATCTTCATTACGGCTTATAAATATTGTGTGCTCGAGCTAAAATGCTGCTTTGAAATTACCATTTGCAGTATCGATACAAGATTTACTGTTCTGCTCCATTCTTGTTTTGTTTTATGATGAACGAAAACATAGATAAAGATTTGAACGTTCGTGGCTGTCACGCCTTCGGCATACTACTGGAGACTCCAGCATATCAAGCTTGTCTCCAGCAGAGCTCCAGCAACAGCAAAACATGGAAAAGTCTCCAGCATATAATGATACCTAAAGCTGAACAATGAAAAATACAATGAAGGCTGCAGGTCTTCACCAGAGTCTCGACCGATTAAAAACTCCTAAATAGTATTCTGCTTTTGTCTCTGACCTGCATTTTACAGTGATCACTTTCACTGATACGCCAAAATAAGATCCTTCACAGTGACTCAGTGCCACTGCGCAGCCCTCCTATGTTCTCCAGCATTTTATTTTCCTAAACAGGGCAACTATGATGTATCCCTTTGATATTTTAAGTGAAGTTACGCTATAACTACTTAAGAAAGATTTAAAAAACAGTCCTAGGCTCAGAAGTAGACAACTTTAAGTACCCTTTATGGAAAAATAGTATACCCTTTATGGGGAAGTACCCTTTATGGAAAAATGACTCTTACATCTTGCTTAGGTATTAATTAAATTAAAAGAGGACGTAACAAAATCAGTGGTATCAAAACACATGCCCTGTAAAAAGAGGTAATCAATGCGAAACATAACATAATATGAAAGTTGTTTTAATAATTAATCCTTTCAAAAAATTGATATCAGCTGAAAAACAAACCAGAAAGTCTTACGCAATGTTTTTAGGAATAAAGTTAAACTCCTGCATATTTCTAGGGAAAGTACCTATTAGAGAGGGTAAGTACGCTGGGAAATCAGCATATGAGGCAGGGTGGGCACTTGCTTTCCTCCCCGCCTCTATCTGCCTAGTGATTCGACCAGGTACCTACTAACACACTAACAGTTAAGTGGACAATGAGCATGCTTATAGCCAAGTCTCGCAGCAGCCATGTGACTGGAGATATTGATCTCAAGGGGCAACATCCCTTCACTCTAACCTTAAAGGAGGCAAGAATCAGCTACAGGCAATAGGAATGGTATCATAGGAAACTGTTTTTCAAAACCTGGGCTTTAAATCTAAATCCGGCTATCGCCTTCTACACAACAAGCGAGGGCTCTAACCAGTACACATCTCACTTCCTGAAGGAATACAAAACATGAAAGTAGTAGCTAGTATCCTAAAACGAATGTGTGTAGCTTAGCCGAATACGGAAAGATTACAGGCCGAATACGTAAAGATTACGGCCGAATACGTAAAGATTACAG
Organism: Cassiopea andromeda; assembly: GCA_018155075.1. Taxonomy (NCBI): domain Eukaryota; kingdom Metazoa; phylum Cnidaria; class Scyphozoa; order Rhizostomeae; family Cassiopeidae; genus Cassiopea; species Cassiopea andromeda. Next base: position 153,224 of record WIPJ01000497.1, read on the forward strand.
GCCGAATACGTAAAGATTACGGGCCGAAAACGTAAAGATTACGGGCCGAATAAGTAAAGATTACGGGCCAGTCATGGTCGATGGAGCATAAGACAATACACCTACTGGACCAATCAGTAATTGTTATCTATCCTATTATGATGCTTTAGCAACCAATTCAAGATGAGATGCCGAACAGAAAGAGAAACGACTGGCATAACCAAAACCATAAAAAGTTGAGGTTTCGATTTCCCAACAACAAAATTTGGCATCTCAACTTCATCTTCAAACATTCTCAACACAACATAGGTTATTCAGAACTCAACAGAACATATAAATACTTTTGGATAGCAATCCAGAAAATGTATATTCAAGAATGTGAAGATAATGGGTATGTATTGGTGAATGAAATTCTGTCTATTCACTCAAAAGAACTCGCATTCTTCCGACGTATGTTAAGACTATTTGGATTCTGGAATCCACCTGATGCATGTTTTATAGAGAGAATAATCTACCCTTTCCTTATCAACATGCTACTACTATGCATCCTTGGTTTTGAAGTATATTCTATAACAATAAATTGCTTAGAGTACCGCAGCAACTTCAGAGCCATATTAATACTAGAGATATCATCAACTATTTCTCGATACACATGGGCCTGGACTATTCACACACTAGCTGTAAAGTACTTTAAGGGAAGAAATCTAGAACAAAAACTCTTCGACATAGAGATTAACGATAAGCTCAGGGGAGAATTCAAAAATATGATACGCAACTTAAATTGGATGGTGGCTGCTTCTATTTTCCATGGCATGCTTTGTTTCGCTTTAAGCATATTGGCCAGTGAGAAATTATCTTATCCATCGCGTTGGGCTACTGATGAGAGCAAGTTGCATGGTAAAAATGCCAGCCATACTACGCACGGTATATCAGCCAATTTCTACAAGGCTATCACACTTGTGATAAGCATCAGCGACCTCTACTTGGTGCCAATACTGCTTTCCATAACATGGTTGATGTATCTACTAGCTAAAACCTCTCGCATACGACTGCTGCAACTAAAACATGAATACATGTCATGGCATCAACAAGCAGAACAAGCAATCTTCCACCATTATACCTTCTACACAAAGCATGTACAATCTAATTGCGATGCACTAAGGCTTCTTTTCGTCAGTCATAGCATATTAATGATTATAATGACACCTCAACAGTTCTATATATGGGTGGCTGTTAGCAAAACTAAAGGTGCCTTAGATCATGCAATCTTCCTGTACTTCTTTGCGATCTTATTAATCTTTTGGATTACACCTTTATACCTAGCTGAATCACTCAGGAAAGAGGAAGATAATTTTAAGAATGAGGTCAACAACTTCTGTCCACAGTACCTTGACTTGCATTGCACGGCAAACGAATCAGATGGAGAATTCTATGCTCCAAGAACATTCCAGTCCAGAGCTGAAGTGGAAAAATTACTGTCATACTTGGAAGATCGCCAGTCGGGATTTCTCATTGGATTTTATTCTTTTCAGTTTCAACTATCGATGTTGTCATTCTATATTGGACTGCTAATTTTGATATGGAAGATAATGTCTGGATGAAAGGGACTCTATTTGGAATAGATGTAAGGTTGTTCAACTCTATTTTCTCATCCATCAAAGTCCATGCTCGGTGGAAATTGGTGCTCGAGTGTCAATTCGCACGTACACTCGTTCACACGAGCCTTAACACGTCAATGCTTCCGTTCGATCGACTGGCAACAACATACCATTCCTCCTCGCAGATATCAATGTATTCCTACCAATATCACTACTGTTTCGAGCAGTGCTTCCACTTTGAAAAATAAAATTTCCTCCCAGCTTTGACATTATTTCCTTAAATTTCCTTCCCATAATTTCGAAATTTCCTTCCAATTTCCTTCCACCGCGAGGCCAACAAATTTATCCCAAAATTAGTTAAAATGGCACTACAATGACGCGTAAGTAGCTCTCAGTGCTTCGCGCATATCTTACCATAGTTGTAAATGATAATTTATGTAAATTATGCTATGCTGCTGTTTAATTATTTTAATTTGAGCTTGATGCAGACACAAGAAGAAATTAAATGTGTTTGAATATTGATGAACACAGCAAAATAGCCGATTTTATTGCATTTTTTCAACAAAACAATTAGCGAGATATTAAAAATATAAGAACATACAATAAATAACAGAAGAAATCAGAGCAATAATAATTGTTTTTAATGTCAATGTAATACAGTTTATTCATTCTGGAAGCTAGTTGTTACAATTCGAGCGGGCAGTTGTTTACAAAAACAACTTAAAACTATATTTTTCTCCTTTTTGTAGCGAATTTTCGAATTTCCTTAATATTCCTTATATTTTACTCGAATTTCCTTCTTTTTCCTTCTAAATTCGATTTCCTTCTGAAGGTTGAAATTTCCTTAAAAAAGGAAATTTCCTTGCAAAAGGAAGCACTGGTCTCGAGCAACCATGTTCTGTCATCACCTTTCAATTTGAACTGAATACGTCAACACGCGTCTCGAGTCAGTGGGAGTTGAATCTTGATTGGTAATTTGTTGCTTCTATTTTGCTTTTTCTGTCTAGAAAAGCCCAAAATTCCCTCCAGTATATATATTTACAACATCGCTATGAAAAGATGTTTTTTCAGTATTTCTTGTTTAGTATGCACCAGGTACCATGCAAAATACATGTATGCTGTACGTTTTGCTTAAGTTTCCTACACAGAGGCAAATTACCCCTGGGCCTCAAGCTCCAAGAGGCCTCATACAACCCAATACTTCAAGGTCTGGGGAGCCTCGTAAAGTAAACCAGCAGTAGTTTTCCAACGTTAAATTCTGCTCGCTCGCTTGCAGAGGGTCTCTACTGTATCTTTCGCCTCGGGGCTTCAAAATTCTCTTGGCGGCCCTACACAGTGCCATCAGGTGTATTCTTCCAAGCTAGCTCAGCATTGATTGTAACTTTAGTTTGCAGAATGCAGAAGTGATGCATAATTCTATGTTTTTATAAGCGTAGAAGTTGTAATTACAAGCAGCTGATGCATCTAAGCAAGTAAGCAAAAAAAGTCCCTTTTTGCACGTATTTTGTAACAGTTTCATAAGCAAGGTATTATTATCGTACTTTGTTGTCTTTGGTGTCGACATTCTTTACTGTTTTACAAAACAATTGCTATGATTTCCTCAAATGTTTTACAGTCTTTCTCTCTAAGGAATTACACGCTTTTTTTATAAGGAACCGGTTTATAAGGAACCTACATGTAGAAGGCCGAAATATTTAAAGAACTTATACTACTAAAAACGAAATCCCTAAGGAACTTTTCGATTTGAAAGATTTTTATAACTACAAGCATCAAGAACTAAAAAAGCCGATTCCTTTCAAGTGTGGTACAACGCTAAGCTTGATGAATATCGAGTTATGTATGAAGATTCAAGTGAGGATTACATTACATTGCATGACATTAATGGAATAGACATGATACTGATTAATTAACATTTCATTTTTGAATTTATGAAACTTTGTTCCTGATTTCTTTGTGTTTTTACTCCTCAGTTCTAGTCACCAGTAACGGCAAAATTCAAAATTTTATGTTTTTCCTGTTTCTGTACTATTTTTATGGCATTTGAAAATTAAGGAACTATTAAGGAACTTTTGGTACTACAATTAGCTGATTTGAGGTCTACAAATAAAGAACTTTTAGAACTAGGCCTTGAGGTAGGTTCCTTATAAAAAAAACCGTGTATTGACTGAATATTTAAAAACTGTTCCGCTAGAAATGGGGGGGAGTCAGATGAGCAAGAGTATGCATGGGAGATGTAGTAATTTTGATGTAGTAATTTTTTACAAAAAAGTTTTGCAATTGTTTATTTACCGGCAGGCGTATAATATGAGCTCCTGCTCATACCCCCGTCTGAGTAGAAAGGACAATCTTAATCGTTTTTGTTGTTAAGAGTAACAATGAGTTAATGTTTTGAATAGACAGTACGCTTCCACTAAACCAAATACTTTTCATTTGTTTTTGTGCTCTTCAACGTTCCAAAGAACCTAGATCTGACATGTACGCAACTGGGGGGGGGTCGGGTCATAGTAAGCGTACATGTGCGCACGATGGGGGAGGGGGTCAAACTGTTCCCGTTTTGGTGCGTACATGCTAACTGAATGACATGTGTATCAGGGCCCGACAGAAACGCGGGGGCCACAGGCGCTACCCGCAGGCAGCTCGTGCTAGCCATGGTTATTTTTTCAATTTTCAGCTCATTTCATTTTCATTTCTGTAATACATATCCACTAATTCCTATCAGTATCATACATAACGGTTTAAGTATATAAATATGTATCACTGTAACTGAAATAAAGGAAGTCAGAAGGTGCTACGTAATCAGAAACTTTGGAATGCAAAGATGTTGCTGTTGTACATATCAAATGATTACAAAATAGCCTGAAAAATTAAAAAGGCTGAGCTACAGTGTATATAAGCTGCTTGGGAAGACGCAAAAATTAAGCTGGGTTTTTCTGTGTGTTTTCAATAGACCTGCTAGCTTCATTCAATTTCAAGTTCGAGCACGCTTCACAGTGCCACACACTTCACACCCCGCTCCACACATAGATTGATGTAAATGTCGATGTCATTTCAACGCCTTATAGCTTCTTGAGTTCCATATGAACTAAGAGAGTGAACAGTCATGAAGCAGGAAATGTCAAGGAGGCACCAGGGACGCCCGCGCGTACCTAATGCAAGGAGGACAGGACTTCCACCAAGGGCAAGTCTTCGTATTCTCAAGTGCCAAAGAAGCGGGAGTCATAATAGACAGGGGGTCGGAAAAAATTCCGAAATTTACTAAACGAGGGGGTCAAAATAAACAGGGGCTCGGAATTTGAGAAAAGGCTTTAAATAATTATACAAGGACGGAAAGAACAAAAACAGGTTTTCATAGAGCATAAAACGCTATTTTGCCATGAAAATCCGGCGTAAATTGTACTAACAAAGAAAGGAAATGAAATGAGGGGCTTGTAAAAAGTCAATTTCCTTAAAATTAATAAACGGGGCGTCCCAAAAAGGTCGGGGGGTTGGAAAAAAATCCAAAAATTAATAAGCGGGAGGTACGATAATTTGGCACCTAAGAGTACATGTATGTGAATCTACAGGGGTAGACTTTAGCTTTCAGGTTATCTTCTAGAAGGGGAGCTGTCTAATGTATTGTTTTCATTCATTTTTTTCATCCATTTTAAAATATTTATACAGTATATAAGTTTCATAAATATATGTTTTTTCAAACCGACCTGCTTAAAAGGAAACACTAATACTAAGAACAAAGAAAGTGATATACCTAATTTGCGGTTTAATATAATACAAAATCTATAAAAATGAAAGTAAAAGTGAAATTAAGGTTGTAACTATTTCAATAGTTATTCTTTGAATATTTTCAGTGAGGGTGCAGATTTTGTTTCTCTTTCTAAACTATTCCAGAGCTTTGCACCGCGAAAAGAAAACGTCTTTTGGTCATTGATCGTTTTCAGTAACGGTATCATAACATCAGTATCTGATGAGCGCAGGACCCATTCTCTTTCATCCGAACATTTTATGAATAAACTTCTCAAATAGGCAAGTGAATTCAAGGACCTGTAAATCAACGTGGCGGTCTCTTTCTTTACAATTCTACTGACAGTTGACCAACCAGGTTTCTGAATTAGAGGAGCAGCAGAGGCATCACAGGGGCTATTTGTTACAACTTTTGCAGCTCTACTTTGGATATTTACAAAGCGCTAATATTGGATTCACTACAGCAGCCCCAGACGGAGCAACAGTAACTCAAATGGGGATCAACAATTCCTCTATACATTTTATAGAGCACATACGATGAAAAATACTTAATAAGCCCAAGGGATTGATCAGCCTTAGTCTTGATAGTATCGATATGTTTGTCTCATTTCAGTTGACTACCTATCTGAAGACCTAGATATTTTGTATCGGTAATCATTTCAATTGCTTGATCGCCTATAGAAAAAGATGTATGAGCATCAGTCTGTCCTTCGCTCCTACGGATGTCAGGGCCAGAACCTATAGTAAGTGATTGTGCTTTCACAATGTTCAGAGAAAGTTTGTTTGCATGTAACCAATCCTGTAGTTTCAAAAGATCCACGTTTAGGTCATTCTGTAGGTCATAAATGCGTTTGAGGAGCGCGAGATAGCAACTTGAAGTTAAATTGACACTGTAAGATAAAATCCATTACATTCGAAAGTTTTATGATACTTTGATGGAAAACATGTACTTGAAAACATCCCCTGATCTTACTTTTTCAAGAAAACCATTTGGCGAAAAGGTATTCTTGCCCCCCTACCCCCTCCGTTACGGCACCCCTGAACAAAGGACTTGTCCTGGATTATTGGAATTTAACACCTTATGCTACTTCGTTTCATCTGCTTTATTTTGTAATTCGGTGTTTTTCTATTGCAATTACCTCTAAATTTTCTCCCTTTCTATTGTTTTGTAAAAAGTTTTAGTAGCGAGGTGAATGATTGTGCGCGTAGCGTTGATTGAATGTGGTGTTTCAAAACAATTATTATCGGAAGCTGAATGAGGATTTTATACAATTAATACTATCTGTTTCTAAGCAAAAGCTTCTTTTTTAATATAAATTTAATTATGATTTTTACTGTCTACTTTCACTTTAGCAACTTTTTATTTTAACAATCACACAATTTTTGTAAGAACAAAATTTATACGAATATTCGTGCTCAGGATAGCTGAAATTATAGAACAATTTAATAATAATCCAAGACTCAAGTTTTATCAATACTTCAAAACTCAGAATTGCAACAATTTATGAATAATGTAAGAATAATGCAAGGCTCAAGTTTCATCAAGATTATAATTTTTCACCATCGATACAGCACTTATTATTCTGCTCCCGTTTATTTTCCAGTAGCATGAAGTAAGATATCAATAAGAATCTGAATATAATCGTTTGATTTTAAGACGTAGTTACACCTTCGTTGTTGTAAGAATAATTTAAGAATAATCTACGGCTCAAAATCCAACAGATTTAAGAATATATAGGCTCAGCGAAAGCTTACGTGTTCTTATAAAAGAGTGTGTACTTGTAATAGGGTTCTATGTTGCTTTTATAACCCTTTGCGTCGAAAAGGTTGATTGAAACTCCCACGTGTTACATGGGGTCATATGACCTTTAAAATAGCGCGCTATTATTGGTTAAGGTTTATCTTTGTAAATAGAAGAGCGAAAACTGGGACAAGCCTGGTCGTTTGCTGTGAATGCGAGGAAACTTTTCTGTTAGTTTGAAAACTAGAGAAGTTCGGTGATGTCACCTCTACCAATCCACCGTTGAATGACATAGACAAAATAGACGTTTATGATTTGCGGATGTTCCTGCAGTCAAGAGGGCAGATTTGGAGGTCACGCTGGTGAAGGCTTTAATCAATTTAGGCCGTGAAGGTACTAATACTGATCTAATAACTGATAAGGAACTGAAATTATCACTAAGAAAGAGATCTCCAATGTTATGAACAAATATATCTGTTCAGTTGGTAGGGATCTCGCAGGTAAAGTTGATGAATGCCCTAATCTTCTACTTTCAGGTGAATATAATATCAATACACTAAAGAGTACTTTTGTCTTTAGTTCAATCCAAGCACAGCACGTTAGTGAAGCAATTGCTAAAATTAAATTGTCAAAAAGTTCTCGGAATGGTAACATTTCCAGCTACTTCTTGAAATTGGCCTTTCCTTCCTTATATCAAAAACTCCCGTGTTCTGTTGTTTAACGCCTCCATACAATCATGTCATTTCCCAGATAAATGGAAAATTGCCAGGATCACACCTGTTTTTAAGGAAGGTGACAGGGAATGCAAAGAAAACTACCAGCCTATATCTGTTCTTCCGGTTGTTGCCAGGCTATTTGAGAAATGTATTTTTGACCAACTCTACAAATACCTTAACATAAACCATCTAATATATTGGTGTCAATCTGCCTATAGAAAGCTTCATTCTACAACCACCTGTTTAATACAAAAACGTCAACAAATGGTATAAAGGAGTGGATAATGGCTGCATCTCTGGGATAGTTCTCATTGACCTTAAGAAAGCATTGGACACAGTGGAGCATGCCATACTGTGTCAAAAATTAGAACGCTATGGCGTTCAACTAACTGAGTTGTTGTGGTTTAACTCTTATCTTTTTAATCGTAAGTAGTTTTGCAGAGTTAGAGCCTTTGTCTCTGATATTCGCAACATTGATTTAGGTGTTCCGCAAGAGTCTTGCTTAGGGCCATTGCTATTTTGATTTACATAAACGACCTTCCAAAAGTTTTTAACACTTCCACTGTCTCCATGTACGCTGATGACACAAGCCATACCTTTCAATCTCAGGATATTTCTCAACTTAATCAATCCATAAATGGTGATTTCAAACATCTTGATTTATGGATGCAAGGAAATAAGCTATCGTTAAATGCGTCGAATAACCAGTCAATGCTTATCTGCACGAAACGAAAGCATCAAAAACTTAGGACTGCAGGAGATAATCTATGCTTAAATATTAGGGGAAAGGACCTAGATGTGGTGCAAAAAGTGAAGCACGTAGGAGTACAAGTAGATAACAGCCTTGACTGGAAGGAACAAATCAAGGTAATCTCTTCTAAGGTATCAAATGTGTTGGGTCTTCTAAAGCACGTTAAAACTTTTCTCCCCAAAGTCTTCTTTAAGATCACTATACTTTAGTCGCCTCTGATGCCCCAAGTAGCCCAATTATAAAGAAACTAGGGTGGATGAAAATAGCTAATTTAATCTCTTTCGAATCCAACCAGTTTGTCTTTAAGTCTTTAAATAATCAGGCTCCTCACTATATTTGCAAACTCTTTCAAAGAAACTCTGATTGCATCTCAAGAGACTTGAGAAATACTGCAACGGATCTGAGGCTCCCTATGTATACTTCTTCGAATGTACAAAACATTTTTTCTTACCGCGGAGCCACGTTATGCAATAGCTTTGCAATTGGTGTTAAACAGGCACCCTCCCATTCAGTTTTTAAGAAAAGGCCTGTCTTAAGCCTGGTTTTCATACATCGTAATTCATCGGCGATCATCGCCGCTATAGAACTTCCTGTTGATCGGGGATCATCCCGATGAACAAAGAGCATGTAATGGCGCCAAAGCTCAGAGAGTGGAACGAGAAGGTTCATTGCATGTGTAGAGCGTTCCTATGAGAGAAATAGAGGTGAAAACGCATGCCTTGTCCATAGTTCTACTCTGGAGGAATACACAGTGTATTTCCAACACAGGAAATGCAGCAAACAAGCTATTTTAGGTGTGTGGAGTGAAATTGAAGGGCAGGTATTACATTTTTTATAGAAGTTGTCATAATAAGAGTGTTATTTTTGTTTTCTTCGTTAGATTCTTGTAATCTCAGGCTAGAGGGCATCATCTACCTGGTTCATGCACTCCAATTCACTCTCCCAACGTGACAAGAAACACGATCACCAACAAAATATCTTGCAATCTATTGTTTACTTTTCTATCGTTCGTCGGGAACCATCGGGAAAGTCAAACATGTTTGACTATCCCGATGGTCGGGGATGATCCCCGATAGTCGCCGATAGTGCGGTTTTCACAAAACATACGCAATCAGGGACAATTCCCGGTGGCCTGGAAACCGCATCGGCGATGATCGCCGATGAATTACGATATATGAAAACCAGGCTTTTACTTATACTTATACTAGGCTTTTAGGATGTTCTCATTTTAATTTCTACCTTTTCCGTCATTTTTCGATTTATTGTTAGTAGTTAAGTGGTGACACGATTTGCTTAGGCCCATCGTGTTGTTTAGTTAATTTTTTGTATTACGTATAGGTTGTTTATATCGATTGGCATTCCCCCTCTTGAACGACACTTGTGGGGATTCCTCTCGCTTTTTTTTACGTTGTTCTTACGGAATCGCTGTAATTAGAAAGATTACCGCATTACTATTTTCTAGGGTATACTCGTACAGTAAATATAGAACATTATGTATTTTCCTAAACTGTTTTGCTGTTTCATCGATTTAGTTAATTAACAAGTAGTATAAATAATGTTTGCATTAGATAGTAAGTTAGTTAGAGATTTTCTAGGCTACTCTAGGTAAATCTAGATTGTGCTAGGTAGAGAGGGCCTAGGTTTCAGAAGAATACGTGGTTTGCGTATTGCTTCTGGTTAGATTTTAGTTGCCAGTTTAGGCTAACTGAATAGTTTTTGTATAGAGTTTGAATATTTATTAAGTTGTTTACGGATATATGTTCTGCCTATTTCTGCCCAATGCTCGGGTCCGTGACAGTGGAGGGCCCCTTGGAAATCAGCTTCATTGCTGAAGGGTGTCCCTCCTTAAATATATTAAATGAAATGAATGAAATTGAATGAAATGCATTACAACAGATCGCACTGTCGACGCGCTCGCGCGGTTGACTAGAGGTTAGCCTTTACGGCCGGTTTCCATTAGAGCGCTTTCATTCGCGCGAGCGCTGCGCCTGGAAGTTGACAGAGGTTCAACCCCCATAGCTCTCAGATATGACAGCGCCCGATCGTCTCTCACCTCATTATTTTCTTGCCGCGCATGCCTGAGAGTTGAGCACTGTGCCCTCGCCACCAAAAGCGCTGCAACGGAAACCGGTCTTTAAATGGACTGCAGCTTTTATTTCAATTTTCAGCAATACTGAGATAAATGGGGTAGCAGTAAAGTAGCATACACCTTATCATAGTTCTATATATCATATTTGGAATTAGCTCACCACTTATTCGAGGATTTACGGTAATTATTCCTTGGAAACAATGAGCAGGCACACGGCCAACTAAGCGGAAAACCCTGTCTAACAAATACTAGAAAAAGGAAGTAGTTTTTCACGTGCCTAAAAGCATAGCAATTAAACAAAGAATGGCTGTTGTGTGCATTGACTAACACACGAAGATAAACAATGAGAACCAACTCGATAGTAAAACAACAAAAACTTCATGCTCCGATTCACCCAAGCATGATATTTTTCGCTAACAACCTCAGCAGAATATAAGACTCGTAACACCAATAAAAGTTAAGGAATCTGTTGGATAGTATGCAAAAAATGTATAATGAAGAATGTGACAGCAGTGGGTATGTATTGGCAAATGAAACTCTGTCTATCCACTCAAAAGAACTCACTTTCTTCCGACGTACTTTGAGATTGTTTGGATTCTGGCATCCACCCGAAGCAGGTTTTATAGAGAGAATTATCTACCCTTTCCTCATCAACTTGCTGCTATTTTCTATCCTTGTCTTAGAAGTATATTCTATAATAAGTCATGGTACAGAGCACCACACGAACATGACAGCAATATTTATACTAGGAACATCAGCGAGTATTTCTCGATACGTCTGGGCTTGGCTTTGTCACACGCTTGAAGTAAAATACTTTAAGGATAGAAACCTAGAACGAAAGCTCTTTGATATAGAAATCACACCTCAGATCAAGAATGAAATCAACAAGATGCTACGCAACTTAAATTGGATAGTGGCTGCATCAATTGCTCACACAGTAATCACATTCTCATTGAGCATAGTGGTTCTACACCCAGAGCAATGGGCTGCTGCCAATGGAAGGAGGCATGGACACTACAATCACACAGTCAAACATTTAACAGATGGTACACTTTACAAGTTTCTCACACTTTTGATAAGCACAAGCAACCTTTACATGGTATCAATACTGCTATGCTTAACTTGGTTAATGTACTTACTTAGCAAAACGTCCCACATACGTCTGCTACAACTAAAACATGACTACATGTCATGGTATCAGCAAGCAGAACAAGCAATCTTCCATCATTATAACTTCTACAGTAAACAAATCCAGTCTAATTGCAAAGTAATAAGTCTCCTTTTCATCAGTCATAATATTCTAATGATCATTATGACACCACAACATATTTATTTGTGCCTGGAAGTAAAGAGAAGCAAAGGGGCAACAGACCTTGCAATCTTCTTGTACTTTTGCCTCATGTTCCTTATATTCTGGGTTATACCATTATACTTCACCGAGTCAATTAAAAGACAGGAAGACAATTTTCAAGCCGAGATAAACAACTTCAGTCTGCAAAATTTTGAAAGGCATTGCATAGTAGAAAAGGTGAACGATGAATGCTATGTTCAAGGGACTTTTCAATCGAGAACAGAGCTGAACAAATTAATGTCTTACTTGAAACATCGCAAATCAGGATTTCTTGTTGGATTTTACTCCTTTCAACTTCAACTATCAATGGTATCTTTCTATATTGGGTTACTAATGCTAATCATACGACTTATATCTGGATAACATATCCACGATATAAAAAGGACCTTGAAGAAATGCATTATTCATGGGAGGCGGATCCGATGAAGCTGGGGGCTGTAGCCCCATTACTTTTTCCACCAAACTCTCATGAAGCTAAGTCAACAATCAAAAATGGAGCTCCCACATCTAATATAGCCCCCCCCACAAAAATGCTGCTCTGCCACCCATGCTATTGCATACTTTTTCTTTGTTTTATATTTTGTATTTTGTTGTGCTTTGTATTTTCTGAATGAATTACAGAACATTTCTGCCTTAAGTTGATTTATCTCCTATGTACACTTATTCTTCTTGCAAAACCACATCTAAATAAGCAATGAAATCCTACTACTCTTCTGAGCTTAATTGTAGGGGGGTCGAATTAGCAGTGGATGGCTATTTTTCTAGATTTTCAAAAAGTGGAGTGATGTTTATAAATTGACCTACCTGGAAAATGCCAAAAACCCTGAACGAAGCAGAAGAGTTGATAATCCCACCAGATGGAGTTAAGCTAAAATTGGATGGAGTGGTAGACAGTGTTCCACCTGACATGGGTTTAAAGTGCTTGATGGAGAGTTCATTCATGAATAATGGGATAAAAATGACAGTGAAAATTTTGCTGAAAGTGATGATGGCCACATTTTGTTAAATGGGGGTCATCATAAAATGCTATGAGGGGTGAAAAATTTCAAAAGTGCAATAGGACCCCCCTACAAATTAAGCACAAAAGAGTAGCAGTTTTCAGAACAAATGTTTTTGAAGCGGTAAAGGTACATGGATGGGCGAGGTAGCATAGTGGTTAGAGCGCGTACCTCCCATGCGGAAAGTCTACAGTTCGAGTCCGACTCAATGCCCCGATTGAATACTCGCTCACGGTTTACCCAGCAGCGAATAAGTACCTGGTGGAAATACTGGGGAAATAAAGGCGGCGAGGAAAGGAACTGATCACCCTACTTTATATGCCGATGGCCTACAAGGAGGGCTGGCAAATCCGTGTCACTCAAGCGCAATTCCACCGTGGTATGAAAACTCTGAAACATGTTTTCGCATTTTTTCCACATGTTGAGGAAACTTCAATTGGTTGGGTCCCAAAGCCATTGATATTGTTTAAAATAATTCAAAGAAGATGGAAGGCACAGTGTATCTGCAGTCATTAGCAATGAGAAATAGTAGAGTTCTTATATTGTTCCTATTTTGCAAAGAGCAGTTCAGTTTGGGGTCTGCTATAGGAAAAACGAAATTTGCAGGCTAAAAAGAGCACAAAATGTAACCAAACTATTAGCATTTTGCTACAACTGCATATTACTTCCTAAATAGGGCAACTTTATCGTAAGCAATGGGGGCAGATTGGGTAGTAGCTGGGGCGTGATCTGGCCCAGGGGCCGGAAGTTGGTGACCCCTGACGTCCGTTTTAGCCTACCACGTATACTGAACCGTTTTCCTATCCGGCATAAAATGAAAACTATTGCATAGAAAAATACTATAGCGTTTACACTATGCTGTTTTCATAGGAAAACATTTCCATACTGTTTTCGTATGAAAACGATATAGTGTGAACGGCTTTAGTCAAACACAGCAAGACTATGGGGCAGTCACGGTCGATGAAACATAAGACAATACACCTACTGGACCAATAAGTGATTGTTATCTATCCTATTATGATACTTCAGCAACCAATTGAAGATGAAATGCCAGACAGAAAGAGAAACAACTGGCATAACCAAAACCATAATAAGTTGGGGTTTCGATTTCCTAACAACAAAATTTGGCATCTCAACTTCATCTTCACACATTCTCAACACAACATAGGTTATTCAGAACTCAACAGAACATATAAATACTTTTGGATAGCAATCCAGAAAATGTATATTCAAGAATGTGAAGATAATGGGTATGTATTGGCGAATGAAATTCTGTCTATTCACTCAAAAGAACTCGCATTCTTCCGACGTATGTTGAGACTATTCGGATTCTGGCATCCACCTGATGCATGTTTTATAGAGAGAATAATCTACCCTTTCCTTATCAACATGCTACTACTATGCATTCTTGGTTTTGAAGTATATTCTATAATAATAAATTGCTTGGAGTACCGCAGCAATTTCAGAGCAATATTAATACTAGGGATTTCATCAACTATTTCTCGATACGCATGGGCCTGGACTATTCACACACTTGCTGTAAAGTACTTTAAGGGAAGAAATCTAGAACAAAAACTCTTCGACATAGAGATTAACGATAATCTCAAGGGAGAATTCATAAATATGATACGCAACTTAAATTGGATGGTGGCTGCTTCTATTTTCCATGGCATGCTTAGTTTCGCTTTAAGCATATTGGTCAGTGAGAAATTATCTTATCCATCGGGTTGGGCTGCTGATGAGAGCAGGTTGCATGGTAAAAATGCCAGTCATACAATGCACGGTATACCTGCTCATTTCTACAAGGCTCTCACACTTGTGATAAGCATCAGCGACCTCTACATTGTGCCAATACTGCTTTCTATAACATGGTTGATGTATCTACTAGCTAAAACTTCTCGAATACGACTGCTTCAATTAAAACATGAATACATGTCATGGCATCAACAAGCAGAACAAGCAATCTTTCGCCATTATACCTTCTACACAAAGCACGTGCAATCTAATTGCAATGCACTAAGGCTGCTTTTCATCGCTCATAACATTTTAATGATCATAATAACACCGCAACAGTTTTATGTATGGGTGGTTATTAGCAAAACGAAAGGTGCCTTAGAACTCATAATCTTCTTGTACTTCTTTCTGATGTTACTGATCTTTTGGATTACACCTTTATACCTTGCTGAATCACTCAGGAGAGAGGAGGGTAATTTCAACAATGAGATCAACAATTTCTGTCCACAGTATCTTGACTTACAGTGCACGGCAAACGAATCAGACGAAGAATTCTATGGTCCAAGAACATTTCAATCGAGATCTGAAGTCGAAAAGCTAACGTCATACTTGGAAGATCGCAGGTCGGGATTTCTTGTTGGATTTTATTCGTTTCAACTTCAACTATCGATGTTCTCATTCTATGTTGCACTGTTAATGTTAACAGTGAAAATAATGGCTGGATGAAATGGTCTTTAGTTATAATATTTGTAAGGCTGTACTGAGACCAAACTCTCTTTTCTCACAGATAAGAAACACAACTGTGTGCTATTGTAGATAGAACAAGAGTATAACTGCATTAATACATTGTATACGATCAATCTTGCAACATATCTCCTTCCAGAAGAACACAGTACTTTCTTTCCCTTCTCTTTCAGCCATAGCCAAATAATACTGAATAATACATGAATATTTGAAGGAATAATAGCTGATGGGATAAGTGAAAATGGACCCCATTTCTTTGTAATAAATATTCAAACAGTAGTCATATACACCAACGAAGTAGGAAGCGACCTTTTACCAAGGGGCCAACATGGACGGCACCAGCCATCGCAGACTGGGGGAATTTCGGGTGCCACGCCCTAGAATTATGACGCAATTTGGTTTCAACACTCATTTAAAACTCTTGATAGAGGCCCCTCATCCCAAACCTAACATTTTCTCATCGAATTTGAAGGAATTAGAAACTTGATCATGGCGAGAAGTGGGGGGGGCAAGTCCCCTCAGTCTCCCCATGGCGCTTCCACTGGGGGCCAAAGTAATGTAAAAATATTGACTAGAAGAATGACCAATAAAACTAAAGGGTCTCTACCGACCCCTTCAGTCTATTTGATAAAAGAAGTCCTAATTGCCAAAGTAGCATTGAGAGGGAGGTACACATAACGAAGATGATTGCAGGAATTGTGTTTTTCCTCAAGAATCAACAATAACAGTTGTTTATAAAAAAACATGTTGCTTCACAACACAGCTAGTAAATAAAACTAGCTTGATAATCGCTGGAATGGCACTGTACAAGTGGTTCTCTTATGAAATAATCCAGCAAGCTGCTTCAAATTGAGTACTGTCATACATTATAAGGCGTGTGGCTAATTAAGCCCACTTTTTGTTTACCTCTAACATCTACATCTGGCCTCAGTTAAAACAAGTAACTGTCTCAACACTCTTGCAGCAAAAACACGTAATTTAACTTTCTGATGCAAGAATGTTGAATTGGATCATATCGAACTGTACAACGATATTAAAGTGTTACAACAAAAACTGAACATATCTTGAAATACAAAGCATAACTAAGCTTCTACAACAAGAGTACGTTCATACATATTCTATTGTACTTTCATGTTGTAATTATTAGAGGGAACTCAAGGGAAGATTATTAGTAGACAAGTTTGAGATTTTCTGTCTGATTAACACAACATTTCTTAAATAGTGGTACACACCCCTCAAGGGGGTACAATGCAACGCAAGAGGGTGTGCATATGAGGACTGGGGAAAAGCTGCACATATATAATTTTCATAGATAATGGTCTTATTCACAGTGTGTGGGGGTAGGCACAACATATTTTCTCTTTCCATGGAGGACCTTGCAAAAATAATTAAGACGCACTGGAAAAGCATAACATGACAAAGGTTGGGTGGAGAAGAATGAGTCTATGGGGTAGAATAGATATGGTCAGGTACCAGTTCTCAAAAGAAGAGATCAGTTTATTAAAGAAGATAAACCTATGGTAATTAGTCAATTTCTAAGTTATCTTAATTAACATAGGTTTTGTCTTCCCCTAATATACTGATCTCTATATTTAAAAGCAAATGGTTACATAGACTTATTCAATGTTAGCCTACTCTTCAAACAAGTGAACAAACCTGGGTTGTTGGTGTCCTAAAATGAAAATTAAAGAGAGTTTACAATACTGTTGTATAAAAATGAATTTAGCAAACTTTGTACTCTATAACTCAGGAATGAGACTCCTGAATGAGACTCCTTAGACAATTCCAAATGGTTATCTAAAAGCATGAATTTAATATCTTTCAGAATCCGCTAGAAAACTGAGACTATTATATAAGTAAATAAAAAGAGAATATGCTATAATGAACTTTTGCGTTATATTACATAATATATTACTACTATGATAGTATGCTGCAAGATGACAAGCTACATTCAAAATGCAAAATGCCAGTTAAGAGATCTCATGCTTCCCTTGCCAACAAATTTGGAATGCAACAGAGCTGACAAATATTCAACCATGTGCCCCAGCAGAATTCACAAGCAATATAATTGATAGGTGAATGTTGCCATTCAATGTAGCAGTGTGATATGAATACAACCACCCTTCTGTATGCCTGTGCTTATAAATCTTTAGTTCTATGTACATAATGAATAAGAAGATAAAACTTGCAACAATGAAGATGCATACTTGCTGATTTTGAGACTTCCAACTATTCCACTGTCATCAGCCTTGCCCCATGTTTCTGATAGATATTTTGGGACCTTGAGAGCAAAGTCAATATTACTTGATGCATTTTCTGGCCATATTTCTATTTTCACATTTCGTAAAGCAAATCCTGAAAAAACTTTAATGACTAGTGCACAGATAAAGCCTAAGGCAGGGGTGTCCAAACTATGGCCCATGGGCCAAATGCACAGGGAGTCAATATTTAATATATGTTGAGGTTTTCATATATGGGGGGAATATGAACTCTGTTCTACTGAATATCTAAAGATTAAAGAAACTGTGGCATTTTGTAAAATTTTCATTATTGTGACCAGGATCTTCTTACAAAAAAAACTGCTCAGATTGAAATTTAAGAAAATGGAAAAGTAAGGGATACAAATAGGCTTGGGAGTAGGAATATTTTTGAAAAAGCAGTAGGAATCCTCTGGCTTACTTGGCAATAATGCCCAGGTACGCTCCAAGAAAATTGGCAGTTGTGAATTGCCCTTACTTGCCTGGATAACATAATCCATAAAATTCCAGTGCTTGGCTCAATAATAAATTTCTGTCCAAGAAGAGGGCAATTCACCTGCCTCAAAATGGACTGAAAAAAGAATGGTGAGGAAGAAGGAAGTTCAGAACAGAAAGAGAAGAAACTGACAAATAGGTTAAGATAAAATATAAAGATTACATCCTCCTCATAAAGCAATTTCATATGTTACTCTTTACTCTCAGCCACACATGCACTACTCTCAGCCACACAAAATACTTATCCAAACTACTTGCAGCTGCATAATTTCTAGGCCACTAAATAAATTCCCAGTTTAAAGTTTCCAATCTGAGGCCTGGCTTCACATGAAGTGGGTGATGACAAAAGCTTTCTATATTGTTCTGGTAGTCAATTTTGCACTAATAACCATATCCTGGAAACAGCTAAGTGCTGCAAGGGGACGAATTATTCCTATTGGCTTTTACAGCACGATGTGCTCTAACAGTACTGTTTTTGGGATAGCCTTAGGTAAAAACAGTGAAACATGCAATGCTATGAAGCAAGTGGGAGCCAGTGCCCCCGACTCCCCGGTTTTGAAGCCCTTATGCAGACCCCCAAAACAGCACTGTTAGTACACATTGGGCTGTAAAAGCCAATAGAAATAATTCTTCCCTATGCAGCACTAGACTGTTTCCAGGATTGGGGCAGTTCCATACAAGAATGTTTGCTCTGGCATTCATGCGTGGGCTATTTCAAATGCCATTTGAAGTGGCTAAAGTACTTTCGATAATGCGAAAGTAAAATTACAGCAGCAAGATCGAGCAATTCGAGAAGGAAGAGTTTCTCACCTTGACCAGCCAGACATTACGAGACAAGCCCGTACAATCCAGATTACTTTCTTTTTCTGCCATATTCACTTTAGCCCGTCATTAGGATACTGCCTTGTAATGGAATAGACTTTTCACTGAATGTCCTATCATCTGTACTTCTATGCGATAATTTGTCCATTATGCTTCAGCCTCTGTTTCATGTGAAAACAAGCATGTGACCGTATACATTCATCATTGATTATATATGGCCATTCATCATTGATTATATATGGGGGTGTGGAAGGGGTATGACCAAATGGTTAGGGGGTCATTCACCGTTGCACAGCGTTAAATTTACCGTTTTAGAGACTTTCCTCCCGTTGTCGTAATGCTCCGTACTATAGCTCACCATATGCAGTAAACAATAGCGCAACAAGTCAAAGCACTCTCCCTTCCCCAGTGGCGGCTATTTCTGGCTGGGGGGGGGGCAACAGCTAGTTGGTACCCACCTCACAAGGAACAAAAGTGTGTAATTGGAAGCAACTATGAGTACTATGGCTGAAACAACAAAATTTACCAGCGAATATGATGAAAAAGTGCAAAAATGAAAGTACCTAAATAACTTAGATGTGAGTCACATGCAAAATGTTGTCAATTGCACAAGATATAAGTTGAGGGCATTATTCGTACAAAAGAAGGGAGGCTGCAAAGACGCGAGCAGAGCAAGCACACAACTGAAGGACATGTCCTGCGGAGGCAAAACCTGCCAGAGCACGCACTTTGGAGGAGCAAAAGCTTTATTTCCCAATGTAAATCTCCTGGCTAGTGATCCTTTTGGGGGAAAAAGTTCTTTAATAGTTCCTTCATTTTCACTGCACATCAAATGCCATAAAAATAGTACAGAAACAGGAAAAACATAAGACTTTGAATTTTGCCTTTACTTGTGACTAGAACTGAGGAGCAAAAACACAAAGAAGATAGAAACAAAGTTTTACAAATTCAAAAGTGAAATGTTAATCAATGAATGTCATGTCTATTCCATTAATGTCATCCAGTGTAATATAATCTTCGCTTGAATCTTCATACAGAACTCGATACTCAGCTAGCTTGGTGTTGCATCACATTAGTTCACCTGTATACCAATCTTTTTTAGTTCTTGATGCTTGCAGTTATGAAAATCTTTCAAATCAAAAAGTTCCTTAGGTACTTCGTTTTAAGTAGTATAAGTTCTTTTAAATATTTCGGCCTTCTACATGTAGGTTCCTTATAAATCGGTTCCTTATAAAAAAAGCGTGTATTTCATCTATTGACTAATGACCAAAATGCTCTAAAACTTCAGACCAATGACTAAAAATTTTCAATCAGTTGACTGATGACTAAAGGGAATCATTTCAACTTCCTGAAGAAAGTTTTTTGCCAGAGACGTCGTGAGAACCCTTTGGTTCAGGTGTGTAAAGCTGAATTTACCTGCATTTACCTCGTTAGTAAGCTGTCCTATTGCTAACCGATCACTGTTCATTCCATGTCAAATGGCTCTATTCTTTACCTATTTACTTGCGGTAGGGCAGGAAGGCAAGCACGGCTGTCGAAAACTTTCAGTGTTCTAGTTCATCTCTCATATGTAGTCCGTATCGTATATGTCTATTATAGGGCCCACCATTGTTGGGCCTGGAGAAAAAACGCTATTTTGATTAGTTTTTGCAAATACAGTAAATGCTTTTTTAACTATACATTTTTTCAACTGTTATACAAGAATTATGCGGCCTTCAACTCTTAAAAAAATTATATAATTTTGGCGGTGTAGTGACCCAATTTTACCCTAATTTTTCAAGTTCAAAAAATTAGAAGGTGTTGCACTGCAACCCACTGATTTTTCTTGAAAAACCGCTACTCGTTAGCATTTTCAAATATTCGCATTCTTTTCTACTTGTGGCCTAATTTGCTGCTTTTTTCCTCTAGCCTTGCTTCAAAAGCTCTACGTCGTTACTAAAAGCTCACAAAGAATGAAGCAATAACTCCAAACGGGTCATCATGAAAGACGCTCTTCTACCGTATTTGGCTGTAAAACTCCATGGCAGCCCTTCCTGACAAAGGCCCTATCTCTACCCCTGGCACTAGCTCCTATTTTACTCCCAACTTTGCCCATCTTTGGTGCCATCCCTGTTTTGTCTCCCCCACGTAAGATGTGACCCTGGTTACGCTTCTGACAAAGGCAAGTACTTTTTCCCAACTACTAGAAGGAAAGGGAGAAAAATCGTACATCCATTTCCTTCCTAGTCCGAATGGTATTAATTGTGGCTAACGGCAGTGTTCCTTACATTAACTTCTAAACATCCTTTTTAAAGAATAGTCTGTTGTTGGTGTGATACAGAATAGCACCTCTGAAATCTCCTGTGAAAACATGTTTATATTGCAATTCCCGAATGAAGCCTACAAGCACATTTTTGTCATATGTGGCGTTACTACAAGGAAATTTGTACGGTTTGAGTACCTAAGGACAGAAATCTTAACTAGTGACTTACTGGACCCCTTTTTGCTCGACTAAAGATATCTCCCCGTCTTCATCCCATCCATGCATGTGTTGTAAATCAACATTCCAGAATGCAGATGCATAATGCTCATTAACTAGGGAGCCGGTACTTTCTTTCCCCCGGCTCTTGCATCCCTGTGAGCATGATTTCCAACCTAGCAGCTAGTGATAGTATTGCATAAAAATGTGAAGGAACAATGGCATTGAGAATTGTGGGGATATTATGAAAACTGTTCATGGAATTTTCCTGACAGCGAAAGTAGGGTGTTTTTTGTTTCATACTTTACATTACATAAATATGTGTTGAGAGTTTTGCCCTTTTGCGTTATATTTCAGATTAAAACTTGCACCATAGTTCACATCTTCATCATTACTAAAATTTGAAAAGAAAGAGAACCTAGTGCTTATCCTTGTGGAGCACCACCTAAGATTGTTCTCTAGTTAGGAAGAGTTTCATGCAATAACTATTCACCCCCCCCCCTCATTAAAAAGGAGCTTACTCACTGACCATAAATCTAGAAATGCTTCCTGCTTCTTTGCATGGTAAATAGTTAGTCTATCAATCAGGTTATTGCTAAAACTGCTTGGTTGATTACAGAGTTTCTAGATCAGAGCCGCATCAATTGTGCTTGTCAGTCCATGTGATGGAAGATTTTCGATTTGATTTGATTTGAAATAATTTAAATTCATAACATTAACAACAACAACAGCAACAACAACTTCATTACAGTAAGCTAAAGAAAACAATGGAACCAAGAGAATGTTGATCTAGTTCTATGTCTATACCTTGCCATCCAGGGGTATCAGTGAGCTGGTGCTCATAGAATCCATCAAATGATAATAAATTCTTAAAGATTATGCTGAATATATGGCCAGCTAATCTCTGCAAATGATAGAGTTGAATACCTTCATTTTCCATCTTTGTTTATGTCTTGATTTATCTTTTGTGGTCTTACGTAGATATACAACCTAAATGTACCAAATGAAGGCCGGCCGGAGACCCAACTCATTTTCGCTCATCCAAGCATAAGCATAGCAAACTTTTATCCATCATTCCATGCAGACGTTAAAACAGGTTTATCTTACTGCATCCAGTTGGTTCCTCAACATTTATTCAAAAGTTTTGAAATGGCGTAGAGCTAATATGTACTTTCTTCAAATTGTCTCTATTCTTCTAAATATGGGATAACTGATATACTAGCCTCTTTACTCAAGCCTTTATAAACTATAAACAACTCAAGCTAATCAATTTGTTGGTCGTTGAAGTGCAGAATTTGTGTCATGCTACTCCCAATGAGACTCACAGGAAGAAAAAGCAAAATGACATCATTGGCAGCAGTGATGTGCCGAGACACCTTCTGTTGGGGGGGGGGCATTTTTGACCAATTGACTAACTATTGTTACCAAAACAAAGATCCCAGAAAATACTGTTGCCAAATCTCCTCCAGCATAGCTGCCTTTTGACCACTTTCTTACAAATTTGGAGATATTGGGGGACGCGAAGCTTCCCCCACGCTCCCCCAATCGGCACAAAACTGATTGGGAGCTAAACATCATACAGTTGTTAAATCACGATAGAATGGAACATTGGTATACAACTTCTGTTAAAATGTTTGCTGATTTAATGTACAGCGTAGTCAAAATTTAACAAAGAAATTTCACTTTATTGTTTGAAAGCTAAGCGAAAGTTCTGTAATGTAGCAATAATGCAGTCTGTATCTTCGACAATCAATCAGGCGCGTAGAATCCTATCCTGTCCAACCGATGGGATGGATCGTCCAAAGATGTTATATTTCCACTACTTAAGCACTCACTCACTCGCTGATCCATTCACTCATTCATTCTTTCATTCACCCACTTATTCACTCACTCACTCATTCGCTCACTCACTTTCTCATTTACCCACTCATTCACTCACTCACATTCTGACTCATTCGCTCACTCACATTCTGACTCATTCGCTCACTAACTTTCTCATTTACCCATTCACTCACTCACTCACTCACTCAATCATTTACCCATTCACTCACTCGCTCATTCGCTCACTCCCTTTCTCATTCACCCACTCGTTCATTAATTCAATCACTTACTCATTCGCTCACTCACTCACTCACTCACTCATTCGATCACTAACTTTCTCATTTACCCACTCACTCACTCACTCACTCATTCAATCATTTCCTCATTCATTGACTCACTCACTCAAGCATTCGCTCGTTCACTTTCTCATTTACCCACTTATTCATTCACTCAATCGTTTCCTCATTCGCTAACTCACTTTCTCACTTATTCACTTACCCACTACAATTCAAACACTATAAATACTTCCAAATCATTGTTTTACTTGCCAAAGGAGATTTAAAAGAAGACAATAAAGCCTTGTAAAATATTAATAAATTCACTTCTGTTTAAATTAAAATCTTAAACAGCACAGCATTAAAAAACAGCAGGTTTTTTGTTTCCATAAATGATTTATAAAAAACATGAAATGAGAGAAATTTCAGCAAGCTATTTCTTCACAATCACTGAGTTTCGTCCATATGAATGTGACCTAAAATAAAATCGAAGCTCAATTAATAAGTTTGATTAAATGGATCTATTTCATCCAAACATAGCCAATTAATTTAATCCTGCAATTATGGGTCAACCAAAAACAGACGACAAGATTATAGAGCGTAACACAATAAAGGTCATACATTCAAATTGTTAAATGCTGCTATATATGCTCTGCTTTCTTCTCATCAAATTTGGAGCAACCTGGAATATTAGGTTAGAATAAAAGTCTTCAATATATAGTGAAAATTTGTGTCGAGCATAAAGCATTAGGATATGCCAGTAATATAAGGAAGTTTGATAAAGATCAACCAATGAGTCTTATAAATATCCAAGTACTGCATAGCAATACCAAGTATGATGGCTTATAACAAAAACTTCATTATTTGGGTGTTTGAATAATTAGAATAAGTTATTAATTTAATTGGCCTATCAAAATCTAACTCATCAAAAGGATGACTGAAGTGAAGCTGTTCACGTTATTGGGCTGGTAATCGGGAAAACCGGCGCGATGATTGGATAAAATGCACAAAGATTCATATTATGGCATTCTAGATCAATAACTATGACTAGGGGCGCAGCCAAGTGGGGCGTGGAGAGCCACACCCCAACGTTTAGTTTCTCGGCTGATTGATGACATTTTTCATGCTTTTTGGCTTCTTTTGTCGGCAAATTAGCCTTCTTTATCGCAAACAGCTCTTCTCTGTCGACGAATTAGGCATTGTACCCTCAGTAATTATCTCTAGTTTCACGCGCCTTTGACAGAGAGGTTTGTTATTACAAAGCCATTTCAGCGTGCTTGCCCCTTTTTCCCACTCTCCAGGGTTCCTGATGATGGCGGAAAGGATAGATGAGAGCTGTAGAAATAGTAATTGGAGGAGACTCGACGAACTCTTATTTGAGTTCTCCGAGCCTCCTCATAGCATCGAGGTCGCTGTGCATGCACAGTTTAATTACTGCATGTATATTGCTTTTTGATTTATTGCTGTCAAGAGCGAGTTGAGGTGGTCAATAGGATCATATCTCTAGTTAGAACGAATTAAACTGTGCATGCACAGCGACCTCGATGCGGAGAGGAGGCGAGGTATGACTGAGTTTGTCGTTGGTATGAGAACTACTATCCTGTATCTCCAATCAATGGGTGGTCCTTCAGATCTAAGATCAGATGTAGATAATCCAAATATCCTATTGGAAATATCCTCTTATTATTTCTATAATCTAACAGAATTGCCCCATTTATGCGTTTGCCTATGGCCAGCCACTTTTATGCTAAATGGCGATAACTCTATCTTTTCGATTCATGTGTTGTGATTCACGCCACAACACTCCTTTGGCATATTGGCCAGCATGTAGTAGCCAAGTTTATAATGTCTTAGCCGAATGTGTTAAGACAGTTGATTAATGTTCGAGCTACGATAAAGACGTGCCTTTTTATGTGTCGATCTTCGAGAACCCGGCAATAGCTTTAACACGTGTGTGATATTCAACCAACTTTGTCATTCAGGATTATAAATTTTTCGTTAATCAGGGTCCATACGGGTTTGGAAGGTTTTGGAAAGTTACGGAAATTAAAAATGTCGTTTTCCAGGACCTGGATAGTTTTGGAAAAGAGATAAGATGTTCAAAATGGTTATGGAAAAGTTTTGGATTTTTTTGCAAAAGTTCTTAAAATACCCTAAAATTGATGCAGCTTAGTGTCGTATCATATGCCGTATATGTTATGTTCGTTCACTTTACTATCTAAAATACAAAATATAATCCACTAAAAATTATAAAATAGATCGTCGAAAATAGCGTTTTTCTACTATTATGGGGTAAAACGAAGGAAATTGAAAATGAGATACGTGGTTTTGGAAAATTGGTTACTTGGCTTTGGAAAAGTTTTGAAAAGTTTGGAAATTTTTAAAAGGATTTTTACAAACCCTGGTGAATGCATGGTAAATCTACAACAAGCTTGCAGTTAGCAATTAATGAACTTTCAATATCAGGCTTACGAACCTACGACCAGAAGAGTTCGTTAAGTTCTAAATTCAACAATCAAACAATGCAGTTTGAAACAAAGGCTAATGAAAATGTCATAAGTATAGAAGGATATTGCATTTGTACCCTCTAAATGGCTTTTCCATGAAAATCTTCTTTATCATCATAAGCTCATTCTTAGGATCTGCTTTACTCGAGAAGTTTAAAGTTTTGAGCATGGATACAGCCAAACTGTATCTTCCACACCACATGTATTCTCGTATAATGCTTTTGTACAGGTTGTATGTGTTTTCCTTTGTGTGTTTGCCCTTGTATCTGTCAAGTGTAATAGAAGGCAGAGGCATTTCACCATTGATAAGTTGCTTTAGGTATGCCTCGAGTATATCCCAGAACCGCTCCTTCTCATTGCTCGTCCATAGTGGCTCCGGAACGAGCCAGCAAAGATAGCTGCACGACGTCATTCGTTAGCAGCCTTCAGCAAAAAGTTAATTCCATTCTGATCTGTTCAAATACTCACTTTGCTTGCTTGTGTGGTCAATAATAACATTTCTAGCCTTGAGAATGTCGATCAAAGAATAGTATCCAAACGTTCTCCGTGCCAATTAGCAAAACTTTCACTGAACTTATGACTGTAAGACATCTAACCGTTCCATATTTTGATACTGATTTTGGCTTTCGTTCTGTTGAAAATTTTGCCTTTCCTCCCTATTACTACATACCACTTTCGCTAGCAGTTCTTAGTCTTATCATAAAAATTTCCATGCAGTTCTGATGTAATTGCCGTTTTGTTTCGCCTGATTTGCATCTGAAACAAGCTATTGAGGT
Source organism: Cassiopea andromeda (assembly GCA_018155075.1). Classification (NCBI taxonomy): domain Eukaryota; kingdom Metazoa; phylum Cnidaria; class Scyphozoa; order Rhizostomeae; family Cassiopeidae; genus Cassiopea; species Cassiopea andromeda. The sequence goes on from WIPJ01000497.1 coordinate 180,075, forward strand.
AAACAACTTCAACCTGCTTTGGCAGACCATATATGGATGATCTTTGACCACAGCTGGAAAACACGCTGTTCTGCACATGCTCATCAGGATTCTCAGCTCTTTTCTGTTGTTGCATAACATCCAACTGTTTTTCCGTAAACAAGTTTTTATATACATGTTTTTTTTATAAGAAAAAAGTTTATAAGAAAATTAGGCTCAAATCGTCAAAATATTAAGAAAATCGTAAGAAAATCATGAGACTCCATTTCCCAAATTAAGCGTTTTTATAGGCCAAACATCGGTATTTCGTCGTTATTGCACTCAAAATGTTAAAGATGAAATTCAAATTGAAGTATGTAATATTATATACGAAAGTGTATACCATTCTAGCCAGTTTATGTCAGTAAAAGTTAAGAAAAATTTAAGAAAATCTCAGACTGAAATTCGGGAAAAGTTAAGAAATTTGAGGCTCAGGCAAAATAATGATTTTCTTAGAAAAAAATACGTGTAAATAAAGACATAATAATACCAGATTTTCTAATTTCTAGGAGCAGTTTAAGAATCATGCAAGGCCTTACACTTTTTCTTGTATAAGAATGCCAAACTTTTTACTACACCTCAAAATTCGTAATTTTTTTGGTTTGGGGGAAAGGGGGTTGAGCAAAAGCGTGTGCCATGCGTACAAGGATGAGAGGGGTCGACACTTACAAGTAAGTACGCAAAAAGTCCCTTTTGTTATACTTTGTTGCGGCGACTTTCATTACTGTGCTAAAAAGCATTTGCTATGGTTGTTTTCATTTTTCTCAAATATTTTAGAATCTTTTTCTCTATAGAATTATTGATTGGATGTTTGAAAACTTTCTCATTAGAAATGGGGAGATCAGATGGGTAAGAGTACATACTCAATGGGGGGAGGGGGTCATTACAAGCGTATGTGTGTGTACGATGGGGAGGGGGGTCACATTTTTGCATCTATTTTGGACGGTTAGGCTCACTGGGCAAAATTTAATTCAAATTTGTCGCTAAAATTACCTAGCTATAGATGTTTATCGATTCTGACTGCCTAAAGTTAGCCCCACGAACAAAATAAAGCAAACCTACGTATTTTTTAGTAATTTTTAGTAACTAGTGTTTGTATCTTTATCATAATTGTATATTTAGTTTTCGTGTAGTTGCGTGTCCAATAATTTCAATGGCTGCGGAGTTATCCTGACATCTTGCACTCCGTGGTTTCTGTGGTGTGATAAAATGCTTTTGTGTTCGTACAGCCCTATGACATTGTTCTTTATATCTTAAATATCTGCATATATAAAATTTGCCATTTTGGGGGGTATGTACTAATTGAATTGCCCCCCTTTTGAGCCTTGGATTCTTCTTAAATTATTCTGAAGTTCCAAAGGTGCAGCTTCGCCACGAAATCAAATGAATATATTCAAATGTTAGATAGTGTCTTTGCTCTTCAAAAAGCAAAGCAATAGTGGAACAGAACAATCAATATTGTATCGATAGTCAGGGATGTAACTTCACTAAATTTTGGGAGGGGGTATTTAAGGTTGCCCTGTCAAAATTTTTTGTCCGATCTTTTTTGTTTTTACTAACAGTAGTTGACCAATGGTCCTGAATCTAGTAGGTTGCTCAGCAGAGATACATTGTACTACCATTTTTGTCCTGAGAAATGGCCAATTTTCAATTTTTTTTGGGCGGGAGTGACTCACATCCTTGTCGATAGTGCAAAAGTTGATATACAGACATTACCATAACTCGAATACACAAAGATTTCAAGTCTTGAAGCTCGAGCCTTGCATTATTCTTAAATTTCAACGACTCTTATCCTGAATATTCTTGTAAATTCTATACTTATACAAAGGGAACACACTTGAGTTTCTTTTAGGATAAGCTTCATATCGTAAATACTAAAGTTATTGTTCTATTGTATTGTTTTGACAATGAGCTAAAGCATTCAAAACGATTCCAACTTTCCCCACAATTTTTCAGGCGAATTTTGCCTTTTGTCGCCGAAAAATATGAGATAAATAATTAGTCAAAACCAAGTACATTTCAAGAATTTTGAGGCTCAGCAAGAGTAGGTATTTTTACAAAGTAAACCGTACATTTTCCTCGCTATACTTGGATTAATTCTATGTTTTTAAAATTGAAGAATTAGGGTGCATTTTCCTCGCTATACTTGGATTAATTCTATGTTTTTAAAATTGAAAAAATAGGGTGCATAAGCTTTAAGAAAGAAATATATAGGCACGACTTCAGTTTTAAATAAGCAGGTGATAAACCGAGTTTAAGATAAGAAAATACCAGGGTGACCAGAGACTTTTTGCTTAAAAGTGATTTTCACTTAATTCCATGTAGGAACGTAGATTCCCCAACGCAATTTCCTGATTCTTGCATGAAAAGAACAATAAATACAGTCAGATACTCCCCACCACAGTCTAGCTCTGGATCCACTCCCTGAATAGAATCCAACCATAATGAACTTCTAAACAGTAACATCTTTTACAACCTGAAAAGAAATATAGAGCTATTCCACCATCCAAGCTAAAAAATTCGTTTACTTAACGCAAATTCTTGCTTATTAGCTCCAACCGCAATTGAAAACTAATTTATCAATGGCGGGTACCCCTGAGCACCTGGAACAAGACATAATGGTTCTTAAGTAGCGGTTTTCGGCTTCTACATTGCACCGCTCCCATCAAGTAAATTGCTGTCTTCAACTTCTTTATTGCTCCGCCCCACCTTGTAAGTAGATGCAATTACGCTTGGGGAATGAATAAAAAAGAAGTACGTGGCAGTGAATTGCCAAAGCATTTTGTCTCAAGATAGAAGAAGATAACAGGACAAGCAAAGAAGAACGAAGATGCATACAATTCTCAGCTCGCTTCTTATCTCCGTTTGCATTACACATTTTGGTAAGTTCGTTGGCACATTTCTTTTTAATCTCTCCTTAGCAGAGAAACCCATACATTTCAACTGCATAAACCCGTGAAAGGAACACAAATGCTATCACTGAGTTACTAAAGGCGGGTTTCCACGAGGCGAATTGTGCAGCAAATTCGCCGCGAAAAGTTAGTCGGCGAATTTGTTTTTTGATTTTCACGCAGAAGCGAATTTTGGCGCCTCTTTCGTTACTGATAAGCGACATCACGACTCCAAACGTAAACACGCTGCTATTAATTAGAAAGAGAATTCTCATTTTGAACTTAATGCTATTGCATCGTAAAAAGCAGAAGTCAAAGAAAAGTGCTTGGGTAAGACAGATATTCGAAGACGGTACCAAGAAAGGAGAATTCCACTTGCTAGTGAGAGATTTAAGATTGCGTGATCATCAGTATCAGTTCTTCCTGCACTCTACTTGGTTTCAAGCGTCATGCGAAGCTGTTCGGCGCGAAAAAGTAGAAATTGTTTCTACTTTTTCAAGCGTCCACATCGAAAGCAAATTGCTCAAACTGCGCATGCTTAGTTAAGTTTCGCGGCGAATTCGCTGCACAATTCGCCTCGTGGAAATCCGCCTTAAGAGCTACTGATAAAAATCGCTATCTTCTCTATAAATCGCGACTTATGTTGCCCTTTCATACATTAAGCTATCGGTGGCAGTATTGTGTAGTCTCTGATCGTGAATGTGGAGATTCTGTAATTTTTGGCCATTTAAGGATACCGGTGGTGGTGAAACACTCCATTCACTTATCAGGATAGAACGGGACGGGTGTGCTTATACATACTTTTTTATAAGAAAAATGTTTATAAGAAAATGAGATTCAAATGGTCAAAATCTTAAGAAAATCACCAGGCTCAATTTCCTAAACTAAGTGTTTCAATTGGCCATAAATCGGTATTTCATCATTGTCGCATTCAAAATGTTAACGATGGAATTCAAATTCAAGTATACAATATTAATAACGAATGTTTAACTCACTTTAGCCAGCTTATGTAAGAAAAAGTTAAGAAAATCTCATGCTCAATTTCGGGAAAAGTTAAGAAAATTGAGGCTCAGGCAAAATAATGGTTTTCTTATAAAAAAAACGTGTATGTGCTAATTTTCGCTTCTTGATAACTTTCATACGACGAAAAACAACAGCAAAATGTGATTGGCTTTGAAGCTGATCTTATCTTATAATTCTAAATCATAAAGAATCTGTTTATCAACCTGTTTGTCAACAGAACTGGGAATTAAACGATGACATTGGCTGCTTATCTGCTCTATCGTAAAAAATATCGGACCTCATAGAAAAAAATCTCTTCTTATTATAGCTAGTTTTAGGGTATGCTTTGAAACTCGCAAATCATAACTATAATCTTTATGTTTAGCGTCGTCTTACTACGTGAATGACAATGAAGACTATCTTGATGACGGTGAACTGGATTACTATCCAAGTGGACAATCATACAAACCTCAAGGAGTGCCTGGACCTCAAGGACCACAAGGACCTCCAGGACCGCAAGGGCCAGAAGGAAGACGTGGGAAAGACGGTATGTATACAAATATGAGTGTTAGCCTTCATCTCTGCTGTAATGCTGCCAAATTATGGCTCTGACAGGCATAGGGCCACCAAATAAAAAGTGGGGGTGTTGGATCAAAAGTAGAGGGGCTGAGAAGCCAATACCATTGTTATTTTTAGAGCATTTGTCTTTTCAAAGTAACCTGCTATCAAAACGTGGGGGGCTGGAGCCCTCCCAACCCCCAGTGGTCCTGTGCTTGTCTTAATCCCAAACAGACAGGGTGCTTGGAATGAAATGGGTGGGTGGAAAAGTCTACCATTATCAGTAGCCATGGATGAGGATCACAAATCACTTCAACCTTAAGCAAAAGGAGGTAAACAATTTCTCACATTACCTACTACTCAGCCAAAGTACAAGGCTATGCATGTTGGAATTTAAAAAAAGTAATCAGAAGGGGTTACATTTATTTGGGACTCAAAAGTAGTTGCAATCTACAGTTACTATGTATGCACCACTGGTGCTCTTTAGTCAGTTTCACAGGAGAGTTGGAACTAGGACAAATATCTGCTAATTTTATAATAGGTATAAAATTTGCATCTACTATGGTTGGATGAGGGAAAGGTTGTCAAGTTTTAGATTAATATGAAAGGCTCAATCAAATGCCTTTTGTTTGACAGCAATATTTCTGTGTTTTATTTCAACAACAGGCAGACCAGGACATGCAGGGAAGCCAGGAAAACCTGGAAGGCATGGAGCACCAGGAAAACCTGGAAGGGATGGCAGACCTGGAAAACCAGGCAGACAAGGAAGTCCTGGCAAACCAGGACGCAAGGGACCAGATGGACGTCCTGGCAGGCCTGGACAGCCTGGAAGAAGGGGAGAACCAGGACAGCCAGGACGCCCAGGAAAACCAGGACGACCTGGACCACCAGGACGACAAGGACCACCTGGACGACCAGGACCTGCAGGGCCACCTGGACCTCCAGGCCCACCTGGAAAGCAAGGGCACTCAAAACAGCAAGGATACTACAAGCCAGTTTACTAAATGACATTTAAGTTTGGCAAAAGTAACATTCATTGTAATGATGTTCAAGTAAAAACATTAACCAAATTGTTGGTAGCACAGCAAACACATCACTATTTCTGTTGCACTCTAACAGTTCTCAAGAACATAATTATTGGGGAAAGGGGAAGGACAGCCAATTATTTGGGTAACTGCTTATCAAACATACAGACCTTTGGTAAAATGGCAAAAATGGTTGGTAAAATGGCAATGGTGCCACATGAATGAAGTCAAAATTGCAAAGTCATTGCCAATTAATACCAATTTACAAAATATATTTTCCAATACTACTGTACCACAGTTTGGATTTTTACATTTCTGAATATGTTCCCTCCCATTCAAACTTCTGTGGCTTATATAATTTCAAAAATTGTAAACTATAGCTAAGAGCAGCTGCACACAGCATTAAATGTTCTTTTAAGATTGATGCAAGTAGTTTAAAAATTGATGAACAGAGGCTAGAAACTCATCAAATATTCCTAATGGCATGTTTCTTATCAAAATTACATAAAATCATTGGACACAAAACATCAACAAAATGGACTAGAGTGTTGCTGAGGCAATGGTCTGTAGAAATGCTTAGATATAGAAATTAACTTCACATCTCAGTGCTAGGCGGGTTTAAGACACAACAGCTGGATTTTCCAAATTTGAAAGCAGAATTCTACTATTACTAGACTAAAGTATTGCGCCTAAGTCTTGGTTTTGCCCATTCAACAAAGTCATCTATCAATACTGGCCAAGCACCTACAAGAAAATGAAAATTACTTTAGAGGCAATGAAAAAACAGTTGCAAAGCAACATGCAGTAAACAGGCCTGCCATTCTATCAGCATGACTCTAATTCAGTGTTAACATTTACTACATCTATTCAAATTATAAATACATAATAATGCCTTTAAAGTCAATTGAATGATAAGCAATAATTATATGAGAATAGTGGCATTATAGAAATATCACTAATACAAATGGAGCTAAATCTCTGCATTCAAGGAAAGGAATAAATATCGTGAAAGATATCAAGGAAAGCAGGGTATTCACCAAATCAACAATTATATTACTTGGTGGTGAACAGGAATCATTGCAGAGACTGACATTGAAAATCAGGTACTGTTTCACTAGTCCAGGGAAAAATATACATATTACTTAGAAAAGGAAGCAAAGACCTATTTTACCTTCTTCATCATAATTGCTCATATCATCTGCAATCATCATGCTGAAATCTAGTAAAAGATTCCAAGTATCCTTAGGTATTGAATGTTTTTCATTTTCCTAGAAAAACATATCTGTCACTGTATACAAGAAGTATATTGAACAGCAAAGTACAGCATAAGACTGTAAAGTTTGATTAATGTTATCAACAGAAGTTCACAGGCTTGTACAAGACTGGGAGCAAGGTATAGTACATCCTTGATTATCCAAACCGCTTGGAGTGAAACTTTGGAACAGCTGTTCAGATGAGCTGATCATTTGGGTAATCAAGGATCCCAATATTTCTAAGACGATCAAAACCATAGAGTGAGCAAGCCTGTTCTATAAAGTCTTACATATTAATAATTCAAAATCAATTTAAAAAATCTATATAAAATCAAAAGAATATACTAAGTAATTAACAAAAATAATATATCTAATGTAAGACTTGATAGATTTTTGCTTTTGGGTGCTTTCTCATTTTTCAGCCACCATCTCACATTAAGTACTTTGGGTACTTCCTTGATTATCCTGTTACTACTGGAAAAAAGCTTTTGAAAAAGGATTCAGATAATCCAAAAAAACTGATTAAGCAAAATTACACTTTGAACATGGGTGCACAGGACATAAACTAAGATAACTAGAAAATACTATTATCAGACCCATGTAATGCTCTTGTCTAATTGCCAAGACAGCAATTGATTTCACTTTATCAACCAAGAGGCAAAGCCAATCTGCTTTCATGCAGCAGCACACCTCTTGGAAGCTAACACCTAAGTATCCACTAGCATAGCCTAGGGTCAATTAAGGAGGTAAATAAAGCAATTGTAGAACATTTTCATTGAACCTTACATGTGAAATCAGGCAACTTTCAGCAAAACTGGCTACAATTATATTAGAATAATCATGGCTGGATAATCAAGGGATGGTTAATCAAGATATGGATGATCGAGGAAATGCTAGCTGATACATCTAGAAATCAAAGCCATTTCAAGCATGTATCAAAAGTTTTCATTAAATATTCATGGCTGATGGGGCATACAGGTGAACTGACCTTGCAAAAAATATCTTTGCATCAATTGCTCAGATAATTAAGGTTTGGATATTTGAAGTTTGGATAATTGAGAATGTACTGTACTCATAAACTGAACAAGAGAAAAATCTGGACAATATATAACACCAGTAAATTAGCTAAAATATATGTTGATGGACAACAAATGAGATAATTGTTAGCACAACAACAGAAACTGCAAAATCATGAACTTGATAAGCAATCCTAATAATCTATTTGAAAAACATAGAAATAAATCACTTACAGTAAGAAACTGCACCCAAAGATCTAGAAACTTAAATCTGCCTTTAAACACAATGTTCCAATAAGCAATAGCTACCTCAAGATCTAAAATGAAACAGATACATAAATGGAAAATCTGTACATTTATGAACACAAGAATATGCATGTGTGCATCACAAGTAAAAAGGGTATGGTGGAACATGCCCTTACTGCATTTCATGAATTTAAATTTGCCATAAACTTGAGAGCATTCTAGATTGCAGGACATCCTGGACCTGACACATTCATCAGGTTATGGTTGATATATTCCTTGTTCATAAACACAGGCCTTGTCATAAGCAAAATACTGTGTATGTGATAATGACTGCACTATAACAAACTATTCTCCAATACCCCTCAGAGCTCATTAAACTAGGGTTCCACTATATTGTGCAGAGCAACAAAGCATAATGCTAGGACAATATTGACTTGAGCAAGATTTTCAAAGGCATACCAAGTCCCTTCTGCTCTGGATTTTTTGCAAAGTTGAATGTAAACTGATATAAATCCTTAAACTTTCGCTCATCTGATAATTCCTTGTCTATTCTAGGAAGAGACCTCTTCAATCCATCTAATGAATCAGCCCTGCAACAGGAAGGATAATTATACCTTTATATATACACACATTTTGTTATACTCAGGCATTTTGTATATTTTCAAGTTTCAATCTTTGCTACAAAAGTATCCATTTAAAAAATTATGACTCTTCATTGAAAAGTTTTTCAACTTACCCAAAGTCAAGCATACCATCAACAAATTCCTTTCGAGTGAATTCACACTGAACTGCAGCCTTAAATTTCCAACAAATCAAAAGGACTTCAAAGCTAGCAGGATCAAGTCTCAAATCATCACAGAATCTGCTAATTCCTTCAACTAGGATCTTATCTTCATGAGGATCTGTAATAAAAGAAAAGAAGACAATAATCAATGAAGCAAATAAAGTTAAGTATACAACAACATGTTAGTAGCAAATATATGTATCTGTTTTGCATCACAGAATAAAATAAAGATAGATATGGACAGGCCTTTTTGTTTTAGATGGGGCCCTCACCCTCACAAACCTATTTCTTTGAACAGTGAGCTCTGGAGACTTTAAAGTTGCTTTTCATTTTGCTTTGTTAGCTGTTCATCATGTGTTGTTTTGTCACTGAGCTTTTAGCTGACTTCTATCACATTGGGATAGCACTAGGACTATACTAATGTGTTTTCCTGAGTTGTATAATACTTTCCTTTTTGTTCATGTAGTATATATCTTCCCAATCTCAACATTTGCCTCTATTCTGGATATTTGGTTACACAATAGCAACAATTACACTCTTTCTTAAAAAGGTAATGAACTTTTTGCAAGACCCATAACTAGTATGTTCTTCATGCTGTTGGGGGATGCCTACAAAACAAGCACTTTTATCACCCAATCACCCTTCATGGCTAATCTGTGCAAGCGACATACCACCTTCATGACAATTTTTCACAAAAAGACCTGGCTATGGAAAACATCTTTGTTGAAATGACTGTTCTTGGAATTTGCCAAAACTTGACAGCTTGGTAAATTCTTGGTTGTCTGGAAATGATCCTATTCAAGGCCAGTGCAATAGAGGCAGAGTGTAGAGGTGTGGGTATTTGATACCCTCAACTGACCAGAAAAACTTTTCTGGCACCATTCTTGATGCTATCCTCAAAAGCTTAAATAATAGCTGGTCCAGAAAAAGTGGATAGGAAACTATGTAACAAACAAGCCTTCCACACTGATATCCCATAAGAGGCACCACTCGTAACACTAAAATCAGATATAAAGTACCATTGCAAAATAGGGAGGAAAAAACAAGTAGATGTTCTCTAAGCTCCATTATACAAGAAGAAAGGAACTTATGTTCAGAAAGAAAGACTAAATCTATTTTCATTTTGATGTGACTTCTTGTGAGAGAGTAATTAGATAAGCAGAGTATTTTATAACTCGGAGAAAGATGTGTGGTTTTGACCCATTTCCTGCAAATGCAGTAATATTTCCATGCATAAGTTGGGTTTTGTTAGTTTGATAATTGTATAATAACGCCATATAAGTAGGATCCTAGTCTCAATGGCCTCTTGCCTGAAAAACAAACTGAAGGATACTCCTCATGCATTGCACTTCTTTCAACAATGTGAGTGTGATGTGTGATAAAAAATTTGGGAAAACCAACGATCAAGGTTAAAGCTACAGTGAAGTCAAAATTATGAAAATTGAAAAAACGCATTTTGTATGTTGTCTAGGGTCAGATAAAATGAATAGACCAACTTTGGTATTCAAATCTGAAGCATGTTTTGCACAACAGCCATTCAAAATATGACTTTGACAAAAACTTTTTGCAAAGGACTTGTGATGTAAGACGGGTAGTAAGACAGGTAGTAGTTCTTCATTTAGCCCTTTATTGATATATTCCTCACATAAATCTGGGTCAATGCATGGCTCATCATGAATTTAGGGCCTTACAGAGTGGCAACCTGAAAATAAAGTATTTTTGGCCAATAATTTTAGATTGCATTGACCCGTCTTACATCACACAGGTATAAGTTGTTGTTGTTTCAGGGATGAAGAGTTTCTACTTCCAGTAGCAATAAAACCCCTATTTTTGCAGGAAAACAGTCACATATGAGAAAAAGACCAATGAGGACATGATTCTGGAGCACAGTTGGCCATTTTGAAGCAATACAAAAAAATTCACTTTACTGTGCCTTTAAAAAACTTTTTGATCTCAAAATACTAATTTTCAACATCTAAGTCAAATTTCACATACCTTAGACAATCTTTCTTGGTCTGAGATCTAATACCAATATTAATTTTTGTTTAGCTTATAGTCCTATTGCGGACAATACTATCACTCTAATTTGCATCATGATCGTGGTAGGAAAAATTTTGAATTCTGTCTCAAGATACTAATAAAACAGTAGCATGAAAATAAAAGTGAATCAAAGCAAAACCACAGACCTTTATACTTTTCAAAGATGGAATTTATTTTCTTCTTATCTGCTGATGGTTTGGACTCTCTGTAGTACTTTTCTGGGTGCTGGAAATAACTATCAGTTGATATATCAATCCGCCAGTCATGCATGCTAAGGCAATGAATGGCAGTTTTCTCTCCAGTATTTGTAAAAGCAATGAATTGCCTTACTTTTTCTCGCTGTGAAGATTTCAGCTTATTCTGTCAGGAAGTAAACCAAACTAAATCAGTAACTCTAACAACAGCAAGGAACCATTCACTTTGTAAGTAGGGGGAAGCAGATCAAGCCAAAGTGTATGCCTTGGGCAGGGCTCACTAAAAGTATTTTGTGCCTGCGAGCACACAGCTGAACATGAAATGTGCCTGTAAGTATAAAACAAGTTAACTGATAGAAAGGCAAAAGGAAATCACTAATGTGCCTCTACTTAGGTTTTAGTTTTATTAAAAGAAGTTGCTTCAATGAAGAACACAATGCAATACCTTCAATCATTTTTGACACTTAAGAGGGACCATCAATGGCAAAACAAGTTTTGCTAAATCCAAAGATATTTATATTCATCATAGGAACATGAAAAAATAAATTTACTACATCGCATAGTCATGTTTTTATTGATGTTTGAATTCCTTGATTTGCAACTCGCTGGAATATTTCTTTCCACTGCGATGGTATCACCTCTGACATCAGAGATGAACATTGAAAGAGTCAAAGAAAACAAGCCTAGCAGAAGCAGCTGTCAGAAACATGCAAGTTGCCCAGAGTAAAGTTGCATTACTAACAACAGGAAGGAATTAACAAGAGAAGAAGGTAAAAAGAGAAAAACTAGAGTTGCACTACTTTCCACAAGACCCACTAACAAGCTTAGATTGTATCTAGTGTGATACCAGCAGGGGCGGATTCAGAGCTGGGCTTTGGGAAGGGCATCTGATTCATTTTAATGTCTTTTTTTGTGAGAAATTTGTTAGGACAATTGTTTACTATAGAGAATACTACTTTTTGAAGAAGCATGGTTCTGTGGTCCCCCTGGATTAGGGTAGTGAATACGGACATATGTGAGAAAAACAAGGAAAATTGTGTCTCCTTCACATTTATGTACAATTTTCCATTGAAATTGGTTATTCTGAACCAGAAAATCTGATGATTTTCGTTATGGTGTTCCTAAGGAAATACACCAAGGAAATATGTGGCACTTAGGTCATATAGTGTTGTAGTGGGCATACTATACAGGAAATATCATAGAAAGTGTGAGACTCCTGTCTCCTTGTGAAGTAAACGATTTTTCCAACAAAGCTGACTTTTCTTCGTTAGAAAAGTTGATAATTTTCTGTTAATCAGGTCTTCTTGAGAGGTAAATAACTCTTCCAACCAAATCAACTATTTTACTTTAAACAAGTTGATAAATTTCAATAATTCTCGTTTGGTGTTCCGATTACTGGTTTCTGCCTGACCTGCCAATGTCTCCATGACAGTTTAGTCCTATTAATTTCAACCTATCATTTGTGTTCAACATAAAAATAGCCTGAACAATTTAAACTTTGAAAACCATATGAAAAATGTGTCTGCAGATATTTGAAAAGTAAGCTTCTGTGCCTGCGAGTGCTGCTCGCACGCTCACAGGTTTTAATGATGTCTGGCCTTGTGCACCGGGAGGAGGGGATTGACACATCCAAGTATGTATGCAAAGTAAAAAAGTCACTTTTTGCATACATTCTGTAATATTTTCATATGCAAGGCACTTTTATCATACTTTGCTTTCTTCTTTAACTTTCATTGCTTTCTCACAAAACATTTGCTATGATCATTTCCTGTCTGTCAATAACTTAGTCTCCTCCTCTATGGAATTATTGATTGGATATTAAAAACTTTTCTTTAAGAAATAGGGAGGAGGGTTGGATGAGTAAGTGTATGTACAAAGTGGAGATGGGCTGCTCATAGCAGACATAAATGTGCATACAGGGGGAAGGGGATCAAAATTTTGTCATTTTGGTAAGTGTATACTAAATGAAGTATACAGTAGTAGTACTAGTGTTAGTATATAGGAAGCAGAGCAAAGAGGTTGGGGTCTATAGCAGGCCCTGCCTTGGAAGATTAACGCACTGCCTTTGGGCAAGCATCACTAGCTAGGGCAATGGGCACACCCTAGTTCAAAGCATACGCCATTCCTCTTGCATTGCTTGCTCTTATACATAATGCAAAATAGAATTAGTGCCCACAAATATACCCATGTGGCAATATATTTATGGCCTGACAGCTTGAATCAAATTAAACTATAGTTTGTAAATGGGTTGGTTACAAAGATTTCACTAGCCTTGTACAGCCTGCTTCAAAACAATCATGTTCTCCCGAACAAGCTATCTAATGTACTATTCAGGGACACTGAAAGGCCTAGCTTTCTGAATGCCCATAGAAAGCAAATTTGATATGACTTCTGATTTGTTAGGAAAGATGTCTATATCAGTTAGTTTCACTACTATGAATACTGATCATTACACAAAACCAAATTATTTTCCATTAGGATGTTTCAGCGGCTAATAAGGGCTATTATTTGTAACTTTATATTGTTTTCTTCAAAATGGCAAAATTGATACTGGCTGTAGGGCATGAAACTGAAGATTTGCCATTGCAATCTTCTAGTCTACAGAATACAAAGATTGCAATTGTAGAGATCAACAGAACGTGCACTGATAGCGATAGAAGCACTAATAGGATATCTTGGTTGTCACAGATTAAGTTCCAGCAAATAGACACTCGCATGAAAAAGTCATAGCCATCAACTTGCTTCATCTGCAGATGTGGCTGTTGGCAAGACCATATTACTATCAATGACAACCGCAGCATGGGCAAAGATGTAATAGTTGACGTAAGAAATTGTGGGCAAAAACAAACTTCCCTTTAAACTCTTCAATTACAAGGCAGAGCCTAGCTGGGGCAATCAAGTAGGTCAAGTGAGCATTTGCGACGAATAATCCCCATTCCTCACAAAAAACTACGACTTCCCTGTTGCTTCACATCATTTTCCAGTAAAGCACCTGGAGCCCTACCCTTGACCCCTAAAAAAATAACAGTTTTCATGGGGAATTGATAATGAAAGTACTGCTGTTTCCGGAATCTTCCATGTTGATATCTAAGTGATACCCAAAAGAAAGGAACAACTCACTCACAAATGTGGGCTGGTAGAACAAATTGGAAACAAGCCCCCACGGATACATACCATTTTCTAAATCGAATTATTCTGGACTCCAAGCGAATTCAACCAAATCCTGACATTATACTGTTTCAAAAGAAAAGCTACTTGACTGTAAGCAAAGGACAAATCCAATTTGATGTTAGATTTATCCGAGCGCCATCTTGATACCACACAATAATAATGTAGGGTGAGAGAATGCTTCCGCTGTGCATCAGGCCCCCGGGCGCAAGAGATTTGTTTATTTGTAATGAAAAAAGGGAAGGCCTCTTGGAGACAGGGGCGTGCCAAAGTGGGGTATGGGGTGTCACACCCGCTATTTTTGCCAAACGCTTTGAAATACAATTTAGTTTTCGGCAAAATCTGGCGCTGCGATCATTTTAGTGGAGGCAGGGACGTGGGGGTGTAACACCCCAACTCTTGAAAATTGAGAAAATTAAGGTACGATTGGGTCATCACTTCGTCAAAATCGGGTAGTTTTTGAAGAACTGAGAGCTACGTAATGCTTGTATATCAGTTGAAAAAACATAGTTAAAGAAAGCATTTACTGTGTTTGCAAAAACCAATCATAAAGTAGCGCGTTCCAGCCGTCTGAGAACCTTGATCTTAAAAATTATTCACCAGTCCAACCATGGTGGGCTCATAGTAGACTCAGGGTACGAAAGATTCTCTAAGAAACTTTCTCTATCTTTTGCGTAAAAGACTAGTAAAATTGCTCTCTTCTGAAATACTGTATTTGCAAAAGCCAATCTCAAAATAGCGTTTTCCAGCCATATGAGAAGCTCTATTTTGATAATTTACCTCCGGGCCCAGTCATGACGGGCCCATAGTAGACTCTCGATATGAGAGGATGTCTAACACACTTTTTATGAGTTCTACTTAAAAGATTAGCAATATGGCTCTCTTATGAAATGCTGCGTTTGCAAAAATCAATCTGAAAGTAGCGTTTTGAGCCTTCTGAGAGCCTTTATATTCAAAATATGTTTACGCCCCGATCATGGTGAGCCTTATGCATACCTAATTTTAGTGTGCAGTGATAACCAATTTGTGCAGTGACAAACTCAAAACGTGCAGTGATAAATTATGAAATGTGCAGTGATAAGAACGGTGCTTAGCCATTTTGGTCATACTTGGAAAAGAGTCCTGACTTTTTGTACGTACATATTGCAAAGTTTAACTGCTTGTCCAACATCTCCTTTGGAGAATGCCCCATAACCATGACAAAAAATATTCAAAAATCTTAGAATACCCTATAGACCTAAATTTCTTGAAAACAATGTTACCAGATCACGGAATGTACTGTGAAATGCAACTGCTCAGTTTACCTGACTTCTCTTTTATGGTATCCCTGTTTTTTGGTAATTTTAACTTTATTTTTTAAACTACTGGAAAAATATCTCAGAACAATCCATAAAACGTGCTGGCACATATATACCAGGCCCCCTATTGGTGCTACCCCCTCAGAATGCTTCCTTTCTTGTAAAATGTGCAGTGATAAAATTTCCTTAAAATTAGGTATGGCCTTATGGTAGATTTGGGATACGAAAGAGTATCTAACAGATGTTCTGTAAATTCTACTTTAAAAATTAGCAAAATGGTTCTGTTATTTGCAAATCCTAAGTTCAAAGTAGCGTCTTCCAGCTGTTTAAAAACTACTATTTTGAAAGTTTTTCCGGGCCCAACGCTGTTGATGGTGGGTCCCAACATTACATACAGGATACTAGCCTAGTATCCAGTGAGAATGTCTAGTACGTTGGAAGTTTTCGATAGCCATGTTTACTCTACTGCCTTTGCCACTGTTAATAGCCAAAGAACAATTGCTTCAAGGTATTGGAATAAACAGTGATCTGTAGCAATAGGAAAGCTTATTAACCACCCAAATTCAGGTAAATTCCGGCTTGCATTCCCCAGCCGAAGGGCTCTCGCGACGTCCCTGTATGGAGGTATTTACGTGCAGGGGCAAAATCTATCTTTACCTTCACCTTGGTGAATGTACTTTGAAAGCATTAAAAAATTTGGGCCACCTGCATTCACGGACACCTTCACAAATCAAAACAAACGATTTATTGGTTGAAAAGGGGAACTTTTCTATAAACATTTGTGACATTTGGTGGAGCACGTGCCCCCTGTACCCACGGTTCCTACAACGACGCTTCAAGGTAACAAGGGGCCTAGCAGAAAATTGCGTGAGTACACTTTTGCTTTCTATAAGAACATCAAGGCTCCAAATCGCTGAAATCTAAGAATGGTGTTAAAATAATGCGATGCTCAAGCTTCATCATGGCAAGACATTTTTGTATCCTACTTGTAATACTAATTTTAGGAGTAATTTTGCATTATCGATAAAAACATAAACTCTTGCTTAGTTTTATGATGTAGTACAACATCAACAAAGATTAGAATATATTTCTTAAATGTTTTGGCGAAGTTACACCCTTGGTATTTCAGAATAATTTAAGAATACTTCTAGGCTCAAAATCAGAAAAAAAACTAAGAATATTGAGACTCAGCAAAGATTTTGGCATTCTTATAAAAAAAGAGTGTAATCCTGTCAGAGGAGAAACGGCAGTTTTTCCAGCGTCCAGAAAAGGCCAAACTTTCCTTTTCAAAATGGAAAAGTGAGGCTAGCAAGTCATCGTTGTAGAGCCCAGAATTGACAACAAAATTGTATACATATTCAGTTGTTATAAATTTTCTTTTCTTGATCCTTCATTCCTTAGTAACTAGCTACTTTGTTTGTGAGGAGACACTTCATCCCTGCCATTGAACCTCTTTAAACTCTTAAAACTCTATGACTTGAATGAAAATTGATGATATCGGTAGCGATTTGTTTTTGGTGCCGACAAAGATTTTATTTTATACAAACTAAAATTAAATAATACCGATGTTACCTAAAGCGTAATATGCATGCAATATACAGAATATCTCCTGATAAATAGTGTGATTGTATAGGCTCCATCATACTAGGGGCCTTTGCACGTAGCACAAAACACCTAGAAAAGGTCTGCACTGCTCAGTCTCTTTCAAGCACTAAAGGTAGATTCACTCTTGTCGTGGTTTTCTTGCCGCCCAGTTGCCACGAATCGTATGAAGCAAACGGGTCATTCCATATTGACGAGGGACAAAATTTGAAGAAGTATAACCCTCCATCTTAGATTTGGCTGATTTTTGCCTGAGAGGCAGATAACCAAGAGGTATGCAAAAGTTGAAAATTTTAGCCATGTATCTCAATTTGTTCTAAAATTACAGCAGGTGGAATTTTACCCAATTTGACACAGTTTTTCAAAATCCGCCATTATGAATTTGTTCCATAGTTTGAACGTTAACAATGTTGTTACAGAAAGAGACTTTTCAATCAAAACTTATGTTCTAGCTAAACAAAGATTAAAAATTCCAGAAATGGCTTCAAAACAATTGTACTATGCACACACCATGGCAGCAGGAGCTCAGAACAAAACGGCTATCTTCGTCATTTGGATCAAATCCTACAAAATCATTTTCTTGCATGTGGCATACATGTACCAACTGTTACTCACTTGCAAAGACCTGAAGTGATGTTCTTCTTCTAAAAGAATTTGTGCATCATTGAAAATGACAAGTTTCAATGGAATGCAGCTTTTACTTCTCTCAACTAACACTTATAGCAAAGTTTTAATTTCATTAAAAGAACTCTCAATGCTTTAAAAGTTCTAAACACCAGTTTTTATTATATATGACATGTTATCACAAGAATCCCTGGCAAGCCTGTTTAAATGTATAAGCATTTACTCAAGCAAAACAATTAAACTCTTTGTTAAGGTAAATGTAAACAGGTTTTCGATGATATGCCTAATATGTTTTTCGGATACCGTTGTCTCAAGATTAACAACGCTTTCTTAATCAAAGATTACGACTAGTATCTTCCACTTTCAGCAATATCGAAACAACTAAACACTATTGAAAAGCCCAAAAAAGATCGGCACTGCTCAGCCTCTTTCAAGCACTAAGAGTTCGCCGTTCTACAATAGATACAAGTGCTTCTTCAAGCCACTAGATATTGGCTGCCAATGTTTGAACCTTTTTTATTTTAGAGGCAAAGTAATGTTTCATTTTGGAGGAAATTATATACATTCTACATGTAGATTGCGTAATCACAGATCTAACCATGGGCGTAGGAGGACATCAAATTTCTGGGGGGCTGTAAACGTTCTGTCAACTCTTTGCCGAATTTCCTATTGTTCTTTTAGAAAATTTGCCCGAGTGAAACGGATTTCTGCCCAACTTAGGGGAGGCTGCAATGCCTCCTGCCTCGCCCCCTACGTTTACGCAACTAATTTTCTGCGTTGTTTTAAACAAGACCAAACTTTCCTCAATCAGATGCCAAGTGGGCTGAACATTTTACTCAAGTTTTTTTATAATATTGCTAAGCCTTCCTCAAAAATGTCATAGGCAAGCAGTCTCCCTTCGGTTCACAGCCGTGGAGCCGTGTCTCTTTCTGCATTCTGAGTTTTTACTGCTACACATTTCTTTTATAGGAAACCATTTTATAAGCAACCTTGTACTAGATAGCCTACAATTTAAGAACTTCTAGAATTACAAGGAAAAGGCTAAGAAACTTTTGACAAATTGCACATTGAAATCATTATTTCATTCAACGTGTACCAAAACAATGTGAATATGATATTGCTTTTGAATTTAATTCGTTCAGACGCATTTTGTTTGCTATAGGACAAATAGCTTGCTACATTAATGTTCTGTGTATGCTTTCAGAGCAATTTAGTTCCCTAAATGAAGAAGCTTTTGAGAAACCTTTAGAACCAAAATGTGGTCAAAAACTAAGAAACTTTAACTACTAGGCCTTGAGCTAGGACACTTATAAAAAAGTTTGTCCGCTGTTTGCTTTGTTTTGGAGCATTCGAGGTATTTTGGATTGGTGGGAGAGAAAATATGGTTTGTAAAACCGAAAGTGTGCAATACCGAAAGTTCATTATATAGACAGAATTTGCAATGTTTTTGTTCCAGTAAAGTGAAAGGAAACGAATTCCGGTTCGTAACACAAGGAATTTGCCCTATCGGAGACAATATCAAGAGTCTATAGTGTGTATCAATTGTAGCACTATAGTTTAGGTGAAGGAAATACATGCATAAGGAATTAGAAATGATAATTGTTTTAACCGTTGTTAATGTAATATACCTCACTCTAATACACCTCCGCCTCACTAATTCTAGGGAATGTAAAATTGACTGCTTGAAAATGGTTGGCAAATGCATGATTTACTTCTAAACTTCTCCTTGCATGTATCAAACTAATTTCAGTAAATCGCCTTTCTAGATATATGGCAGTGTGTTGGCCTGCTTGTAGAAAGCGCATGACAAAGACATACCATAATACAAAACAAGAAGCTCTCAAAGTAAACAAGTGAAAGAATGGGAAGATTAAAAAGTCAAAAGTTTATATTAGTCCAAAGCTTATTTCTACGATAGAATGTATAGTAACCAGATCTAATGGAGATATTCATAGCTTTCATGATGATCATCATTTGAATGGTCTTGTCAAATAATGATATTTCTCTTGATTACAGCGAAGCCCTATTGCTTTTGAATATCTTCTAGGCTACTTCTGGCAACTATTCCTGGTTTGCAAATCTCTCTCGATTAGCTTACCTATTAGAGTGCTCCTTTTGACATAAATATTTAAATGCATGAGGTTTTGGGTGTAGTCTGGTATCTGATGGGATTGCCTTGGGTATTGGGGATGCATACTCAAGGCTGTCTTACTGTGCATGTGTTGGATACTTTGTCACGTGCAGCACTCCTCCGCAATTCGTCGTATATCAAGCTTAGCATTCGGTTCACAGTTCACAGTTTGTAGTTAAGAGTTACGAGTTGAGATTGAGAGTACACAGCCAGTAGGGCAACGTTACGAGTTTAAGTTAAGAGTTTCAAAATAGAACAAGATTTATGTAATTATTGTAAACATTGGGTTGATTCAATGCTATTATATATCCAACGAAAAGTTTAGTACATTGTCAAGTCTTGCACTGATTCACAAGAGCATAAAGGTTACAACAGCATGATAGCACCATTCTCTCTGTGTTTTGTAAGGTACTTTTTACGTTAGTCTGTGTATGATGTAGTTTTATTCTTGTAGCGCCTGTATTTTTAGTTTCATTTGTTTAGTCTTCTATTTAATTTAGGTGATTTTTATTTGGTGCATGTATATACTTAGATATATTTGTCAATAATAAAATAATAAACTTGAAGTTACACAAAAAGGCATGATTGGCATCAGTACATGAAAAAACATCAACGGATCTGGCAAAGCTGCTCATGCATAAAATGTGGTAAGAACAAGTTTCAAGAACATCGACAGGTCGTTCACGCTGCGCTACGGCCAGTGAGCTGCTGATATACATTAATGACTTACTGGCAAGAAAGAAACCTGTTTGCTGTTCTTCTTTTTGGCCACGTCAGATAGTTTGTCATATTCCTAGCTAGCCATTCCTGCGCTTAAGCCCACCCATAACTTTGAATCATGATCATCTGGTATCTTGTTATTGTCTTATCTATGTCTAAGAACAAAGATTGAAGCTTTTTATGCCAATTAAATGATGTTTGCAAAGGGGTATTCTCCAATATTTTAGGGAATGCTACAGTGAGTTTTTTTCTGGGGGCAATCCCCCAGACCCCCTTTGTTGCCTTTATGGCAGTATAATGATATTAATAACATTATAGCCAACGTAGAAGACGTGGTAATCAAAGCATTTCTGATCAAATACTCCTGCGTCTAATAAGCACACTCTTTGCATTTAGGTGTGGCTGCCACGCCCAGCTGGCCTGGCTAACCCCCATCCTTTGAAAGCTGGCTTCGTAACTGTGAGAGAATTCATCAACAAAATAGAGGACAAAGCAAGTTTCTTAACACAGTCATCTACATACACTGTCCTCTGTACGCAGCACGGATGACCAGTGGCGAAGTTAGAGGTCCTGCCTGTCCTACCCAGTAGGACTAAAATATTTCAATAAAATCAAATTTTTTGAAAAGTGGCTAAAATGTAATTTTCAAGCGAAGGTAACATTTCCCAACCCGTTAGCTCGTTATTTCATAGCGAACTCATTCAACACAGCTTTTGTTTTACCCTTTATGAAATCAATTTTAATTGGTTACCAAAGAATATCTTTGTTTTGAACTCAACTCCTACCATCTGAGATGGTAGGAGCTGG
>WIPJ01000497.1:203932-219658 GCA_018155075.1 Cassiopea andromeda
TAAGGGAAATTATTGGGAGCTACTTGAATGCTTTGCAAAATATGATCTGTCTTTGAACGTCATCTCCATAGGGAGTTGACAGAAGGTGAAATGATACATTCTGGTGTTTTCACTGGCGTTTATTCAGAGATTCAAAATGATCTCATTGAATTCATAGATTCTGTCATCCAAGATCAGGTTGACAAGGAAATTGAAAATTGTAGATCCTTGAGCATTCAGGTAGATGAAACAACCGATGTTTTTAGTAAGGAGCAGCTCAGTATCATCATTCATTTGGATAGGGAAGGAGAATTAGTTGAGAGGTTTCTGAAACTTTTTGATGTTAGTTCTGGTAAATTCCACTTTTCCTTGGTTGTTGGTTTATGAAATACATATGCAGAATGGAATTGTCCTCATTGTTTATGATAATCATATTTTGCTTCTGAATATTGGTTGTAAGAGAAACTACTGAGTCTCACTGTTCTGCCTTACAATAAAGCCTGCAAAGCTGTTATGAACCTCAAGGCTTTAGAATGGCAAGGAAGAGTTAAATCATATTTTAGCATACTGAAGGTACTTTTTGCAAACACTTGTTGGAATATAAAGCATCAGCTGATAGCTTAACTCAATTGGAGTTTCCATTGAGGACTAATTTGCCTGGCAATTACAATTTGATATTTATAAGATCCAAGTTGTATCTGCAAATATTTTTTTACAGTGAAATATATGATTTAATTCTGTGTAGTATATGTTTTACAGCAGTTCTGAAAACACCAATCTGTGATTTAGAAGGGGACTTAAGTCAATAAAAATGGTGTTAAAATCTATCTTCAATGTAAAAGTGAAATCATGCAATTTACATTATACTTGTAGGAGATGTATGTCAACTCTAAGTATCTGAAAATGGGTACTTTCCATAGAGTTTTTCAAAACAGCAGGGTTATGAAAATTTTTGAGGTCCCCTCTTATGTGTTTTCCTTTCATTCCAAAAAGGCAGGACTAACTTTTTCATCCTAGCTTCGCCACTGCGGATGACGCGATTACGTGGAGCAGAGTTCTCTGGTTGCTTTGCTCTATGAGCTCCTATTCTGCTCATTCAGTTGATACAAGGATATCCCACAATCATTCACAAGGATTGTGAGACTGCTTCTCTCTACCGTTTCAACGCAATGCCAATATTTCGTTTGATGCATGTTACCGAGAGAAATTCAATGAAATCTTCCAATAATATTAGGGAACCATTGCATAGTAAAAATTAAGGCAGTTGAAGAGGATTTTAAAACTGCCTCTCCCTCCCCATTTACCCCCACCCATCCCTCCTAGCAATGTTGTTTATGAAGAGTTGATAGAGATATTTGAAAAATGACGTTGGAAACATCGAATGCATTTACATCATCTCCACAACATTGCTTGAAGGGGAAAGTAGGTGAAATAAGGACAATTTTGCATCATCTCCAAAACTCTGTTATGATCTAACCATAAGTCTCAATATATTTTGTGAAGGATTGCAGGTGATCTCCCCAAGCCATCTTGTTCTGCATTTGCTTCTTCTCCTACTTGTCCCATCTGCCTTCCTTAGCATAGTATCCTTTCCGTTCCACAAGCTTGAATTGGTTCTACTGTCTTCAAATAGTAAATAATAAATACTCATCGGTAGAGCTGGCGTGTTCCTGTATAAACTGAGTGAATCTATCTATCGTTGCCATTATAAGCATCATCAATGCTTGCCAAAAGTCCCTGGGACATTTTCAAAAATTATGAAAAACCATAGCTTTCACAGCATTTCAACCATCACGCCTTGATGCAAGCCCCCTTCCCCCTAAAACAATGTTGATCTGTTCCTGAGACACTTGGCGTTATTGTGCACGAAAAATTTTTCCGTTACCGCATGTACTTCTCTCAGTAACCAACATTGTTTAGGGGGAGGAGGAGGGTGAATGCTCCGTCCAGATTAAAAATATACAAAGTGTCCCAGGACTTTTGGCGAGTATTGATGCGTTTGGTACTACCAAACAACCAACTACTTTGGTAAAGTTCTGTGAATGCTACATGCAATGACTTTACTAACAGCTCATAATGCATGAATGTTGCATCATCTTGCATCCTATCTCGTCCAGACATTGATTGCCTCAAGAAGAACCTTTTCCCATGTTTTTGTGTTATATATATAATGGAAAATACTGCTGGGGCTTTTACCGAACTGGTGTAGGTATGTATGGTTGTCCTCCCCGTGCTACACAGATACATGGAAATGCATGGAACACAGTAACAATACAAATAACATTTGCTGAGACACTGATACTGTGTGATCTACCATCTTTGGAGCCTTCACACATAGCGCAAAATACTATTGCTTCGCCTTCACACATAGCGCAAAATACCATTCGTGTGCCAAGTACGGCAGTTACGGTACCAAAATGTTCAGACTTTCGTCGGGTTTCTTATACATGTCTAAAAAACCTTACGAAGGCAATGCTCACAGTACAATCAAAATATCATTCTGCAGTCCCTGATTTGTATGATAAAGAAAAAGTGGCAGCGTCGTTGGGCGCAAATGGGGAGGCTTCCTGAAATTATAATAGTAGGGGGTGTGGCCCATTCGAGTTCCTGCATCTTCTAAAACTGCCAAAAACCATCCAATCGCGCTACTAGCGTTAGACCGTGAATGGCTTCTTCTACATTCTGCTAGCGTTAGACCATCTTTTACATGTCGTTCACGTCCCCAGCAGTACTGCGTGCTGAAGTATTCCCGGCACTCAAAGGAGGGGAAACCATGTCCAAGTGTATTTGGCTTCCTTATCACAACGCACAAGAATCTGTAACAACTTCTGCAATACGATATATTTCAAAGTCAACTAGTTTCCTTGGGTGACCTTCCAGAGGAAACCGGGATAAAGAAAATATTTGCTTGCTTCAGAATTATTGCTCTATTAATTCTACTTCTTCATAGCTGGATCTAGAAGTAGCCATTTTACCCCTAAGTGACAATGCAAAGCTCGTGGCCTTTGTTGTAGAGAATGGATGACGAATAAAGGATTGATTGCATTGACGTGATATTTCCGAAACGTGAGAGTCGAAGGAAACACTGACAATAGTATACTTCATACATCATAGTGACGGTGAGTTGCTTTCTCTTCTATAGTGATAGTATACGATCGAACAGGTGAAATTTCATCTAGTCCACTGTACATATAGCAGGTAAAGACGACTAATATGAAACGTTGTTGTTTGGGAATACCCTTCGCTCATGTGGTTGGTTGGATTTTTTGATGGGGGCTGCCATAGAGTGTGCAGGTGGTATCTTGTTTTTACCTTAGGGGACATGGTCTATGTTGACCCAAGTCGTTTTATCTAGGGACGTTGTGTAAGGCCAACCACTGTCTGACAAGATCAAACGCTAGAACCAGTAGAGGTAACGTGCAAATACGATATTTTAGTTTTTTGTTGACTTTTGCATCATTATTATTGGAAATATTGCCATTTGCTTAGTCCAGAGTAACTTTTTCCTAACTTTCGGATGATAGAAATCCTGCACATACTGCAGACACAAATACCTTCGTACCACGAGAAAAGTTTCCTCAGAAAACCACTATTTATAGGCATTTCGTAATTAGTTTTTCTTCAACTAGGAAATTATTACAGTTGTATGCCTACAGCAAAATCACAGGATTTTGCATATTATGATCTGGTAAAGTTTGGTAGAAACCAAAAGATATATCAATCACGACTCAAACAATAAAGAAATCTTGTTAGATTCTAAGAAAGCTATTTAACATTTCTAGCTTATTCATAGTCCACAACGGGGGACAATACATATTGCATCAAAGTCTCAATGGGCAGGTCGAAATCGCTATTGCCAATTAAGAGAAGTCATAATATAAATTAAGCTTGACAGATGTTTATTGCCAAGTACATTGAACTTTTGTGTTTTCCTTTCTACCAGGTATTATACATGGCGTGCTACTGTGTAAACAGTATAATTTACTATTGATATAAGAAACGCCATTCCTATTTCTATTTTAAATGAAGAGATTCAAGGACCGAAATTCATAAGAAAACATTCAAAGCTTAGCTTATATTACTTTTTTTCTGTGACTAACCTTCCTTGCCATGGCAGACATTTGTACAGATTAAAAAAATAGCTTCAAGTTTAGTGAGGTTTGCTACTCCAATGGGTAGTGCAGGAGCTGGATAAAAGTGGGAACAAATATGAGCTCTGACAATGAAATCAAAGAAGTATTTTCCTGAGAAATATTTTGCTCTAATTTTTAGTATCAGCTTTTCTAGTCCACCACATAAGTATATTTTGCTTTGTAACTTTACCTTGAAAATAGCTAATTGAACTCAGGCATTGTAAATTTACACAGACAACACATGCTTCAATAGGAATGTAAGAGCAACATGAAATTAGACAAAGAGCTGCATGCAGCTGGGGAGCTGTGGGTTGGTCATCCCTGACCTATACACTAGGATCCTTTTCATTATATTATCATCTTTGTTTTCTTGCTAAATATATTTTTTGTATGGATATAGTGTGTAAATAAAAGACCTCATTGTGACTGCCAAGCCACTGAGCTCTGTAAACAACTTTCTATTTTATTGAAGTTCTTTCAGTGATATTTTGTGGTGAAATTAAAGGTATTCCATATAAGCTAGCATTTGAAATTTACATGAAGTACCATCCCTTACTAAATCTCAAGTAGCATTA
Organism: Cassiopea andromeda; assembly: GCA_018155075.1. Lineage (NCBI taxonomy): Eukaryota > Metazoa > Cnidaria > Scyphozoa > Rhizostomeae > Cassiopeidae > Cassiopea > Cassiopea andromeda. The sequence goes on from WIPJ01000497.1 coordinate 208,620, forward strand.
GAATATATTCCCATAAAGAAAACTTAAATTGATCCATTTCTTGCACAGAGACAAGATTTAATGAATGCAAATACAAGAATTTTTCTTCATTCAACTAAATAGTATCCTATTTCATAGTTATTGAAGAAACCTGCTCTTGTTATTTGTTGCATCTCAGATTATGATATTTGATCTATGCAGATGAAGCCAAAAGCAAAGAAAGCAACTTCCGCTTCAAAGGAAAGCCTGCGTAAGATATTTTGATTTATTGCTTGATATTGCAAAACTGACCATAATTACTAGAGATCTGACATACACACTTTTTATACAAATATGTAATTTTTGCTGGGCCTCAATATTCTTAAATTTTTGGGGTTTTGAGCCCTAAGATTTTCCTGAAATTACTTTTCAATATCAAAGGTGTAGGCTATGTCTGAAAATCAAAGGATTAAATTCAAATCTTTTTTGATGTGTTACTTCATCATTAAGCAAAAGAAGTAGAGCAGAATAATTATTATTGCATCGGTAGTGAAAACTTTAATCTACAAGCAGTACTTCAGCACAAATACACAAAAGTTCTAAGTCTTCATGAAATATGTGCCTTGCATTATTCTTGATTTATTCTCAGATTTCAGCGATTCTGATCCTGAAAATTCTTATAAACTTAAGTGTGTATCTGTAAATGTGATAAGAAACTGTAATGATATCAATATCCCATAACAATACCTGTCATTGTCAGAATGAAGTTTTTATTGTTCTGCAGCAGAATTGTACATGTAGATACATTTCTAAATAAGGAATAGTTCCATAATTTTTGCATCCATAAGTAAACTGAAAGAATATATGCTGCACTCACGATTATCCCAAAAGTATTGCCCAAGGAACAGCTGCACTTTCTCATGACTAATATATTTAGCAGTATCTTTTATTTATGTTTTATTGTAGCATATTTATATGTTTTAAGTGTTGCTTTTGTACAGTGCTAGAGATTTGTGGATAGATATCAAAGAAATGAAAAATTTGCTATGCTCTTTTGATAAACAAAATCCAGATAGAAGTTCTAAGTGAGTATACTATGGTCTCTCAATTTCTAGATTTTACTTTAGAAAGTAACAATGTCTTCATCCAAATAAGTGTGTTTATTTGCTTATGATCTCCATTAAAGTTAATTAGCTTGTTTTGGTTAGGCTCAAAGCATCTTGTGTCAATGTGGTGGAAGCTGAGTATCAATGAGAGAAAAGCACACTTCCGTGCAATCACAATTGATCTTTTGGCACCATTCTTATTTGAGGAAAAGATTATCAAAAGTTCCTACGTGAGTGTACCAATGAGAGATATCTCATTACTTTTTCACTCTGTTGTCTGTGCCTCTTAATTATTGTATGAACAATGGTGTAGAAGAGGGGGAGCGTGGGGGCACAGCCCCCTGGTTGTGACTTGAAGGAGGCTCACCCCCCCAAGCTTGGTGATTGTTTTGGAATTCAAGAATTGAGTAATTTGTGGTAAAAGACCACTTTTGACTTGAAAAGCTGTTGAAAAATTGTTATCTGACAATATTAAAGTATGAAGCATGTGCTGTTTATTGGACAATATTCTCAGTTTCTTATATAACGGGATAGGCCAACTTCTTAGTTTCTTATGAAACTGTGTTCACAAGGGGAGCCCCCCCTGCTATCAATTAACTTCTGCACCACTGCATATGAAATCACATTGGTATCTTCCAGCCTGGGGATGCTGGAGTAGAGGCTGTGTGGGATGTCTTGGTAAAACCATTGGTGCATGGTATAGTGCCATGCATTTGGGTCCTTCTAATTCAAAGTTTGTTACTGCGGATATTGTTGCCTAGCATCAAATGTGAGACAAACATTAATGTTTTTGTGTTGTTCTCATGTTTCCTGTTGTTGTTTCTTTTCTTTCTAAATGTTAAATTTAATTGTAAAGTGCCCATTCTTGGAGGGAACTCAGATGACTTAGTGTCTATTCTTTCCAGGATGGGCACAATAGTTTTAGTGTTGTTATTGCTGTTAATAAATTTTTACTTGACATAAAAAACCATTGGGGACCATCCTCATATTACATCATGCAAGGGGGCAGAGGGCCTTTTGATTTTTGTGACGAAATGTGACAAGGGGTGGGTGGGTTGTTTTTGCAGTGTGATGTCATATTGTTTAAAGCAACTCAATATTTAGCACATTTGGCTTCAAGAAGCAAGTCTGGCCCTTTTTAAGAACAAATTTGGCTCTATGTCTAAAAATTATATGGCAATCCTTGTTTGATACCATTTTGGTCATTTTACTGTCACAGTACATGACAACATGGCTGCCTCCATGAACCATCCAAGACATAGTAAACACGGAAAGCAGAAAAATATCCTATTGAAATTCATAATGTGACATCACTTATTGATGGTGTGTGGTTAGTTTTGAATTTGTGACAAAGTGTGACAGGGGGTGGGTTGGTGTCCATAAATGCCAAAGTTAGTGTGATGTAATGTGTAAATTGCCCCTTAGTAATTACTTCGCTTCTTGGTACTCATTTGGCCTGTTGGTACAAGCTTTTATATACCTTTTTCTTGATACATCAGCTGGAAAGAGCAGCTCTGTTGATACCCCCAGTAAAAAGTCTTTGACAATGTGCTGCTTCTGGCATTATTGCAATTCATAAATGATCTACTGGATTAGATCAAATAATGCTGGAAGCAATGCCACACCAAAGAGCTTTTTAGTGGGGGGTACTGCATCCCAGCAGTGAATCAGGGTTGCTCAATAATTGAAATAGTCATTAGAAATAATAAACCAACTATGCTTGCCAAAAGTCTTGGAACACTTCCTGTGATTTATGCTATAGGCAAACTACAAAATCCCCTCCCCCACAAAGCAATGTTGTTTGAAAGGCATATGACTAGGATTATTGAGAAAAGCGATGCCTTTCCAAGTAGCTAAGGGCCCTGGCTACCAATTTAAAAGGGTACGAGGGGGAAGGGAGTTTGCATTCTTGTTAATGCCTCGGAAATAGGACAGGGATAGAAAATTCTTTCAACTATATGGGTGTTCCAAGTACTATTTTTTTTTATATATGCAAATATTCAAAAGTACAAACAGCAATGTCATAGGACTGTACGAACACAAAAGCGCTTTACCACACTACAAGGACGATACCACGGAGTGCAAGATGTCATGACAACTCCGCAGCCATTGACATTTAAGACACGTAACTACACGAAAATTAAATATACAACTACGATAAACATACAAGCACTAATTACTACCAATTACTAAAAAGAAAGAAGAAACAATTTTTAGTTTTGGTTTATTTTGTTCGTGGGGCTAACTCTGAGCAGTCAAAATCGATATACATCTATAGTTAAGTTTAGCGACAAATTGGATGAAATTTTGCCCAGTGTGCCTAACCGTCCAAAATAAAACAAACCTGGAGAAAATCTGAAAGATGGGGGGTTGTGACTATGGAAGACATACAATAATTTATTAGTCAAAACGACCAGTTTTGTGAATGAACTCCAGAGTATGTTCGAGTACATATTTATTAATATCACTAGGAAGGTCTTTATCACCATACAATAAAAGTTGCAATAGAAGTTTGTTAGAAAGGGTACTGACTTGAACAAATGGTTGTAGCACTACTGAAATTCTAGCGAGAAGATCTCATCGATAGTTATAATATGAAGGGCAAAGCAGAAAAAGTGCTCTGCATCCTCAACGCCATCAAGTACTATTGGCAGACATTGAAGGTACAGCAGATACAAGATGCTGAAATTAGCGTTAATAGCTCTGCTATGAACTTTACCATGTGTCCACATAGGCAGCAAAGTTTGTAGCAGACTTTTTTAAGGTTAATTTTAGCGTCTTGTTTTTCCTGTTACCTTGGTTTACTATTTTTATGACTGTTTCATTTTTTGAGCAATTCTCCATTCACTGTTGGGATATCCTTCATTTCATATGTCATTTTAGCTGCTTCTTTGAAATGCCACAATTCTATTGAATAAAATAGTACTTTTCTTGCAGTGCATGACTTGGGGATCTGGATTTGACTTTTATGATTGCGGAAAAGACAGGTAATAGAAAGTTATAGTATAATAGTTTTTTAAAATATGATAACATAATTGTATCATTTTAAAGCGTCCTATGTGGTTTCACTAGATAGCAGAAAGATTTTGCCACTGAAGTTCAATTGGTGTTGTATCTTGTTCATTGCAATAATTTTTCATATTGCTCATTTCCTCTCTTAATGTTAAAAATAGCAATGTGAATTTACCAATATTGCTAATTCAGAAGTTAATTTGAATAGGAAATTAGATTTTTTGGGGGAAATCAAAGTTTGTCTATGAATCAGTATATGAATCACTATGAAAAGTAGTACTAAAACATGAAGCGCTTTTAACTATCAATTTACAAATGGTTTCAACAATATTTGAGAAATTGGAAACTTAGACTACTAACTGCTCGACCAGCTACATACGTGTGGTGTAGCTACTCTTGGGTGTGTAAGACAGTCAGATTCGAGTACGTCGGATCGATTGGTACCAGGTAAGATAGTCCGACTTATTTGAAGTTCAAGTTACACGTAAGTCGGGTTCATCACAGCTACCATGTCGAAATTCCGTAATAACTGCAGACGACGTTATCTGAGATAGACACTTATTTCTGTCAGGTGCAAAAGGTTTGTGCATTTCCATCAAAGTCAAAGTCCTTTCCCGCGCCCAATAGCGCCTATCTCCGTTTCTATAGCCCTAGTCCACGGGTCTGCGAATGCAGTGAAAGCTACAGCGGGGGGCTGGTCCACTGGTAGCTCCGCGAGTTTAACTTTCCCACTCCATTCTCATATGTCGAGCGCCAGACGAGAAGGCAGTGAGTACCATTTTTTGAGTCTTTGGTATGACTCGGCCGGGGCTCGAACCCATGACCTACCGGTTGTGAAGCAGACGCTCTACCACTGGGCCATCACTCCGGTTTGCATTTCCATAGTGAGGAGTAAATTGCCAGAGCCATCATTTTAAACATACTTGAAAATATGTAGCATTTTCTGGTGTGCTCTGGTACTCAATTTTCATTCTTCCGTCTTGAATGAACTTTTATCTCCATACTGAGGCAGTGCCCTAATAAAATGCCCTTCTGATTTTCATGCAAACTATAGTTTGAGATCAAAGAATTTACAAAAATTGCTGCTCTGGTAACTTCTTAAATGATTCGGGATTTCAGAGCATGTGTTTCTCCTATTTGAAATCATAATCAAGTTGTTCTTAGTGGTAATAAAGATGAGTTTTGTCCTTCATAATGTTTCTTTCAATAGGACTATTGACATCAAGATTAAGATTCAACTCATAAGATACTATTTTCAGAGTGGAAGTGAAAAAACTCTGATTTACACAAATATCCGACCTATAACATCCGACATACGCAAAGAAAAATTACGGCATTTGTACCAAGCGGAATGGGACCGTGCATATATATATCTTGTAAAATATCCGACTTTGGTGAGTCCGACTTGACCAGGGGGGAAGTTTTTTAATTTTTCAGGATTTGTCCCACTCCATAGACCTTAAAAGATACCAAGTCTTTGTATTCATGTTTTGAGTGTTCTTCTTTTAATTGTAAATCCTTTTCTAACACTTATTTGATTGGATAATATACTAAATTTTATTGTTATTTCGTTTAAGTTCCTTAGAAGATATTTGGACATACAACATGATGTTTCATTACTTAACGCATGGTAGGGCTGCCGGACAAATCACCCCCGTTTAATAAGATCTCCCCGTCTATTAGTATTTGAAGAAAGCTCTCACTTTCTAAATTGGTAAGGCCTACCTTATAGAAGTCACTCGAGAGTACCGACGTATACTAAGCTTGTTATACTCCTTATGGTCCTAAGCATCTCCGATATGCCATTGACATTGAAATGATTGCAGCTTTTTTACCCTAAACATTTTCTTTGACAGCATGGGCAATATTAATAATGATGGTATTATGGCCATGGAAATCATTGAAGAAGCAGTAGACGCTTTGAAAGAAACCATCGTAAGCCATTAACGATTTTTTGGTGTTACTTCAGCTCTTAGCATCTTAGGGCTGTTTTCGCTCTATTTTCGGTTTGGTCGACTTAACAATCGAGCCTTGCCATGCCGTACTATGCTATATATGGTTTATTCGGATCGACGCAACTGTGTTAAACCTATTTTCCGTTTGGTTCAACTTAGGCCCCGTTTACACTATACCATTTTCATACGAAAACGGTATGGAAGTGTTTCCGTATGAAAACGGCAAAATGTAAACGCTATAGTATTTTCCTATGCGATAGTGTTCATTTTATGCCGGATAGGAAAACGGTTCAGTGTAGACGGTAGGGTAAAACGGAACATTTCCACGCCGTGTTCGTACGAAAACGGTATAGTGTAAACGGGGCCTTATATATCGAGCATAGCTGTGCCGTGCTGTGCTGTGCTGTGCCGTGCCGTGCCGTGCCGTGCCGTGCCGTGCCGTGCCGTGCCGTGCCGTGTCGTACTATGCTATGTATGGTTTGTTCGGATCGATGCAACCGTCTTAAGCCTATTTTCCATTTGGTTAGACTTAGTTGGCACGGTAGGATACATTTAGAGTGTCACGTTATGTGGTGTGCCTTGCAGAAATATCTAGGAATCACTTGGCATGGCACGGTTCTATGTATAAATAACCCTTAGCTTCGGCAGTTACAGTCAAATGTAACAGTAGGCACTTGCTACCACTGCATCTAAAGGCAGTGAGATTAGATTGATTTTTAGAATGAAATGAAAGTTTTATCTGTTAACATTCTTTATGGATGCACTCATGTAGTTATGACCATTTGGGGTTGCCTTCTCAGTCTGATGATTCTTGGAAAAACGATTTTGATAAAGTAAAATAACGTAGCAAGCATTTTAGATGCAACTCGTTTTCTTTTATTTCGTTGTATTTTCAAATTGCATGCTACTAATGCTCAGTGGGGCGGTACATGTTCGGGGGCACCCCCAAGAATTCAAAATCATCAGTTTACTCGGCAGATTCGAGATTTTTAGCTGCTTACTTGGCAGACGTAATGAGACTGCTTAGATCAAGGATGTCATACTCAAATTCATAGTGGGGCAAAATTAAGCAGTGAAATAAAGTCACTCGACAGACTTAATATTTATTGAAACATTAACTGCAACTGATATGTAATGTTTAACCTTTCCATATGGAAGCAAATTTTAGTTTTGCTCAAACACAGAATCTGGAACAACCAAATCGTGATATTACACACACACGAGAAATTAAATTTGAAATCAAAGATATAGCATAATCCGCGGGCCAGCTCTAGTGCGCATTTTATATGATCTCCCGTGCCAATTAAGATTATATTTCGGGCCAAATTTGGCCCGCGGGCCTGAGTTAGACACACGTGTAAGGCTTAGACCATTTGGAACGCATATACCCGCAGTTGCGACATGAGAATATTAAAGCTTTCACTAAATAAGCGTAATATTTTTGTAAACACCGGAACAACTGTTCAAGCTGCTCTCCAACAGTCTCTATGCAGGGTTTCCACGCCTCCTTAAACTCCTTGAAAATCCATAAACATAGAAAATGCCCTTTGAAATCCTTATAAATTCTGAACTAACAATCAAATTTATCAAAATCTTAACTTATCCTTAGGAAATATAGTTTCTAATTGTAATGTTTTTTTTTAAAGGAGAACGCAATATGCAGGAATGTGAAGCCAATGGATTGCAGAAAGTTCTTATTTGAAAAATCTTGATATTTTTGTTTTGCAATCAGTGCTTCCACTTTGAAAAATAAAATTTCCTTCCAGCTTTGACATTATTTCCTTAAATGTCCTTCCCAAAATTTCGAAATTTCCTTCCAATTTCCTTCCACCTTGAGGCCAACAAATTTATCCTAAAATTAGTTAAAATTAGTTAAGAATTCAGTAACAGTTAACCAGCTTTGACAAAATGTGTGCTGTTTCTTTTCCTTTTGGTTGGAGGTGCACATCTTTTTACTGAAGTTAGTTTACTATTGATGATATTTTCATTGCTTTCATCTTCTTCTGATAACGAAGATCCTTCTTCACATTCTAATCAATCCATTTGCTACTTAATTTCAATTGCAATATGTTAAAGTAATAAAAACCTGTCGCAACCATTCACTAGTACCATCAAGTCAGCTCGCCGTGCTTTTAGCTCCGTAAAATAAATCCTTTATGACAGCTGGTTTTATAACATGTCACACATAGTGTGAATCATGAAGAAAATTTCGCGAATTATCAATAGACTAAAAAGCATGTCACTTAGGTCATTATGTAATACAGTTCATTCATTCTAGAAGCTAGTTTCTACAATTCGAGCGGCAGTTGTTTACAAAAAACTACTTAAAACTATATTTTTCTCCTTTTTGTAGCAAATTTTCGAATTTCCTTAATACTCCTTATATTTTACTCATATTTCCTTCCTTTTCCTTCTAAATTCGATTTCCTTCTGATTTCCTTCTGAAGGTTGAAATTTCCTTAAAAAAGGAAATTTCCTTCCAAGTGGAAGCACTGTTTGCAATCTCGCTTTCAGAAATTGTTTGATAGGGTCGATCTTGGGTGTTTTGTTGGTAAGGAAGGGGCAAACAGCATGACAATCTCCTTTAAATCTCCATATTTATTATGGATTTTTGCCGTAGTTGAGCTAAATTCTCCTTGAAATTTGCCAAAAATCTCCCCTTTTCATCGTAATATCCATATTGTTTTAAGTCAGGTCAATATTTTCTTACTTTTTCTGTTTGCTAGTAGGTTACGAAGCACTATTATTAGGCTATTCTAGTGTCTAAGAGACAGCCCCCCTGTCTATTGATTTCAGAAGAATTTTCCTTTCCCCCACCGCTTCTTATTAACACCTCCTTTTATTAAGTTTTATAGATCGATCGTGATCAGAACACACAGAAAATCAAATTACCTTTTAATAAAACGATTTACCCGCACGAACCACCTTCTCTTAGCACTCCTATTCTATTGAAAAGCTGCCGAAATACATACCCACTTCTATTAGCACCCTCTGTTTACTGAAAACTAGCCCAAATGAACATCCCCCTTCTATTAGAGACACGAGTATTTTTTGGCTGCCCTATTTATCATTGAGCCCATTGTTAAACAGAAAGACGACCTATGGCGAACTGTGTTAAATGATCGCACAGCATATGCTGGAAATGCAAAATAGAGTCAAAGTCGAACGACAAGAGAAACTCATACCAGTGCATTTTACTACAACGTGCGTCCCTGCAGAGCCCTGGTCATTATTTACGTATTTCCCCCCTGGTTGGCATTTTCTTTCAGCACTCATTTACGATGAGCGGGGGTAGCATTGCTGTTAAAGTTCTTGCCTACTGTGTGGAAGGTCGATGGTTCGATTCCCACTCGTGCCTTTGCTGGATGATCGCTCAGTGCCCTTCCAACAATGAATGGGTACCCGGTGGCAACATTGGGGAGATAAAGTCAGCGATTAGAGGAACTGGATACCCTACTTCACATACCAATGCCCAAGGATAAGTGTCCTCGCCAGCAGGCACTCCCTACTTATGACAGTATACGACAGTATTCAGCAGACATGTTTCCCAAACTTTTTCTTCCTGTTCCCCATTGGCTATAATGCAAGGAAAATACTAACTGACGTCATCAGGCGTCAATTTATTTTTTTTGTTTTAGTAAGTAATGTCGGGGAAAGGCCGTAGGGCCTATTACAAAGCCCCGACAAAGGAAAAACTGAGAAAATGAGGGGAAGTTCAAGTAGAAAGGGAGACAAGATCAAGTTTGTTGATATTAGATTTAAAAGATTACAAATTGTAGGATTCAGGGAAAGTAGTGGGTGGCAATGAGTTCGACAGTTGAGAAGTTATAGGAATGAAAGATGATTTGTGAGATGGAGTTCGTGGATAAGGTAGTGTAACCTGGAAAGGGTGTGAACAGGTAGAGCTTCTGTTGGTTCGAACACGCCTCACTGGATCAGGAAAAATATTCTTTATTTCCTGAGAGCAATGTCCGTGAAAATAGCGGTAGAAAATGGAAAGATCTGCAACAAGACGACGATGGGAGAGAGACTGTAGAAAATTATCCAGTAAAGTGATATTTTCTTCATTATTTTGTGATGGATGATGGCAGCTTCCAATCCCTCCATAATAAATTTAAGTTTCCATTCAAGGGGGAATTCACCAAGGTTGGAAGGCACTGTTATACGGGACTCTACCTTTACCATTACTCTACTCATGTAGGCTATCAAAAATTCGTTTAAAGTAGCAAGAATCATAGTTAGAATTTTTAAACAAGAGATGTGGATACTAGACGTATTTGGGAAGTCAGTGTTCCATTCTCAAGCACCCAGCAAAAATATAAGAAACGCCTTTCTTTTCTTCTAGTCGAAATTCGATGGTAGCAAACATTTGGAAAAAATGGTAGTATCGATGGAGATGATAAGAAATTATAGATCTGACTTGAAGGTGAAAAAATTAATAATTTTTTGCTCATTATTTGTCGAAGTTTAATGGAATTCAGGCTTCTTTGTTTTTTATTCGACGTTTGCGAGCATTGTTTGTTCTTTTTCTCTTAAAAGTTAACATCCAAGTGACGAAGTATTTCCTAGTATCTGTGTTGAGGTAGGGCCATGCGAACCTCTGTTAGTTTTGTGATAGGACAGATCTTATTTCAAGATATTTTGTTTACTCTGAAAGCAAATATTGTTGTCGATTTGTTGCAAATCATCTTCAGGCATGTAGCAATTTGATCCCCACATGAATACACGTATATTATTTTGCATCATCTAGTTATTAAGGTCGATGAAGGGAAGTACAGCTTCAGAAATTTGAAGATCAATAGAACAACAAAAAGAGTCAAAATAACAATTTTTCTTCTTCACAATTTGTCAGTTGACATTTCCAGCTGTTTGATGATAAGGAAATTCCATTAGTTGAGACATAATCTTTAAAATACAATCAGACCTTGCGGTCCAAGCTCGAGCTATCATCAGTGCTCTTATCGATGTGCAACAGATTATATATATATATATATATATATATATATAT
>WIPJ01000497.1:221298-259703 GCA_018155075.1 Cassiopea andromeda
TATATATATATATATATATATTATGTATATCACATGCTATACCAATAGTAACACGTTGTCTTGGCTTAGCATGTGATCTTTCTATATAAGTCTCGTTTGCATCAATAGCAGCACTAGATGATGGCCCTAGGTTGGGCCGACACGTCTGGCTATGTCTTAATGATTATATCTTAAGTAATGGAAATGCTTAATCAGGGGTGTCGTGGCGGGAGGGGGGATAGGGGCCATGGGCCTTCTAATTTTTCCAATATCGTCGGATTTTCGGAAATTTTAATGCATTGTCGGAAAGTTTTCGGACTCTTGCTGTTAGTGAAGACAAAGGTATCGAATTTCATTGGAAAATCATTGAACTTGGTCCCCCTACTCTACAAGTGCCACGACTCCCCTGTGCTTAATCCAGGGCATCTTTTATCATACTGGCTGGCGAGGCCCCTACCAGGCCCCATTGGCTGCCCCCACCACTCATCATTGGCATTTTTGGCTTGCACCAATGAAAAGGAGGACAGAACGTCACAAAAGTATCTTTTCGTTCATTGTAGCATTTTGGTAAGACTTGTTATATAGGTACTGGCCTCGTATGAGTTTGTGCCTCACCAGTTGAAAACCCTTTATGATTCCCTAGGCCAATCATCCAGCAGCTGGAACTGTCAATTGAATAATGTGATGGAGATAGTCTGTTGGTACTACAGAACTTTACCACGGCACGAAAAAGCGGCAACATTCTTTTCACATACTAAAAGCTTTTTTCGTCCGACACTCATCAGAGTATGAAAACGTCGGATAGTGACCTAAAGATTAACCGAAATATATATCCAGATGCGTTTACATGTGATAGGGTGCGTCTAATTGGCCCCAAGAGTGGCGGAGAAAAATTAGTATGTTAACTCGTTTTCTTGTCGTGGTGATATTCACATGTCTCATTTATGTAATCTCCTCTAAAAGATTTCTCTTTCCTGATTAGGTGGATCCAACTCTCCAGATTACTCCATCTTTCAGACTTGTTCTGGGTATCTTGAAGAGTCAGGACTGGTTCACCTATTTCAGGTTTGAAATTTTTATTGTAGCTCGGCTCTTTTCGCGCCAGAAGTATTCTTGCAGGTCATTTGGAGAGGCATTTAGTACAGGGCCGCTAGGGCAATGTTATTGCAAGTGGAGACAAGCAAGCAATGGCTCAAAATATATTTTCAATAGGCGTGGGATGCGGGATGGGGGCTGCAACTCCCAGTTGAGCAGAAGCCCATTTAAATTTCCTATTTTGTGTCAGTTTTTTTATTTTAATCAATTTGTCTTTTACTTACAGCTGCCTATGTACAGAAGAAATTTGTAGCAAAAATATAATGATGTTAGCCAGCGAACCAAAGCATCTGCTCACTGCGTCCCAGATCTCCTTGTCCTTTGAGACAGGAAGTTGCACTCCTCCCAAATTTACAAGTCCAACACCTATTTGTAGGCTTGTAGCTTAAAGGCAAACAGTTTTGAAGAGCACTCTTGCTAATCCCACTTTAAGATCAATAGATTGTTAGGCTGTTCTTTTTTACGCAGTGATACTACAACAGTAGGCCATAACTAAACAGCATAAAAAGGGTAATTTTGTCTCTATTGTCCCTGCTCTTACTCTTAAGTGCCAAACAAACGTCCCTCCCGCTTATTTATTTTTCAATTTTTTTCCTACCCCACGGACCTTATTAGGACCCCCTGTTTATTAGTTTGAAGGAAATTGGCCTTTTGTATAAACCCCTCATTTCATTCCTTTCTATTTTAGTAGTATTTACTCCCAATTTTCCTGGCAGAATAGCGTACTGCTGTATATATTTTAGTTTCATGCTTTATGACAACCATTTTTGTTCTTTCCGTCTTTGTATAATCATTCAAAGCTTTTTCTCAATTTCCGACCCCCCGTTTATTTTGACCCCCCGTTTATTAAGTTTCAGAATTTTTTCCGACCCCCTGTTTATTAGGAAACCCCGTTTGTTTGGCACTTGAGAGTTATAGACTTCCCTTTTCATTGCCACCTGCTCTGGCATCCTTGATTGGTTGTGTGAAATGCAGCTAGTACACGTTTTTTTTATAGAAAAAAGTTTATAAGAAAATGAGGCTCAAATGGTCAAAGTCTTGAGAAAATCTTAAGAAAATCACGAGGCTCGATTTCCAAAATTTAGTGTTTTTATTGGCCAAAAGTCGATATTTCGTTATTATTGCATACAAAGTGTTAAAGATGGAATTCAAATTCAAGTATAAAATATTTATAACGAAATTTTAAACCATTTTAGCCAGTTTATTTCAATAAAAAGTTGAGAAAAATTTAAGAAAAGCTCAGGCTCAATTTCGGGAAAAGTTAAGAAAGTTGAGGCTAAGGCAAAATGACGGCTTTCTTATAAAAAAAACGAGTAGATACATTTCATGTTATATTCTCGTTTCTACACACAAATATCTGCCTCGCTATGTTCAGGTAGCTTACAAATGACTACTTGTGGTTTACAAAGCAGAAAAAATGATTATAACAAAAGGCTATGCTGCTAATAACTCTGGATTTTTCCAGTCTTGCCCTCGTCGGCAAAAGATATAGTCAGATAAGGTCAGATGTCGGTCTTCTATAAATGTCTTTAAGCAGAGCAATATTTTTTTAACTTCTTTTCATTCATCAACTACTAAATAATACAATCATACATCTCACTAGAGTATAGGCAATGTATAATTGGCTTGTTTGCTAAAACTACCTAGAAATATAAGCATATAAAGAGACAAAAGTAATAGTTTTAAATTAATTAGAGCCGACTATAAGTACAACTCACAGCAAAATAATTATGAAAATACTAAATTTTACAATAAATGATAAATAGTTTTACATAATTTACAGCTGCAGTCAAGAGTTAAGGGCATAGTATTTCTTTTTGAAAACCTCCAATGTTTGGGACTCTTTGATCTCTTTCGGCAGAGTCTGCCATACATTTTGGCTAACAAATCTGACAGTAGCAATGCTATACAGCTAACAAAGACACATTGGCACTTCTGTATTGTTAGGGCTCTGTATTTTCCATTGCCTTTCGCTCCTTGAAATTGTTCAAAGCCACCATAGCACGAGTCTATGTAGTTTTGATAAAATTTTACTTCAAATGTTTGTTAGTGTAATCTTTACAAACATCATTTCAGTATATATTACATTTCTGATGTCGGTGGTAATCGATTGCCTTGTCGGTATTAATTTGGCTTGTCGGTATTAATTTGGCTTGTCGGTATTAATTTGGCTTGTCGGTATTAATTTGGCTTGTCGGTAAACGCTTGCGTTTTGATCATTACTTATCGTTAGTCCTAGAAGATTTAGCAGTCTGTCGGAAAATTTCTTCTGCTACACTCTCCCTTTCAAAAATCCTTCGGCACATTACTGCTCCATTCAAGCTGATATTCACTGTTTCTAAGTCTCAAACTGCCATTTTTGGTTCCAGACTACGTATGCTAGAACCTGAGGGAATGGCTTCAGAGCGCAGGGATGCCGCACTTCTGATTTCTTCAATGCATGGTTAGTTATACCTACGCTTTTGATGATCATTCGAACTTAAAATCTTCCTGTGAATATGTATTGCTTGTAAATAGGACTTGATAGCAGCGTCTCTAGCCACCCCTTTTAATACAGCCTCGGTCGCAACACTTTATTCAATGAGGATTTTCCTTTTTCCGTAGCTGCACTGATCATTGAAAATCCATTGATTGCTCGTCATTTAGTGCAAATATTTCCCATCATCCCGTTCGTCTTTTCGAGTTGCCAGGATTGCGCAATGTATATGTATAATCTTTATGGAATTCCCTCTAAACGCGGAAATAGTCTGCAAATTAGCCTTGGAAAAACAAGAAGTGCCCCCACTTGCGTTCATGGATCGATGACATCAAATGTTCCTGCGAAGGACCACGTGATCCCCTGAGGGGTGTGGTTGGATTCCGAAGCAAAATTGTTACTAAAATTTGCGAGAAATGATTGTGAAAAAGTGATCGCAAACCTACGCTAGGCTACACGGTCCCGCATTTCCTTCCTTCTTTTATTAGCGCAAGCTTGCGATCATTTTTTCACAATCATTTTCCACAAATTTTAGTAACAATTTTGCTTTGCAATCCAACCACATCCCTCAGGAAGTCACGTGGTCCTTCGCAGCAACATGTGATATCATCAATCCATGAACGCAAGTGGGGGCATTTCTTGTTTTTCCAAGGCTAATTTGCAGATTATGTCCGCGTTCAGCGAGCATTTAGAATAGCTATCTTTATAGAATCATATCAAGTATCTTCTATTTTGATTTTTTTCTTGTAGTCTACGCTTACATAAATTCGCTGAACGATGGAGATAAACCTTTGGAAACGCTAGATTCTCTTTCAAGTTTGAATGACGATAAGGTAAACTTTATGAATTCTAATAAGAAAGAAGAACGTAGCAATGGACTCTAAATAGTCTTTTTGTACTACAGAACTTTGCCACAGCACGAAAAAGCGGCAACATTCTTTTCACATACTAACAGCTTTTTTCGTCCGACACTCTTCAGAGTATGAAAACATCGGATAATGACCTAAAGATTAACCGAAATATATATCCAGATGCGCTTACATTTGATAGGATGCGTCTGATTGGTCCTAAATGTGACCAATTAGGGCCTATTACCATTGTTTTCTTGAAGAGTCCCAGCGAGAAAAAAACTGTTTGTCTACACAAGACTGGGTTTTGAGTCTTGATGTAAACAGATTCCAAAACACTTAAATGAAAAGACGAACTTTTCACAATGGACTCTGTGATAGATTTTATAAGCAGTGCATCGATTCCCTTTGTGAAAATCGGCGATTGTTTTAAAAGCTTTGCTAAGGTGTTTCTGTGTTCATTAGGGGCCAGTCATTTATTATTTTGGGTACCGGGGGGCGGGTTACAAGCGGGGAGGGTATGGAAACTGTTCAAAGTAAAATTATGGGTATGGGACTTTCTGAAGAATTTTTTACTGTTGTGCTATGAAATCTTGTAATTATTTCTCAATGGGATATGGAAATTTTCAACAAAAATTGTTTGGGGTGCAAAATTGTTGAGTAGTTTCTAAATTCAAACTCGCCCCGTTTCCCAGAGTTAGAAGTGATTGGCCCCTTAGAAGGTGGAGTTTATTGGGACTAAGCGCTAAACGGTATGTCTATATATGTTTGTATTGTTTCATATACCACATATTAAAAATCCACGTATATAGAGCAAATGAGAGGAAAAAAATTGGTGTTTTTGGATAGTGGATGCGTTGTTAGTCAAAGTCATAAAGGTGGTTAGTGCTACTGCAGTCCATACCCAGAAGAAATTGGTACACGAACGGTGCTCTTACTTATTTAGAATTGCACGTGCGATCCAAGATTTGTGTATCCGCAATGCAGAGCTTCTTGTTACTCAAGTATGTCAAATATCCCATTTAGGGTAAAACATGATAAAACAGAGCTATGAAAGCAAAAGGTGACAGTCACAAGTGTTGCCATTGCGACAATTAAGTTCCTATTTGGCATGTGCGATTGCACAGTTGATAGATTTTGCTCGTGTATGGACACACGCACGTGCGATCGCACGTGTCTCGGAGCATTGATTGCTATTTGTACAGTAATCTTGAGCTGGATGAGTTTATTTTCTAGATCCTTGAAGAGAAAGAAAAAGGAAACACATTTTTCAAAGACCAAAACTACAAACAGGCTATCAAAATATATTCAAAGCTGTTGCGTAAAAGGTAAGATTTTGCTCTTGATTTTCAGAGTTACGAATGCTTTGCAATTGCTTGTACGTATATAGAAGAAAAATGATGAATGAAAAATTCATTACTAAATGAATATGCCCATTCATACAGTGCTATACAGTATTACTTCTTTTGACTGGAGACTAAAAAGCAAAAAGAAACGCGACTTTCGTGATTATAATGAAGAAATCGTTATGGACTATTAAGTGTCATTTGCGAAGTTACCTTTTTGTAATTTTCTAATTTAGTTGATGGAGTTTGAAATAAACCCCCCTTCGAATAAGCCCTCCCCTTGAGTAAACCCCCACACAGAAAAATTCATTTATGCAAATACACCTTCGGGGGTTTATTGGAGGATTTACTGAACACGTTTTTTTTATAAGAAAACCATTATTTTGCCTGAGCTTCTGTTTTCTTAACTTTTCCCGAAATTCAGCCTGAGATTTTCTTAAATTTTTCATAACTTCTGCTGAAACTGGCTGTAATGGTTTACACTTTCGTTATTTATGTTGTATACTTGAATTTGAATTCCGTCTTTAACATTTTGAGTGCAATAACGACAAAATACCGATTATTGGCCTATAAAAACACTTAGTTTTGGAAATTGAGCCTCGTAATTTTCTTACGACTTTCTTAGCATTTTGACGATTTGAGCCTCATTTTCTTATAAACTTTTTCTTATAAAAACAACGTGTATGTAAGCCCTTTGTTTTAATATTTCAGCCTTGCATATTAAGTCATTAAGTTGATTTTCTACGCTCATTTTTCATGCTGCATATAACTATATCTAGTTGTTAAGAATTCATCGTTTGCACTTATTACGAGAAAGATATCTAGCGCTGAAGTTTTCAGCTTTCTTTGCCACTGAGTATGTTCCTTTGCTCTGTTCTGATTTTGATCCGCTATTAAGAGCTGTTTTCATTCTTATCAGTTCCTTGTTATTCGTTGTGAAAAAGAGTTAATTTTCTATCATTTGCAGTCAATTATGATGTTCATTTTCCCGGTTTTAGGCCATTCAGCCATTTGATA
The DNA here is from genome assembly GCA_018155075.1 of Cassiopea andromeda. NCBI lineage: Eukaryota > Metazoa > Cnidaria > Scyphozoa > Rhizostomeae > Cassiopeidae > Cassiopea > Cassiopea andromeda. The sequence goes on from WIPJ01000497.1 coordinate 228,060, forward strand.
TATAGTAATCGAGCTGAGTGTTACTTGAAAACCAGACATTTCAGGTTTGGTTTGACAGTTTATACTATTTTATGTAATACTATAGTTTCATAGCACACTATAACACTATATAACATGTCAATACTGCAGGCGCACAACTAGGGGGCCTGGGGGTCTAGATCCCTGCCCTTTTCAGCAAATGAACAAAAGTGTCCTTTTTGTAATACCCTTTCTATATCAAAAAGTGCGTTTCCTTAAGGTGGGAAAGGTGTGATTTCGAAAATTTTCCGGGGGCCTTTTCCTCGGCCCCCTTTTTCATCCCCTATCCTGATAGAAAATAGCAACTAGAGTCAGTGGTCTTCAGAACAACGATATTAGTAAACCTTCCACAGTGTTTTCTCCACTTATAAATCTGAAAAACAACATGCACAGGCCGTATCTTCTTTTTATAATTTTTGATGTGCCCTTTTTCGTGGATCGGGCCCCTGCCCTCGAAAATTCCCAATTGCTCGCCTGTACTAGTAAATGTTAAGTTATGCTACTAACATAATTTAGCATATATTGATAGCAATTTTACATGTCATAGTATCTTGATTGAGAGTGACAACGATATAGTGCCCTGAAAATTAGGGAACGATTGAAGATGTTTCTAGTGAATTTTGTATGTAAAATTTCTATAGTATGATTTTCAATAAATTCCTTGAATGAATATGAATAAAGCACAGGTTCTACGAGCAATTTTTCTATGACAAGTTATCAATGACAATTTTCATTTGCTCGTATAGATGGGGGCATATGAAATTTTTTTCTGACAAGTACACTTGTTCAAAGTATAGTATGCCAGCTTTTGAACAAGTGTACTTGTGATTGAAAATCTTGTCGTATGAAAAATTACTAGTGAAAATGGCCTGGCTAGTAAACTTGACAAGTCTTGCTCAAGCCCAGACCGTTCCATTCATTATTCTCATTTTTTACTACTTTCTTAATTGCTTTTGCTGTACTTGGCAAAATATTTCTCGACAGTTAACACCGAGTTTACACGATCAACATTCACTTGTCATAGAAAACTTGTTTACCATTTACACGAGCAAAGAAACTTGTCGTAGAACATTGTCATAGAAAATTGCGAATGGAACTTAGGCTTAAGGTATCATGAAATTTTCAAGGTATGTTGTCTGTTGACATAGGTCAGCTCTGATTGATGCGAGAAGAACAATAACTCTTGATCCAACTTCAGAAAAAGTAAGTTTTATACAGCTGGCAGATACCGTGCAAAAATATACTGATTTGAAATCTTCACCTTGAGGAATTGTGCTGTTTATTGTATAGTGTCAAATATTGTATTTGTCATGTCTTTATGAATATCTCTTTCATATTGCACCTAATAAACCTTTTTGTGTATATACGCAGTTTGAAGATATACTCCTACGTCTTTAAATGTAGTAATTCCACAGATGTTCTGAATTCTTCTTATTGACTTCCTGTTGTCTTTTCCCTAAGGCCCGATTTACACTATACGTTTTTTTTATAAGAAAATCATTATTTTGCCTGAGCCTCAATTTTCTTAACTTTTCCCGAAATTCAGCCTGCGATTTTCTTAAATTTTTCTTAACTTGTACTGAAATAAACTCGCTAGAGTGGTTTACACTTTCGTTAATAATTTTGTATACTTGAATTTGAATTCCATCTTTAACATTTTGAATGCAATAACGATGAAATTCCGAGTTTTGGCCTATAAAAAATTATATTTTGGAAACTTGAGCCTCGTGATTTTCTTACGATTTTCTTAATATTTTGACAATTTGAGCCTCATTTTCTCATAAACTTTTTTCTTATAAAAAAAGCGTGTATACTAGTTTCTATCGTCGCGTTACTTCGTGGCATGATCTCTGCCGGATAAGGCGATGGGTTATACTGGATAGTGTCACAACAATACGGCGTGATGATCATATCACCTACAGAGCGAAGTGCCTTTCCCTCTCATTTGAGGAGCGCCTCGTACCGGATAGCTTTGGCATGATGTAAATGGTACCCCGTATCCGATAGAAGACTTGCGGCACGACGATAGCTATCCGGTATAGTGGAAACGGGGCCTATATTACTAGACAGCTTATATGTGCATTTTATGAACGAGACTTCGGTGACGCACGTTGAATGAATTGTAGTCTTTGGGCAAATGAGGAATAGTATATAGTGTATTTAACTCAGTTTATTCTTTTCGGGGATTAAATTAAAAATTGTGCAATAATATTTTGCCATCTGACATTATTAGCTCACTGCTGACTATGTTTCGAATGCTATCAAAGTTGTTTTGAGGGCATAATGTCTACTTTCTCGATCTTAGGGCTATTACAGATATTGTCGTGCGTTGGAACAGATTGGATGGTATGACGAAGCATCAAGGGCAATTAGAGCTGCTCTCAAAGTATGCCCTTCTTCTGTTCATTTGGAAACAATTCAAAAACGCATTAAAAAGAGAGTGACAGGTAAAGTCAAATAGTATTAGCCAATTATCTATAGGATGGCTATTTAGTGTTTGTTAGAGGAAATGCATTGTAAATAGTCTGTTGGTACTACAGAACTGAACCAGAGCATGAGAAAGCGGCAACATTTTTAGACATACTGAAAAGAAGCTTTTTTGTATAGGCCCTAGTTGGTCACGCTTGGGGCCAATTAGACGTGTCCTATCATGTGCAATCTCATCTGGCTATATATTTCGGTTAACCTTTCGGTTGCTATCCGACGTTTCCTACTCTGACGACTGTCGGACGAAAAAGCTTTAAAGTACGTCTAAAAATGTTGCCGCTTTTTCGTGCTCTGGAAATACATTGTCTATGCATGTTCCAGGATAATTTGTTACTTCATTATCGTCTTCTTCGTCTTCTTCGTCTTCTTTGTCTTCTTCTTCTACTGTCCCGTTGCTCCCCAAGGACTGTCTCTGTTGGTGACTGAATCTCCTGTCAGTTGTTTGGTGAGGTGATTGAGTTAATCCCAACAGTTACTGGGTAGAGCCTATTTGTCACTGAAGGGGCCTGGTTGGACAGGTTGCCACAGGTCATCAACATCTTCCCTAATTCTGAATCTCTGCGCCATACATCACTATCAACGTAAGGACAGTTGCCTTTCTATACCCACTTGCCACCTCGTGGAGGTCTCCAGTCATGGGCTAGCCATCATCATCACTACCATCATTATCATCATTACCATTATCATCATCATCACCATCAACATCAGCACCATAACATCATCATCAACAACAACATCATCATCATTACTTATCACCTTAGTGCTGCCATTATGATAATTTCCTGTGATTCAAAGTTATCTTTTTCCAGTTATTTTTACATAGTTATGAATTGTTTGGAGAAGTGTCTGTGCCAATATATCTATACATCAATAGCGTAGTATACTCACTTTTATTCTTCTCAGCTGGAGTATTTTACTGAGTACTTAAAGAACCAACAAAATTTTTGGGGATTCTGTATTTGTGACGGTGTGGTTATTTCAGGTTATCATAAGGCCTGGTTTATTTGTCGTGCCAATGTCAAGCCGTGTCAAAGAAATTTCCTGTAGCACGACAGTGGTACGACGTCTAAATCAAACCAATAATCTAGCTCTAGCTAATACTCTTGCACCGCAGCATTAGCCGTGCTGCACAGCACTTGCACGACTGTAGCACGGCATTGATTTATATGTTGAGCCTTCGCCGAGCTGGATGAAAATCATATGTCATTGAACAGGCGTTGTAAAGATAACAATTGAGGGCTATTATACTCGTAGTTTGTTATGCCATAAATTACTCCACCAGTCAGAGTTTCGTACATGTCTTCTACACTGACATCATTTTCTCTTGTTATTAGGCCTTAGCTACTGAGCCAATAGCATGGCAGATCATCACCATCATCATCATCGGCATCGTTAGTCTCGGGAGACCATGATTTTGCACCCTAGGTTGTGTAGGCCTTGATATAAGATTGGGTCATCGGCAGCTCCTCTAGTGACTGTATAGCCCAATATGGGAGCGGCAAACTTTGTGGCATCTGAGGCATCTGTGTCCTGAGGTGGGAGATTGTTCTTCCTCAGCAGCCTGTTTCCTATGGGCCCTCTTTTTGGCAGCAAATTTGCTCCTTTTCTGCTCTAGACAAATTGTCCCCTTCCGCACTTGCTCCCTCCAGCCATCACGATCTTTTGCCAAGGTCTCCCAGGAGTGAACAGGAAGGTCACATGTCTTCATGTCTGTCATGCAGACATCCTTGAAATGCAAGGATGGATGTCCCACACGCCGGGTGCCAAGAGCAAGTTGTCCATAGAGTATGTCCTTAGGCAGTCTCCCGTCCTTCATGCGACATACACGACCTAGCCAGCGCAGGCGACGTTGACGGAGTAATGAGTACATGCTGGGGATACTTGTGCGCTTCAGGATGTCTTGATGGGGGACATGGTCATGCCAAGTGATGTTGAGGATGCGTTTTAGGCAGCGCATGTGAAAGGTATTGAGTCTGCGCTGTTGATAGCTGTATGTCGTCCAAATCTCACTTCCATACAGTAAGGTGCTGAGGACACATCCCCTATAAACTTGGCATTTGGTACTTAATGTGAGAGCTTTATTTTCCCACACACCCTTGTTGAGTCTGGCCATGATGGTGTTTGCTTTTCCGATCCTCCTATCTAAATCGCCATCTATTGACAGGTTGTCACTGATTGTTGATCCAAGGTAAGTGAAGTTGTGGACAACTTCAATGGTGACTCCGTCAATGGTGATGGTGGGGGTTGTAGGAACATTCTGTGCGCTGACATTTGTCTTCTTCAAGCTGATAGTGAGTCTGAAGTACTTGCATGCATCAGAGAATCTGTCACTTAATCTTTGTAGTCCTTGTTCCGAGTGTGCTACAAGAGTAGCATCATCGGCAAACAGCATTTCCCTGATCAAAACTGTTCTCAGCTTGGTTTTCGAGCGCAAATGGGCTAGATTGTGCAGTTTCCCATCAGACCTGGTGTGTTGGTACACACCACCAGTGGATGTTTCAAAGGCAAATGACAGGAGGAGTGAGAAGAAGATTCCAAAAAGAGTTATGGCTAAAACACAACCTTGCTTGACTCCACTACAAATGGGAAAAGAGTCTGAGAACGATCCATCAAATAACACAGTGCCCATCATGTCGGCATGGAAGGAGATGATCATGCTGAGCAATTTGGGTGGACAGCCTATCCTTTTGAGAAGTATGAATAGACCCTTCCGGCTGACAAGGTCGAAAGCCTTGGTAAGGTCAATGAACATCATGTATAATTGTTGACCTTGTTCACGACACTTCTCCCGAAGTTGGCGAAGGGAAAATATCATGTCTATTGTTGACCTTTCAGCTCTGAAGCCACATTGGGACTCTGGATAAATACGTTGTGCGAGACACTGGAGTCTGTTCAGGATGATGCGGGCATAGACTTTGCCGACTATACTCAGGAGAGAGATCCCTCTGTAGTTATTACAATCACTGCGGTCTCCCTTGTTCTTGTAGAGTGTTACTATAGTGGCATCACGCATATCTTGTGGAACCCCACCTTCCTCCCAACAGAGACATAGCAGTTCATGTAAGGGCTCAAGCAGAGCAGGCTTTCCATACTTGATTGCTTCAGGGGGGATTTTGTCATTTCCAGAGGCTTTGCCGATTGGTAGATCGTCAATAGCATTGCTCAGCTCATCAAGCGTTGGTGGGTCGTCCAGCTCCTCCATGACCAATAGTTCCTTTGTACCTTGTATAGCAGCATCAGAGACCTTGGTTTCGCGTGAATACAGATCAGAGTAATGTTCCACCCATTCTGGACATTTGCTTCTCTCTGTCTGTGATCTTTTCGCCTGACAGGGATTTTATAGTGGCAACAACCTTCTTCATGGGGCCTAAAGCCTTCTTTATACCACTGTACATGCCCCATATGTTGTTCGTATCAGCACACATCTGTATACCCTCACATAGATTTCGCCAGAAGTCATTGGCACTCTGCCTGGCCAGATGTTGTGTGTTGCTGCGGGCGTTTCTGAGCGCAATGAGTGAGCTCTGACATGGATGCCGTTTATAGTTCAGGAATGTCTCCTGCTTGGTTTCGATTGCTGGTTCCATCCTGAGTTGATATGTGTTGAACCAGTCGTAGCTAAACTGTATCTTTTTACCAAATGAAGTTGAAGCTGACTGATAGATGATTTCTTTGAAGGCGTTCCATCTTTCAGTGGCACTTTGATGCTGTGTATTGAGATCTTTCAGTGCTACCATAAGTGCTGTCACATATTCTTTAACCTTCCGAGATGAACTATGAAGTCCTACAACATTAATACTGGGACGCCCTTTTGGTTTGTGGCGATGAAGCTTCCGTGGCTGCAGACGCACTCTACTGCCAACTAGGGCATGATCCGTGTCACAGTCTGCACTATGATAACTCCTGGTAACTAGAACACTGCTTAAGAATGAACGTCTGGTGATGATCATATCCAGCTGATGCCAGTGATGAGAATGAGGGTGCATCCATGACACTTTGTGCTGGGATTTGCAGTTGAAGAAGGTATTTGTAATGCATAAATTGTGATGAGTACATAATTCTAACAATCTCTGTCCATTTTCATTCATCTTGCCTACGCCAAACTGTCCAATACAAACTGGCCATAAATCATGATCTGCCCCGACCCAAGCGTTGAAGTCTCCTAGGAGGAATAAGGGCTCTCCATTTGGGACTTTCTTAATCATGTCATTGAGCTGGTCATAAAATTCGTCTTTTGCATCTGCTGAGGCCGCAAGTGTGGGGGCATAGATATTCAGGAAGTTGATGGCACCTGTTGAGGTATTCATGCGGATAGACAGATGGCGCTCAGTGCCATCAGATGGGGACTCTATGGATGCAAGTACTGTGTTCTTGATTGCAAAACTGACACTATGTTGATGGGGTTCCTCTGGGGCTCTGCCTTTCCAAAAGAAGGTGTAATTCGTCTCGACAATATATCCACTGTCTGCAAGCCTGGTCTCTTGTAAAGCAGCTATACTGATGTTCAGTCTGTTGAGTTCTCTGTCAATGATGGCTGTCTTCCTGGAATCCTCCACATCACTCAGATTATCGGATAGTCCTGTGCACATGGTGCGCACATTCCAGCTGGCTATACAAAGGGCTGGAGCCTCCATGAGTTTTTTATTAGGGCCTGGTGAAGCTTTAACGACTGCTTGTCATGCAATGATGCATTAAGCTCCAGTCACCCACTGAAGCAGGCAGACGTTGGCGGGTTGACACCTTATTGACTGGGGGCTGCCCAGCTTAAGCGGGCGGTAGTCAACCAGTGAGACTACGATGGTCCCTCCCACTGTCGAAACTGACCTGTGGCGTCCCTTCCTTACGCCAATCAGGGGGGACTTATAACCCGTAACTGTCAGTTCTCATGTTGTGTCCTCAGCTGCCTGAGGCTGGAGTGGCCTCTCCAGGGTGCAAGCCTGGGCTGGTGCTATGGAAATCCTGGGTAGCCCAATTGTCAGGATTCCCCTCTCTGCCATACTGATGAATTCCAAAGGAATGCGTGGCATGACATTTGGTATCAGCTTGGCTGCAGGAGCTGCCAGATAGGGGCAAGTATGCCGTCTAACTGCCTGAGGGGCTCCACTCCTGATTTTCTGTCAGGGTAAACTCCCTTAGCCTTTGCCTAAAGAGGCATAAACCTGCAAGGCAGCAGGTGACTGGATTGGTAGAGTGCCAGAGCATGTCCACACGCCGGTGGGTCGTGCACACAATACCTCTGGGGCTCCAGCCTGCTCCGAGATCCCTCACAGGTTTAGCCTGGGGCCGTGAGGTACCCAGTTTACCGTGGTATGCCACTAGGAGGCACTGTGAGAGTCTTGGTTCATGTCCCATAAAACCATCAGGAGGGGGCTTACTTCATCTGCCCCTCTTTTCATTCCAAGGAGCTAGATGGTGGCTGCAGCTACAAGCGAGAGTGGTTAGTAGGCTACTACATCTACCACACTACAACACAACATCTACAGCACTACAGGTGCGCATGAACCCTGTGCTTACCACACCACATGGCAGATCACATTTTTAGCAACCAGAGTTCATTACGAAGTTTTTTAAGCAATTGTTCTCTTCTGTTCTTATTTTGCATACATATTGCAAAAAAGAGTTTACTTTTCGCATCCATATTTCATGACACAATCTAACTGCCTTATTTTCATAACGGAGCTTGCTTAAATGTTTTGGCGTAATTCTGCTGGGTCGACGTATAAATCAATGTGACGTGTCAGTGTTGAGCCAATGCCGCGCTAAAAAGGGTTTGGCGCGGCTCGAAATTGGCACGACTTATAAACCAGGCCTAAGTCCGCGGCAGTGCCGTGCCGAAAGGCTTTTGAATGGGAGGATATAGCAACGAAACTTTTCCGACAGAGTACTAAATTTCCCAGAATTACCAACAAACGATGATGGATTACCGACAAACGATGATGGATTACCGACAAACGATGATGGATTACCGACAAACGATGATCGATTACCGACAAACGATGATCGATTACCGACAAACGATGATTGCAAATCAAGCCTTTACCGACAAACTATAGAATTACCGACCGTTTTGACAAAAATGGGGGGAGTGTGACACCCTGATACCCCTACTTCAGCACGCCCCTGATCCGCGAAATGTTCTTTTTCATCTGATGGTAATTTTATTTTGGAGGACTTTTGCATTGTATAGGGCTGCTGAAGATAGCAATTAGAAGGCGTTTAGATTTTCCTGCTCATTTAATCACGCACACCAACTTTTTTTAAGTCCCAATACCACATTTGTCTTCCATGCAAGTTGACGATGTTCTTTGACTCAATTATTCACTGTAGACTAGACTACATTTCTGTCTATTTTCAAAATAGAATTTTTTTATAAGAACCAGTAAAATTGAGGTTCAGGCTGGATGCTCTTAATTTTTCCCAAATTTTGAGGCTGAATACTTTTTGATTTGTTCGTAAATTAGTAGCGTGTAGGCCATTTAGAAATACATAGAAAAATAATATATAAGATAACATTGGCTGGTTTGGTAGACTGAGAGCCAAATGTTAAAAGATGATCTCTCTTGCATACTAATGTTTTTTATTGAGAAGAGTTTATAAACAATTATAAATAGACAATGTTAGCATAGTATCTAGTTTCGCTAGGAGCAATTAGTTGCGCAACTAATTTGCGAAAATCAAAGAGAAAAAGTGTTAAGGCTGTCAATTCTCCTCTGGTTAACAAGCAAGGACCTTTCATGTCCATTTATTAATGGAAAGCATCTGCTGATCATTTTCCAAAAATACATTTTACGACAAGGCTTCAGGCTCAGCCTTGTTCTTAATTTGTTCTTAATTTTCCACCAAATTTCAGGCTCGTGTTCTTATAAATTTTTTCTTATAAAAACAAGAGTGTATGTGTAGAGCGCTATTGACGCATATGCATGGATCAGGGTTGTTTGCATTGCAGTCGTTCACGCAGAAAGAATTGTTTTGCTTGTCTTTGACTCTTACTTCCGGACAAGATGAAAAAGGCAAATTTTTTAGTTAAGAAATTAATTGTTTCTTTATAGTAAGTTTGAGATTATTTTTTCAAATTTTTTTCTCTGTATTCTCAATTTGTAGAGCTCAAGAGTCGCAAGCTTGGATTGACACTAGAGCTAAGGCACGTGTTTCCTATTTCATGGTTTGACGTGCATAAAAGCTATGTTTGTACAGATGCATAAATTTTATGCTTTGCAATATGGACTGCAGGCACGCAACTAGTAATTTTCGAGGGCAGGGGTCCAATCCATGAAAAAGGACTAATAAAAAAAATTTTTAGCAAGATACGGCCTGTGGGTACTACTTCTCAGATTCATAAGTGGAAGAAACACTATGGGAGGTGGAAAATTTTTGGAATCATGCCTTTTTCATATAAAGGAAACGCCGTTTTTGATATAGAGAGGGCACTGCAAAGAGCACCTTGTTCATTTACTGGAAAAGGCAGGGGTCTACACCCCAAGACCCCCCTAGTTGCGCGCCTGGGGCTATAATGGCTAGTCTGGCTTCTTTTAATTTGTTGTCATTTTTCAGACAAGGTTTATAGTCATGAAATCTTTGCCCATGTATTTGACCTATCTGTGTTGTATATTTATTATCTATCATGAGTTATATATTATATATCATATATTGTAATGTGGTGGAGTATCAATTAATTTTTATACTCTTTATTCGGGGTCACAAACCTTTTGAGTTAGGCACAAGACTATTATGCACTTCCCTTCCCAGAGCCAGATGCTAGCCAAACCATACAGTTGCTTTTAATATTGTTTCCACAAGCACTGGGACCGGATTGGGTAGTAGCCGAGGCCAGATCTGCCCCCGAGACGGGAGATTGGTGACCTATACTCTATATAACCTTTACTTCTCTTTATTTCATATAGTGACAAGCCCCCTGACCTTGTTTCTTGTTCAAGTGGGGATGAAAGCTCAAGTTCTAGTCAGTCAGAACTTTCCGATGATACATTTTCAGAAGATGAATATGATGAAGATTTGACAGAAGAGGTAATTTCTAGTTTTTTGTTGATTAGTAGCTATAAAAGCTTTTTCAAGTTGAATACTTGACCTTCTGTGAAGTTTTTGTAAGCTGAACATTTTGGCTGGAACAATATAGGAAGATTTGACTTAGTTTTAAGCTTTATAGACGTTGTTTATGTTTTCAGACATTTAGTGAAGCAAATTTATTTGATGAGTGAGTTCGATTAATGAATGTGTAGAAACTGAGACTGTTCAAATCTCCCAATTGCAAAATGCATTGGTCGTAATAATAACGCATAGGCAAGTGAAATCTGTGCCTATGTTAGCAAAATTCCCAAGACCACATTGTCCTTTGATAAGCTTTGGCCACACCCTGCTTAAACGTTTTGAGGGACTCCGCCCTTCATATATTATCATTTATCGTTTGACGTCAAGTTCATGATGTTTTGTCTGGCATACTCTGAAATTTAACAAGCTACTTCTGCTGCAACGCTAAGTTAGTTTCATGTGAACTTCGCTAAAACTGCAGATAGCTTCGTCCATGTGACCTCGTCATTGCAGTCAAACAGGACAAAAGAAGTTACAGAGTTTCAAAGCTATGAAAATTGTCCACGCTTTAACTTTCTAAGACCGAACTCTAAAATTCCAGGAGAAAATTAATCACACTTTAAATTTCTAAGACCAAGTTTTAAAATTACAAGACAAAAAGTGTGATCAAGACCGGGCTAACATAGGCTTTGAATGAGATAATGAAATAATTTAGTTAAGAAAGACCGTAGAACATTTTAAACTTCCTTTTTTGAGGAGAGAGATGTATGTGCATAGGTGAGCAAATCTGGGGCTCGAGCATTTACACCGAACCTCCTGAAGCTTTGGGTCACTCCCTACTTATGTATCTTTCTTTTGAAAGGCTTGTAGCAGTAGCAGATATTAAGGGGGCAAGGGGAGTAAAGTGCCCCCAGTTGCCATCGGGACGGCAAATTCTCGGCAAAAATAGTAAAACCAAAGGCCAAATACATGATTTTTTAGTAGGAAAATTTTTTTTTGCATAAGCCTCAAGTTTCTTCTGCACTTTTTCTTATGAACAACAGATGTAGTCGACAAATATTCCCAAGTATTTGTCGAATATATGTGTTTCTTTTAAAGTAGTCAGCAAATTCACCCCCTTTGCCCCCCTAAAAATTTTCTGAAAAGCCACCACTGCTTCTGGTATGCTTACATAGTTGCGAAGTGTCAGAAAATAGAATACTGGAGAATAAATGACTTATATGCAACAGCACTGAGTAACTGCGAAGGAGGTTACCCAGGCTTATCCTTGACCAGAAAGAAAAAGTTACTCGGAAGTTTTTAGTCGGTCGAGGCTTTGGGTGAGACCAGGGGCGATTCTAGCCGGAAAAATCCGGGTGGGCCATGGCCCCTGATCGTAAGCTATGTAAATGAAAGAGCAAAACTGAAGGAGAGCAGGCAAAGTTTCAGAGGAATAGAAGTACAGGACGATAACATAATGGAAAGTACAAATGCAAGATCTCCATTAACATTTAGAAATTTACCATATGCTGTTGCTTACATGTAAAGCCAAAAGACACAAAGAAGGCTAGAGAGACGTTTTGTATAAGTTAAAGTGCATTACACGCTTTGTATTTTACAAGGGACCCCTTTATAAGGAACCTACATGTAGACGGCTAAAGTATTTATGGAACTCATACTACTAATGGAGGAGAACCTACGGAACTTGTCAATTCCGAAAATTTTTTACGAATTCGGTTCCATTCATTTACAGCCGCAACTTACATAGATATATTTATGAAGCTTCTTTCCTACCTTATTTGTGCTTTTCTTTTGAGTTCTAGCCAAAATAAAAAGTAAAATTCAGAATATTGCTTTTTCCTTATGTTTGTACCGGTTTTATGGCTCTATATGTGCAGTGAAAATTAAGGAACTATTAAGGAACTTTTAGTACTAGAATTTGATAAAAAGCGGCCCAAAAATAAGTAACTTTTAGAACTGTTCCTTGAGCTAGGTTCCTTATAAAATAAAAAGTGTGTAACAGTCTAGAAGTATCACGTTCAGTCCTTGTACATCTTCCTAATTTACAAACATTTGCGGTAAACAATGTTTTCAAAACTCAAACTTTTATACCTTGCTGGACAACTGGGGGGCCAACGAATGTGCCAAGAAATTTCTGGGCTGCTGTGGCCCCCCCGTAGAACCGCCACTGGGTGAGACATCAATGCACATAAAAGGCAATGCCTTTCGTTTTTTCTAAAATCCACTGACGATACTCGAAATGTAAAAACCATGCCTTGAGGGACCTAATTTTGGCGGGAGCTAACCTTTTGCAAACACGCCAAAATTACGGTAGAATGTTGGAGATTTTTCCAGGTTTCGCTGTTGCTGGGAGCTCGGCTGGGGACAAGCTTGAAATGCGGGTTTTATAAAAAGCGTGTCCGAGTCCCCTTTTGAACAAGGGGGCTTTGGCCAACTGAGCTACCCTTAGGAATCACTGCAGTTTTCGTACATCCCTAGAGATTTGAAGGTTGCTATTGCAATATATTTTCATTGATGAGCAGTTTTAATCAGTAGATTGTTGTTAGTACTCTAGAGATTTTACTATTGCTCCTATCGTGTTAGAGGTCACAGTTGCGTGCCTTGTAGAAAGTCTATCTTTGTTTTCTGTAGCATTGTTGACAAGACGTATTTTTTCTTGTCATATCAGTCAAGTTTATTAGCAAAAGCTCCGGTGTATCCGCTTCAAATTCAACACTTGTTAAGTATACACCCCTTTTTCAAGTTGCTTCTTGGTCGTGACAACATCAAAGTTTGATATTCCCGGTAGAGAGTGCTGACAATACCTTGCTTCTCTCAGAGTAATTGGATACATAAAAGCCACAGCTCATTGTTATCCCGACCTTTTCATGCTGGATCGTAGGCCAGCCGATGAAACAACCAGGTACAGTTTTGATATCCGTTTTGTATTTATTGTATTCTTTCAATTTGAAGATCACTGACTCTGCAACTGGAGTATCAGACTCAGATGACTTTTGTGCTACAAATGAACAAGGTAACCAATTGTTTCTACATTACTGTTTAGTTGGCTGTAGATGTGTTATTTCAGTAGTTTCCTGTACACGTTTTTTTATAAGGAACGTGGCTCAAGGCTCAGTAGTGAAATTTTATAACTTTTGACCTAGCCAGTTATTAGTATTACAACAAACAATAAAGGTCTGTGCGAATTAGCACCTAAACAGTGGTGTCGAGCTAAATTGATTACTATGGGGGGAGGGGGCTCAACGAGAGAAGGCCAGCCATTTTTATTGTTGCTGATGTTGTAGTGTTTGTATATGACAGGAGATGTAATAGTAGTATGTGTTGTGAACAACTCTATACCACTGCACGAATTTTTTTATAAGAAAGAAGTGCTCCATTACTCAAGAAGCTAGGAAGGTTTATTAATGGATTCATAAATGCTCATTTATCACAATCGCATAGGCCAAAAAAACTAAAAAAAACAGAAAGGTCGTGGAGGCTATGAAGGTGCCAACGGTGAATAGATGTTTAGGTGTCGATGGGTGGCTCGGTAAATTCGTGGAGGGGGGCTACAGCTCCCCAAACCCCCCGGTAGTGCCATCCCTGTGTACACACTATGGGCGCTAACTACGTGGGTGCTTGAGCCAACTCAGGGTGCGGGGGGAGGGCTGAGCTACCCCTGAAAAATTGTGAAGCAAAACACTTTTCGGTTGTCCAAATCACAAACCAAGGAACTGACGTTGACTTAATAATGGTACCACGTTGATACTTCTGTTCTACATCTATATATGTGTTTCTATTTGTTTGGATAGCTTTTTATTTTTTTTATCGTCAGTAAAATATATTATATAATATATACATGCAAAGTGTATTGATGGTAGGCAATATTTTAAATTTTCTAATTTGAGCCTCCCTTAAAGAATCCAAAGCCGGCGCCCCTGGTACACACTAATTATATTATCGTTTTCTCGATGTCTGTCTTCACTGTCTCTATCAACTTTGCCATTATTCTAGCAGCCGTGAGTTCTATCGTGGAACTGGCATTTCTTTTAAGAGGTGTAACTCTTATTGTTGATTTTATTACTTGACATTACCTTACAAAGTAATATATCTCTTTCATTTGTCGTAGATGAATCCTGCAAGTAAGTATTGTTAAGCCTGCTTTCCATATATCTTTCTTGTGCCGGCGACTCACCAGCGACCTGCCGGTGACATTGCTACTGAAGCATGTTTCCATATACTTTTCACTCACCGGCGACCCACCGGCGACCTACCACAATCATGTTTCCACATGAAAATCTCGAGATCGCCGGAACCGCAATGGAAAAAAAGTTGAACAAGTTTTAACTTTTCTTTGATGTCTGTGGTGCGTCGACGGTGGGTCGCCGGCAGTTGAAATGAAATGTTTCCATTAAAGAATTCAATGTTGCCGCTGGGTCGCTGGCACTAGAAAGTTATATGGAAACCGGCTTTAAATTCTCATTGTTTATCTTATACTTCGGAGTTAGCAATAATACATGACAAGTTATTGTACCACCAAGCATCAATATTCTTTTCAAAAAGTAATTAACTACGAGTTGCGATCAACTCTTTTGATTTGTGGAGGAAAATGTTACTTTGAACACCAAGGATATACGTCAGTAGTTTCTGTACATGCGTTCAAGACCTTCTTTCCCTCCAATACACTTGAAGTCGTACCGTTTTGTTCTTGTAAGACAGTGGGTTGTGATTTTCAATCGCTGACGTTAATACATTACCTATTATTTCCCCCAAAATTTTCAACATTCCGTATGAGCATGGCACAGATTCTTCCCATATTTTTTTATTACAGGGCTCAACAAATCGCTTACGTTCTTCCGTAGAATTACAATTTGTAGACCCCTGCATTGACATCCTTCTATTACCCTCTGTATGTGTGTTGATTTTGGATACGTGTTTCCATAGGAACGTTGTATTAAAATGCAATAATTCCATGTACTATCTTTAGGCCTTTGAAGAATGTGAAAGACAGCCAAATCATGGTAAGGATTAAATCATATCGTTTGAACATTTCAATTTTATTGATTTTTCCTCTCGATATGGCTATCTTTTACACGGTAGAACTCTCTAATTTAATTGGTGCAAGTCAAGCATATAGAATATCGACTGTTGGATATTTCCTATGCCTTAATTCTTCGAATTACCCCTACCCTAGAACTACAAATTTTTAATAAGCGCGCCCCGAATAAGCCCCCACCCAAGCATGTGACTGTAGCTGTTTGAGACTTTATCAGTGCTTTATAGAGTTACAAAAGAAAAAGCAGCCATTAATCAACGAAAAATCGTATGTTCTTTAGAAAAAAAAACCTGTTGCTTGTATATAAGGCATCAAAAAGTAGCTTATTGGTAGAACAATTTCAAATGGAATATGATCAACTACCAGAAACATTTATTAAGCCCCCCTCGAATAAGCTCCCCCTCGAAAACGCCCCCATACAAAAAGCCAAAAAATAAATAAGCATCTAGGGAGCTTATTCGAAAATTTACGGTGTAAGGAAGTGCTTCTAAGAGAAAATACATAGTGGTGAAGGGTGGTTGTTTTCTTCCCTGCCAGCGTGAAACTCCCCTTTGTTTCCAGCAGATCCGATACACGTTTTTTTATAAGAAACCGGTTTATAAGAAACGATTACTAGGCCGGTCAAAAGATTAGGAAACAGTTCAATATCAATATGTGTAAAACAGAGTATATTAGCTTGTTTCCGCTCGTTAATTTGTACGATTTTCATTTGGAGAACATTCTAACTTGTTATTTTGATCTGCTTAAACGTTTTTCGTGCTGTTGAGCGGTTATACACACCCAAAAGTGTTCGGCTGTCAAACAATAAGGTCATTTCGGTCTCGAAAATAAGAAGCTAATTAAGAAACTTCTAGTACTACGTGCCGATCCAAGTTTCTTATAAAAAACGTGTATGCTCTTCAAATCCGGAATAGAAGGGGGGTGGTAATAGTCGGGGGTTGGAAAAGTCTAAAGATTAATAGCCGGGGGTTGTAGTCAAAGGGAAATGGGGGGATCAGTAGAATGTTATTTTAATGCCTATTTCCAATGTACAAAAAGTAATTCCATTACCCTCTCTTAGTACTAGGAGAGGATAATCATCGCTTTCGCCACTTTCAGCTACGTCGTAAGTGCTTCTGAGGACAATTTCTCTCATCTTTAAGTACTCATCTGGCGATGCAAGTTCTGTGTCCGAGCTGGAAAATCTCAATTTGTTCAAAATTGATAAGCGTGGGGAGGGGGTTGCAATAAGAATGTCATGGTACACAATTTTAGAAAAAAATTAGTCGAGGGGAGACGTCTATTCCGGACTGAAGAGTAATCTTTCTCATATTATTGATTGATCTCCAAGGCATCTTGCGAGTTTCTGTGCTATACAGTTGTCCCTTGCTATATTGCGGCTCATTTTACGCGGTCTTGCAGTTTCGCTTACTTTTTGGTGCAATTTTCCATGCTTTTGTTTTGACAACGTATAAACGCGCATTGTGTTTACTGATTTGGCGTGTCAAAAGTTTGAACTTTGAGAGTATTTCGGTAAGAGAGAAATAAGATTCCTGACTGTGAAAAGTGTATAAATTGTGTGATGAGAGTTTTTACAGCCTTGTAGCGTATATAGTAATTCTAAAAATTAGAGACGTTTGCTTCGTGGATTTCGATTATTGCGTGTTATTTCTCGGACGTAGCGTCCGCGATAAACGAAGGGCCACTTAACATAGAGATTCATATCCTATCCAGCAATATTAATGAGAGTAATTTTTTGCATTAGAACCGTAAAAGTGTACGACAGCAAAAAGGAAAAGTGGCAGCAGAAAAGGTTGGTAAAGATTGAAAATAAAAGATATTTTTGTGACTGACTTTTTCAATGCCAGATAGTACAGGCGATAAACATATAGTTAGGTTTCAGTTTATTCACCTAAAAGCCAGAGTACTTCTGGGCCATGGGCCTGAATGCATCTAATTGTGATTTCTCTTTTGGTAATCAGCGCAGGCCATTATTAAAAAGTATGAAAGTGCGATACACTCTGTATTAGAGATTGTTAAGGTGAAAATACCCTAGAATATCATAAAAATTTTACCCGTATTCCTAAAAGAAGTCCTAAATTTTGACAAAAATATATAATTTAACAAAAATATTTGACAAAAATATAAAATATAATTTAAGCTTCCCACTCACATTTATTGCTTTCATCTAACTAATAATTGGAGTAATATTTGTCTTAGGACATCTGGCAACAACTAGAGGTTCTTTTTCATTAAATTGCGTAATGTTTTGTATACTGTCAGCTGTAGCTGTCTCAGTGGGAAGTTTACTTTCAGCCAGACTCTTAAATGTACACTGGACTGATGTAATACCAACCCCCACCTGTGTCCCGAAAGTAGCGGGGTGGGTGTTCATTTTGACTAGCGCATTAGGAAAGTGAGCCATAGCTTTTTCCAGTGCTGATTCCATTTCGTTTGTAGTTCCCTCGACATTGAGTTGGTTGTATTTTTCTGTGTTAAGAAAAGAACTGGTTTGTAGGGCAGGAAAAGATTTTGTAACGCCTCCCAAGTATAGACAGGTTTTCTGTAGCATAGTATCTGTAGAGTCAGATCCCAGAAATTAGATTGGTGCCTCCACTATAATACCAGGTTTTAGATGTACCTCTAACCGGCGATCGTGCGTTCGCACGTACACGTTTTCAGCCCTGGTAGATCATTTTACCAGAGTTGAACTTACTGCAGATCATTTAAATCAGGGGTGGCTGAACTTACTTAATTAAAGCATATGATACAGTGAAAATATTTGAGAGCCGCAGAGCATCAAGAGCAAACTGTACACGTGTGTTTAATCCGTTGTGGTACACGTACTCTTAAGTGCCAAATAAACGTCCCCCCGGTTATGAAATTTTTCGATTTTGTTGCAACCCCCTCCGGACGTTATTAGGATCCCCCCGTTTATTAATCTCAAGGAAATTGACTTTTTTTATAAACCCCTCGTTTCATTTCCTTTCTTTCTTAGTACTATTTACGCCCAATTTTCATGGCAAAATAGCGTACTGCTGTACATATTTTAGTTTTTTGCTTTATGGCAACCTGCTTTTGCTCTTTCCGTTCTCGTATAATCATTTAAAGCCTTTTCTCAACTTCCGTTTATTTTGACCCCCCCGTTTATTACATTTCGGAATTTTTTTCCGACCCACCTATTTATTAGGGCCCCCCGTTTATTTGGCACTTGAGAGTAGTTTTTTGTAAGAAAAGAGTTTTTACAGAATGAGGCTTAACTGGCCAAAATCTTAAGCCAAAGATTGATATTACATCATTATTACAGTCAGAATATTAAAGATTGATTTTAAATTTGAGCATACAGGATTAGAAAAAGAAAGGGTAACCCATTTTAGCCAGTTTATTTCAGTAAAAAGTAAGAAAGTTTAAGAAAATTGAGGTGTAGGCAAAATGATGTGTTCTTATTTAAAAATGTGTATCAATTTTTGTCCAATATGTAAATTATGCAACCGGAAGTTTTTCTTATTGACCTTTGATGTTAGCTTTGACTAGCAAAGGCACTTCACCAACCAATTTCCAGAAGCCGTACATTAAAGGCCATAGAGCCGCGTGTGGCTCGCAAGCCGCGTGTTGGCCACGCCTGATTTATGTTATTGGAAGTTGAGCTTCATACAATGTCTTTGTCGGTTCTTGAAATTTTCATCACTATAAACGTTTGTATTTTTCTCTCAGGCTGTAAATGTTCAAGATGATGGTAGTTTGTGGGAACTGAAAAATGAGATGGAAAGAGTAAGATTTTTCTCTTGAAGTCTATGCTTAAATGTGGCTTGCTTGCCGTTGGTAGCGTACTCACTTTTTGCCATTAATTTGCTTAAAGTTTTTTATATGCAAATATTTAAATATAAACATTAACATCATTAGTACTTCACGAGCACAAAAGCACTTTACCATACTACAAGGACGATACCGCGGAGTGCAAGATATTACGACAACTTACACATGATCACTACTTGAGTTTACCTCCGTTTTTCCCAGTTTCTTGGGGCTTGGAAGGGTGCCTCTGAGAGGACTTTAGTTCTGGTACGAGCATTTGGGACCGGATGCCCTTCCTGACGTCACCACTGGCCTGCGGTGGGCCTCGCACCCAGGACCATGTTGGTTTGCGTCGAGTGCATTACCGCTAGGCCACGGCTGCTCATACATGATTACTACATACTAGATATATACTATAAGTTGAGCCCGAAAGATAACTTTAGGGCCACTCGCATTCACCTCAAGGAAAGAGAACCTCATAATTTAAATGCTAGCAAGTTTTGGATGAAAAAAATAGCTAAATAAGTCAAAATTCCTTTTTAACTACAGAATTTTTTTAATACAAAATAATTAAATATAGGACCAATATCATTAAGACTTCACGAACATAAAATCACATTACCACACTACAAGAACGATACCATGGAGTGCAAGATATCATGACAACTCCGCAGCTATTGGTATTTAGGACATGTAACTACACGAAAATTAAATATACAACTACGATAAACATACAAGCACTAATTACTGAAAATTACTTTGGCTTGTTTTATTTTGTTCGCGAGGCTAACTTAGGGCAGTCAAAATCGATAGCCATCAATAACTGGGTAAGTTTAGAGCTTCAATTTAGAATGCTTAGATTTCAGGAACAAAATAAAACTTAGACTTGTTTTACGCTATCAATAACTGGGTAAGTTTCAAACAGAGAGAGCACATTAGTAATGGGAATACATTTCTTAAAGTAGTGAGGTGTGGTTGGTTTTTAAATAACTCTTTCTCTTTGAAAAGAATACCTAGCTTTTTTCGGAGCCTCAATATTCCTCAATTTTTCTAATTTTGAGCCTAGACTTATTCTTAAATTACAAGGTGTAGCTTTACCTAAGAATTTAAGGAATACATTCCAATCTTTATTGATGTTCTACTACATCATAAAACTAAGCAAGAGTTTGTATTTTGCATGGATAATGCACAAGTACATCTGAAAGCAGTATTATAATTAGGAAACAAAAAATATTCTTGCTTATTGATGAAGCTTGAGCGTTGCATTATTCTTTAAATTATTCTTAATTTTCAGTGATTTTGAGCCTCATTATTTTTATAAACTTTATTCTTATAAAAACGGAGTGCATTATTCTCAATATTTATGGAACTTTCTGCCTTCCTCTTTATTCTCTATCTTCTACTACACACTCTTTTTATAAGAATAAATTTTACAAGAACGTTCAAGCTCAGAATTGCTGCAATTTAAAAATACTTTTAAAATAATTCAAGGCTATTGTTTTATCAAGAATTATTATATTTTTTGTGTATTTGAGTTATAATACTGCTTGTAGATTAACTTTTTCACGAGTGATGCAATATTTGTTATTCTGCTCCACTTTTATTTTGCTTTGTGATAAAGTAAGACATCATTAAAGATTTGAATATAATCCTTTGATTTTCAGACGTAGTTGCACCGGTGATATTTAAGAATGATTTAAGAACAATCTAGGGCTCAAAGCTGAAAAAATTTAAGAATATTGAAGCTCAACGAAAAATTAGATATTCTCTTAGAAAAAGTATGTGCATACATTCTTTCATTGTTCCAAATTTTATGTATCGTTCAGTGGCCTGTCATTTTGACGTTCTATGACATTTTTGATACAAATCGTGTTTGCATAGATGCTACTTTAATGATGCCTCAATAGAATTATCGAAGTTTCAAATAGAGTCGCTAGTATCTCGATTTGTACGTTGATGTGATGAATTTTCAGTTAGACTTTTGAAAAGTGCTTATTTCTGTAAGCCGGGGTTACTTTGACTGGCTTTCAAGGATTTTTAAGGTATTTTTATACGCAAGCTGAAGAGCTAATTTTTTCTGTTGAAAAGAGGGGGCAGTTTTTTGCACTCAGGAAAAAGCTAAATACAATTTTGGCAGGTTATTGCATATTGCAAATTTTCACGGATGTTATGCAGCTGTGTATTTACATTATTTTGCGTACCTTTCCGTTGTCATACTGTTGAACAATTTTAGTGATGCTTTTGCCTCATTCTTTTTACCTTTCATTTTCTTATTTGCAGGGAACGAAGTTGTTTCTTACAGAAAAATATGACGATGCTAGTTTTTTCTTCAATTTAGTAATAAATTTAATCAAGAGCGGAAAGAATGTAAGTACATCATTTACTTCAGTGATTTTCAACTGGGGTTCCCCGAAACCCTAGGGTTCCGCCAGCACACTCCAGGGGCTCCGCCAGAAGTTGTACAAATCTACGATCGACTGCCTATTTTACATTCCTTTGCAGATATGTGGATAGGGGTTCCTCGAGCCACTGGGACACGTAATTAGGGTTCCGCTTCACAAAAAGGTTGAAAACTACTGATTTAGTTAATTTAAAAGTATCTTCCTTCATTCACTGGAACATTGAGCTTGTAGAACGGAGAAACGTGTGGTGAATATTGAGATAGTTTTCTTTTCCTGATTGCCACATGTCAGTAAAAGATGCAATCATAATGGGGAGAATCCATTACCTCCTTAGTGAACTGCCATTCTTTAGGTTATCTTGGAAATAAAATATGGAAAATTTAGTTTCTGTTCCTACACGTATTTTTATAAGAAACATGTCTATAAGAAACATGAGGCTGAAACTAGGTAAAAATTAATGAACAGTAGGATGAGTTTCAAATATCATGCAAAAACTGCTTGAACTAGTAAATTTGTGATCAAACTAGCAAGAAAATAGAATGAACGTCCATTACTTGCCTGAGCATTTTTTGTCTTGCATCATAATTGCCTAATCTGGTGTTGTTATTGTCATTGCAAGTCTTTACATTTAAGAAACATTTAAGGCTGGATTTGATGAAATATTACGTACTATCCAGGCTGCAACCCAGAGGGTTTGTTTCTTATAAAAAACCGTGTTTTTATCAAACTTTGTTTTTTTTGTATTTTTGTTCCTTCTTGCCAAATCCTCATAAACTGAAAGATTTTGTGTCTCCATCTTAGCTACAATGAAACAGGGTTCTCTTCACGAGTAGTGTGTTGAAGAACTTTGAGCGGGGAAGGGGTGTAGCAGAAGGTTATCTACGTGCAAATCACTACATCCTCTATTTCTGCAAGCTTTGTCCCTCGAAGTTTAAAGTAACTTGGCATTTTTGTAACTTTCTGCTTAATAATTAACACAGGCACAAATATTATCGTATTACTCCTTGTTGTAATCACTTGCCTTCTTCGTTTGTCTCACAGTTTTCCCTGGATAGAGAAGAGCAGGTGGTGCTGATTTATGCTTACGGAATGTGTTCATTTTTGAGTGGATCGCCTTCGGTACGAAATCCTCCATGCATCTGTGATGAATTATTACTTTTATTCAATTTTTACTACTTGAAAATTTCGTTTAGCTCTTCAGCCCACTACTGTCACCTCTTACTCTTGAGTCCCGAATACACTCACCCGTTTATTCCATACCCCCTCCCATTCACTATTTTTGAGTCAGTAGCTCGATCGAGTATTACGTGAAATGAGAAATGGAGTTTTTCATTTTTTTTTTATTTTGAAACGACGCTTTAAATCCATCCATAGGTATTGATGAATAGAGAAAATTTCCACCCGCCCTGTTTATTCCAACACCCCCATTCATTCCAACCTCCGCTCAAAAAGTTCCAACCCCACTTCTATTCAGGACTCATCTTCATATAAATATAATTTCTTCGTCATATTTATACTATTTATGAAGCCATATGATATGCTTTTGATAATATTATAAATATGACGAAGAAATTAAATAGTATGTCTATGTTGTCATTGCCCTTGATTTTCTATGCATTCTCCACAGAACCCAAAATGAGTGTCACTTGCTTCAGTGTTTTTGTGGATAGACTACATTGACGAATTGCACATACATGTAACAGGGTTCACGCTACTCCTTAAACTCCTTAGATTTAATCTACTTTTTAAGGACGCTTAAAAACTCCTTATATTCATGCGTTTTAGCGAAAACTCCATTAAAATCTCCTTATTCCTACTCAATTCTTGGAAGATATAGTTGTCAACTGTAGATTTATTTAAGAAATGGTATTGATAAGATTTTGGCAGTCAGTAGGTGAGAAGATCTGTAAGCTTACTATAAATAAATTGATAATAATTATAATACTCATTGCTGTATTACTACAATCACTATATTCTATCTGCTTTGGGGCGGATCTCCACTGGTTTTAGGATGATCGTGGGAAAACTCGCGAAAACACATGTGCGGTATGAAGTGGAGCAATCAATTAAGCAAGAAAATAGCTCGATAAAAGGTGGAAACCAATTCTACTTTACGTTGAGTACTTGATGATCGCAGTAAAAGTTTTATAGTGGAGCTCCGCCGTTATTCGCTCTTCAATTATTTGTGCCAAAGATTGTTTCTATGTTTTACTTCTTATAGGACCTCGAAGCAGCAAAAACACAATTTGATCGAATCATAAAAGATTTCAGTGATGTCAACTTTCCACTTGTTCATTATATTTATGGAAGAATTTATGAAAAACAATCTAGGTAAGTGTTCTACGTTTGTAAAGTATCCAGTAGATGTTTCACTGTCTAAGAAGTAGGGAAGAAGTTTGTGTATAGTAACCTTAACTTCCTAGAGAATATTTGTGTTCTATAGTACGTATTGGTGATAGCCTTCTTGAGATTGGTTGAAATGAATTGTTAATGAATGCAGCGAGAGTTAACAGTACAATGTGAATATATTTGGCAGGAGTTCATAATGAAATTAATTCTTTCCTTGTGTTATTAAACGTGATACTAGTATGTCTATATATATATATATATATATATATATATATATATATATATATATATATATATATATATATTTATATTTATATTTATATTTATATTTATATATAGATACATATATTTATATTTCTTTATAGAGGAATATAGTAAAAAAAGAAGAAGGTAAAAGGGAGGGGATGTGCCTAGACATTTTCCGTTTGAGGGGGGCGTTTTAGCAATTTGACCAACTGCTGTTATTAAAGGAACGTCACGGAAGAACACTGACCAACTCTACTGCAGTGTGACCGATTTTTGACCAACTTTCTTGCAATTTCAGGCATTGGGGAGCGTGACGCCCCCACCCCTCCAATAAACACATCGCTGTACAATGGCATCACATGATCTTTGGTCCTCCTATTCTCTATTCCTCGATATGGATCAACAATGGATTTCTCACTTAGCTTGATACGTATGTTAGCATGGTATCAAGCATTGCACGGCATCAAGCATTCTTAATAATAATTAAGAATTATTATTATTATTACAATTTTGATATTCAATTAATCCTTTATAAGGCTATACTTATTCATTTAACTTCTAAGCAAAATTTAGTGAGATATCTTTCGTAAAATATCCTTGCGATTGTTTTTTAGAATTATGGAGATGCAATCCTCCCTAAATAGGGCTTTAGATATCATCAAAAAATCGGGAGTTGTTATAAGGAAATGGCCAGGCTCGGAAAATATCATAGAAGAAACAAGACCAGGCGAACTAGAGGTATTACCTTAGAGCTAATGATATAACTGTTGGAGAATATGGATATTATAATTTGACTTGTTCTTACGTTTATGTATACTACTGCACGGTCTACAGAATTTTAGGCCCAGACGTTACTTAAAGAACATTTTGCAATATCGGTAGCAGTGTGACATGATATCTAGATAATTCTCCAACCTTTTGTCAGAAGTCCGAGCCGTCCGCTTGAGTAAGCAGGATATTTTTGAAAGCCTGGTAGTTCCTACTCTACAGGTGGATTCATAGTTGAAAATTTTAGAGCATTATAATTCAGGGAGACGTTTCTGTGTGTTGGCACTTGTTTTCCAATTCATTCCTTTTATAGATTTTGTGACGATTTTTCAAACTCAATAGTAAATTTAGGGTTTCATCTTGATTTTGCAGTTTCTTTAAATCTTGATACGGAGCCTCAAAAATAATAAACAGAGGGTCTGGAATAGGGATGTCCTGGGTGGATTTTTTCCAAAAAATTAGTAAGCGGGGGGGTACGTTTATTCCGGACTCGAGAGTAGATAAAACCTCAGGATGTCATTAAGACTCTTCTTCTATATAGCACCTGAATATATGCGATGCGCTGCATAATTTTCAACTTTCTTCATGATCTTCCTACTTAACATATTTCTTTTGATTCCAGAAACGAATAGGGAAGTTATTGGGTTCTATTGTCAGTAACGCACATGCCGATGCAATTTGTAGATATGAAGGATGCAATTTGAATAGAAGACAAATATTTTTGAATGAACTTGGTACGAATACTTGCATTTTGTTCTTTTATGTGATAGCCAGTGAACATTAGCAACAGTTTAGGGCCAGTAACCTGTAAAGCTCAACGAGCCATTTAAGCCTTATTTCCATTGCCAAGAAAATATAGGGAGCTGCAGTTACTTTGCGCCAGATATTTTTGCATACAAGAGCAAGAACAGGGCTCATACTGAACCTGGAAAACCTGGAAAACCTGGAAAATAGGCCCTTTTTATAAAAAGTCTGGGATAACCTGGAATAGTCAAGGAGTTTTCTTTAATTCTTATCCAAGTCAGGGAAAGCAAATTATTTAGTCAGCATATCGTTTTCATTAATTCTTTGCATGGTTTTTCGCAAAGCCGTTGCTCTATTTCTTGTCAGTGAATGTGAACTTTATAACTCATCATTGTGAAATAGTAATTGCCTCTTTTTCTCCATGTTCTTTACTTTCTCTTTGTAAATGTGTAAAATTATAGTCAGGGAAAAAGTGGAATATTTTGATTACCAGTCAGGAAATAGTTAGGGAATAGTAAGGGAATTTCGATTCACATATTGGGTATGAACCCTGAAGAAAGCGAACCAACAAAACTGCAGTGCATTATACTGTAAATTCTCTATTTAGCTCCCCCCGGGGATTACTTGTTTCATGCACTCTAGAAGGGGACTTTTTGGAGTGGGGGCTTATAAGAGAGGTTGAGCTCGATAGATTTCTTGAAAATTTTCAATATCAAACTGAAATATTAGCTGTTTGAAAATAGAGAACAATGTTCAAAGTGCTTTGTTTACACATCACTAGCTCATAACAGAACAACATTGAAAAATTTTGTAGTAACCGTTGATTTAGAACGTTTTTATTTGCAGTAAGGCAATGAATGACTTTGCTTCTTGATCGGTCGAGAACGATTGTTTACGTACCGTGATCAAGCGTAGTTTACTTCCTTCCATAATTTAATATTTTCTAGGGGGGCTTAATGAATTTCTTGGTCCAGAAAATGTTGTTGGAGAGGGGGGCTTACTTGAGAAGGGGGCTAAAAAGAGAATTTACGATACTTAAAATTTATGTTTCCAAGCCAAGTAGAGCCGCAGCACAAGGATGAAAGAGCCGTATGCGCCTCCGGAGTCGTAGGCTGCAGACCTCTGGTCTAGGGAATAGAGCATTAATTGTATAAGGAAACAGATCTGTTATGTTTATTCCTTAGCGTTTTTCTCTTTATTTTTCTTGTTTTTATTTATGTCTCTGCTGCTTTGCGAACATGTATATTTTTCATTTATTCAATCGCTTATAGATTCATCCTTCCGAATGAGTGGATTTGTCTACGTATTATCTGTTTTAGACTCTAAAGGATTCTTTCGAATGAAGTGCAGTGAGTTTTGTGTCATTGAATATCATTCTGTATGCTGGCAACAATTTAAGCAAAGTTTGAGCTTCAAGACTGACATCCCTTTAAAGGTTCTATGCATTTTTCTTTCACTACATAATGCCGTTATTTAAATCCACGCATTTCAAAGCCTGTTTTGCAGAAGCTAAAGCACGTCTTCAAACTGATTTAGCTAAGTGCATTTAAACCAAACAGCAGAGAATTTTCAAATTGTATTTCATTTTCAATAAATCATTTGTGCATCACTGATACGATATATGTCTTCTTGAATCTAGAAAAATTGTACCACAGTTTACAGGGGAATTATTTTTAAGCTCTTGATTTATTATTACTGTCATTCTTTCATAAAACATGTGGAAGATAAGTGCATCTTCTTCACGTTTTATGCAAGCACGTAGGTGGAAGAGTGTCCTGGAAGGACAAAACCTGCCTGTACCATCATTCTTGGGGATCAAAATACTTATTTGGTTACATATTTTTCTTTTAAGACACATGTCTATAAGAACAATGGAACTAAAATTAAGCAAAATTAAGAAACATTTAGGAAACATAGGCAGGGTTTGAGTTTCAAATAATAACTTGCAAAAAACTGTTTTTGCTACTAAATTCTTGCTCACACTAGCAAGAAAATAAAATGAACATCCATTACATGCTTCACAGAATCTGAGCATCTTTTTTCTTACATTACAATTGCCTAATCTGGGTTTTTATTGTCTTTGGACGTCTTTGAATTTAAGTAACATTTAAGGCTGAATTTGACAAAATACTAAGAAACATCCGGGTTGAAGCCAGAGCGTTTGTTTCATATTAAGAACAACCTTTTACTCAAATCTTCAAATCAAACATTTTGTTGGTTGTAAACCATGCACAATTTTTCATTTTTGGGGCACTGTTCCTCCGTGTCCCCCCTTAGTTACTTGCATGATTTTAAGTCCATCTACCTTGACCTTTCATGAATGTTTTGCCTTGATTCTTTCTTTCTTCTGTCCATTCCTAATTTAAATATTTTACTTTCTTTCTAGGGGCTCTTGAACCAAAATTGTTTCACACCAGATTGTAGTGGTTTTCTCAGTTATATTTGCTTCACTTCTTTAAGTAAAGATTCTGAAATTCGACATATAGAGGTATGACTCTTTTGATACAGTGCTAAACAGGAAAATACCTGATGTTATGAATCCTGTTTAGTCCATTTAGTTATAGGGGTATCACTTGTTGCGTGCTTCAGTACTGAAGTATGATAACAATTTACTAGTCCATAGTCTTGGAAACCTACTCTTGGCCGCCAAATAATGGCCCTAAGTTGTTAGTTGTAGAGCTTTTCCAACCCCCCGCACTTATTCCCAACACTCCAATCATTACCCTTGAGGACTTCATACGTCTATAGCGTTGCTTCTGAGGTGTACTATATAAAACCAACATCGTTCTCTATTCGATTCTTCAGACTTCTTCAGCGTATGAAAGCAAGTAGGAAAGTAGCTCATCGAAGTATACATGTTATCTGTTTCCAAGGCCCTCCCCTTTTCTCACCTACGATTACTGAGTACGCTAGACTAAATGAATTGCAGATAAGCGAATCTAATCACAATGATTAATAGACAAAGACATTCCTACAGGCCAGACAGGAATTGTTATTTTTTGTGCCATTTCCTTGCCTCAGACTTCCTCTTCATTTTGTTTGTCAGTTTCTTTCTTACGTTACTTTATCGAAAAAGCCATTGCAAATGTTAACTGCTTGGCTTCAGCTTTTGCAAGAGTAGTTACCAATAAGATGTCTTAGTATGACTACAGTTGTTATAGCAGCAATTTTGCTTTTGCAAGGTAGATTTTTCGAATCCGAGCCGTGAAACTTGTTTGAAACACTGAGTATTTTTAGCAAGAGAACAATTGTTGCAGTAAAATTGATCAGGGCTCCCCCATAGCATGATATACTCACTTTTTGTATTATAAGAATAAAGTTTATAAGAGTTTTAAGGCTCAGAACCGCTGAAATTTAAGAGTAATTTAAAGATAATGCAAAGCTTAAGCTTCATTAAGACTTAGAATTTTTGTGTGTTCAAGCTGTAATGGTGCTTTTAGATCAACTGCTGGACAATCAGTACAATATTTATTATTCTCTTCCTCTTTTATTTTGCATAGTGATGAAGTAAGATAATATCAAAAAACATTTGAATATATGCCTTTCCTTTCTAGACAAAGCTACACTTTTGGTACTTAAGAATAATTTAAGATCAAATATTGAGACTCGGAATAAAGTTAGCTATTCGTACAAAAATATTGTGTATGGCCAATGGTGCTGTTTGATAATGTCCAGTGTTGTTGGGAGTGTTTGAGGTTATTTCAAAAGGACTTGGGATGATAAAAGCAGCTATTTTAGCTGTATTAGATGTGTAGTTGATCTGAGCCACACTGTTTTATTTTGGATAAGGACTTCATTTCCACTTTATTTCCACTATTCAATCTTTGCTTTGCGCACGTTTTAGCATAAACTGGATCCTCCCAAGAAACAGCAGAAAGTGGTTAAGAAAATTGATAAGTCTAAGCAAGCAAAGGGATGTAGGTGAGTTATTTTTCAGCGACTTTCTTTAATTGTTGCTCTAATTTTTAAATCTATTTGGCGATGATTGATATAGTATATAATGAAAGGAAATGTAAAGTGAACCATATATTGATAGGAAGTGGGCTCAGTTTCTCCTTCGCGTAGGACCTGAGGTACACATCTTTTTATAAGAGATAAACATACTTGATGTTTCTTCATGCTCTCTGAAATCCAACCTCCAGCCTTTCAAAACTGTTTCTTGCATTCTTGAAACTTCTAAACACAATAGTAATTCAGAGTAGGCAACCGTGATACAAGTAGAAGAATACTCAGGATATGTGAATCATCTAATGGATGTTGGTTCTATTTTGTTTCGTATTTAATTAAAAGTGTTCTTGTTAAACAGTTTTTTCCAGTTGACATTTGAGACACAGCCTACCTGTGTTTCTTAAATTTTCGTAGACATGTTTCTTATAAAAAAGCGTGTATAAAGCGTCTACTCTCGTAGATATTATCTTGCATTGGTCACTTTTGCCTAGAAGCATTCTCTCTTGGTAGTAGCAGCCTAGTTAGTATCATTTCGAAAAGCTCCATGAAGTAACAGTCAACGTTTTGCTTTTGCCATTTAGCAACCTGTGGTCATAAGTATCAGCCTCGTATTTGGATATCATAGAGAGGCTGCTTCTCGGAGGAATGCAAAACTATGTCTTCATGCTAATTTCCATAACCTCTAACTAGTTTCCATACCCTCAAGTTAGTTTGTGAGAGTCATTTCTTACATCAACTAGTTGATGTACCCAGCATCTCAGTGAGGCTGACTTAGACATTTCTAGAATCTGTATTCATTTTCAAAGTTCATTTTTTTTTCTTATTTATCAACTAAGACCATGATTCTCGTGTTCTTCTCTACTCGTGAGCGTGCAATTCGTATTTGACAGTCTTGCATGGTAAAGGACCCCATTCTATGTGGAAAAACATTTACACATCGTTTTTATAAGAAAACCATTATTTTTCCTGAGTTTCAATTTTCTTAACTTTTCCCGAAATTGAGCCTGAGATTTTCTCAAATTTTTCTTAACTTTTACTGAAGTAAAACTGGCTAATATGATTTACACTTATTAATATTGTATACTTGAATTTGAATTCCATCTTTAACATTTGGAATGCAATAACAACGAAATATCGATTTTGGGCCTAGAAAAACACTTAATTTTGGAAATTGAGCCTCGTGATTTTCTTAAGATTTTCATAAGATTTTGACCATTTGAGCCCCATTTTCTTGTAAACTTTTTTCTTATAAAAAACATGTACTTCTTTTAATATTCGTATAATTTTTTCAGTTTAAATTCTGTGCTCCCCCATCCGTAGAAACTTGGACAAATCTTGATTAGCTGTTGAATAGCTCCCCATTTGTAGGAATCTTTTGTGTTAATGAGGATCCTAACGCTCTGATTGGTGAATGTCATAAAGGATTTCCCAAATGGGGAGCTCTCCAACAGCCAATCAAGATTTTTCACTATGCTCCTTTACGTAGTTCTTTGATAATGGTATTGATGAGAAATTTATCTTCAACAGTCGTAAGCGGCCCAAGAAGAAAAAAGGTGGTTTGAAAGCTGAGAAGGAAAAGGAAACGTCAAATGCCTTAACCCCAGAAAATACCATTGTTCCGGAATCAAAAAAAGATGAACTCAGTGTGGTAGAAATAAGTAATAAGACTGATAGCAATACTAAGGTGGTTGATGTTGATCACAAGCTAGAAATAGAAGCCTTTAATTATGGCCAGGACCCAACTATTCCAGAATGGATACTGGTAATATAAGTCTGCAATCAAACAATCAATGAAATCTTGTATATATATATATATATATATATATATAT
>WIPJ01000497.1:299726-339436 GCA_018155075.1 Cassiopea andromeda
TTTTTTGCATGCTTCAATACACCTAAGGCACGGGAGACCTTCCGCGAGATTGTATCCACGTGCTTTTTCCAAGTTAGATGCCTATCAATCTGAAGACCAAGATATTTTGTTTCTTTTACGTTTTGAATATTTGTGTCACGTATTTTCAAGTCTAATTCGCCTAATACCTTCTGATGTTTTTGACGAGATACGATATTCATGGAAATGTTCTGGTTCTTCTTCAGCAGTCAATCTTCAATTGTTGGCAAAAATTTACCATAATTTCCATTAGTGTTCATACTTACAACATCGAAATTCAAAGCTAATTCTATTATAAGATCCTGAGGTAGTTTTGATATTGGAAGCGGCTAAGAAAGTGTCAGTACTGAGCTGAAAGAAGCTTATTAAAAAACGTACGAGGTTTTGATTGGAATAAATGTCTTATATAGCATTTCTCTGAATTGTGCTTACGACAGTTTTTCTTCTTATGTAGAATATAAGGACTTTTAAAGTAACGTTTAGAAATTGGTAATTGAAGCGTAGCATCATTGTTGCAATTTCAATATCAGAATATTTCAACTTCAAAAGCTTAGAGGATATTATAAAAGTAGGGGTGGGCGTATTTTTAGAAGGTACCCTAGAAGGAGGGATCCTGCAGACTGCTATGGTGTACTTTGCATACAGAACTTTTAAACTGAATGGCATCATGCGACGAAAGGATATAGATATCTTTGGGTAATATATATAGCATTGTGCCACATCCATACTGTGTTGATTGAATTTCTCACCCATGCAGCAATTCTTGAATTTGTTTATTATCGAACAAAGCATATTATTCCAAATGTCTAAGTAGAAAAACTTCAATTTTCGAATTTTGTTATCATAGAACCCACTGAAATTGTCTCGTGAGCAAGTTTTCAGATCAAACTTGGATAGCATGCTGTTTGGCTGCGAGGAACCGTGTGTTATTTGTCATGAAGATATGATTCACTTTAATAAAACAACACAACTACAATGTTATCATGTTTTCCATACGGAGGTATGTACGACGTACTGTTATCATTTTGGCTTCATCTTGATTTTACCCATGGGTTATTAGCCATAAAGCCTGTTTTGCCATGTGTGTACCATAGAGCCTGTTGTACCATGGCTTATTAGCCATAGAGTCTGTTGTGCCATGTATGTGACTTGTCATTTATAAAGTACCACCAGTATGAAATAAGACAGCAGTCATATTAGCCATAGAGCCTGTTTTGCAATGTATGTGCCATAGAACCTGTTGTACCATGGGTTATTAGGCATAGAGTCTGTTGTGCCATGTGTGTACCATAGAGCCTGTTGTACCATGGGTTATTAGCCATAAAGCCTGTTTTGCCATGTATGTACCATAGAGCCTGTTGTACCATGGCTTATTAGCCATAGAGCCTGTTGTGCCATGTATGTGACTCGTCATTTATAAAGTACAGCCTATATGGTACTCATATTTAACTCTTCGTGGTAGCGTGGTGTGGTTAATTCCCCATAGCGGAACGCCCTCTTCCTAGCCCTAGCTACTTTTCATTTGCACCGCTCCTTGGTCCTCCCAGATTTTACATGCATTTGGGGAAGTCTAAAGAAATGTAAACTGTTATCCTATTCCCCCTATATCCTTTTTTATTCTCCGTATTATCTTCTTTGTTGATAACCTATTACTTGGAGCATAGGCGTCAAATCTTGATTGGCTGACAAAGGAATCACCATCGAAGATTCCTGCCAACAATGTTGCAAGAATTCGTTCGAGAAGCGTGTTTTGGTTGTTAAATAGTATACTGTCTTAGCAAAAAAGCTGATAACACAGATTTTCGAATAATTGAAAAATATTTATATCTTGCGCAGATCAAAGGTTATCGAATTTTTCGATTATTCAAAACTATGTGTTGTCAGTTTTTTTCGCAAAGAAAGTACATTAATGTTGCTTGTTAGCATCAAAACTGTAAATTTTGAATATTTATAGCGGTTTTTTTGAGCAGATATTTGCGTTGTTTGTTGCTTGTGATATTGAATATCAACAGCTAAATAAGGCTGCTTTAGAATGTTGTTTGATTGTAATATGAAGGACTCTCACATGAAGTATTGGCAATCAAAGAGAATCATTTTTCCTTACTTGTATACCGTATTTTCCTCAGTAGAAGCCGCCCTCCAATAGACGTCGCCCTCCAATAGACGCCGCCCTCCAATAGAAGCCACCCTCCAATAGAAGCCGCAGCTTTTAATGAAAAAAACATTAAAAGTAGCTCTCAACTAGAAGCCGCGTTTAGGAGTAATAATGGAGTAGCCGCCCTTAACACCTTAACACTTTTGCCAGTTTCTACCATTGTGACAACACCTAAAAGTTTCAAAAACCAACAGATTTCAATTTCAAGTACTTTACGCAGTTTTATGCAAATGCGAATGCAATGCAGTGAGTTAAGGAATGCACTTCAATGACTGAAAAAGTTAATAAAAGCCACCCTCGAATACAAGCCGCCCTCAAACAGAAGCCGCAATTTTACAAAAAAGCCAATAGAAGCCTCGGCTTCTATTCGAGAAAATACGGTATGTGTAGTGGTTTTCCCAAGACATCAATAAACCGTTTGAGAAGCAAACTTTCTTCATCCAAACCATACATCTTAGCCTTGACCTCAAAGTTTTCTCCTTTGAAGTCTTGTCCAAAACAGCTGTTACACTTTTCATATCAGCATATGAAAATATTTGCATTTATTTACACTTGAAGATGATTTCTTCAATATCAGACCCTTCATCGTTAAGGACCACTCCGAGAATTACTCTTGGCAAATATGGGCGTAGTCAAAAGGCAACACGGCATAACACCGTTATGCTTCCTAAAATATTTGGTCTTCACCGTTATGCTACCAATGGGAGCAAATGTTGACGAATTGCTTATATTTTTGTAACGAAAGTAATGGGTGATATTTCCGACTACTTTGTTGTTACTGCTTGGAGTTGTTTTGTTGTCTGGAGCTTTATTTTGAAATTACATTGTGTCAAAGTAGTGTACCTGAGTTTTTGTCTTGTAAGAAAGACAACAAACGTGGGAAGATTCACATCAAAACTGAAGGGCTCACCTGCACTTCTTCACCATACATTACAGCTGCGCACCTACGAATTTTTGAGGGTAGAGGCCTAGTCTATGTAGAATGGCGCACTATAAACTTTGATAAAATGTAGCTTGGGATATTATTTTACAGATTAAGAAGTGGAGGAAATACTGTATAAGCTTTGCTGATTTCGTTACTGTCAACTTAAAGTGCCTTATCACCATTCGAACATGAGGGGAAGTTTGTCAAGAAAAGGGCACGTTTGTTCATTTTCTGGAAAGGACAGGGGCAAAACCACCAGGACCTCTCCGTAACTGCTCGCCTACCTTGATGCGTTGGTAGAGCTTCACTTTCTTTTACCTGGGTTGTATCACATTATATCAAATACTCTCCTATTGCCACATCCAAACAACAGGCAGCCATTGATTTTAATGATGTACTTTCATGTATTCTCTTTCTCTCTAGTGCATTCAGCGTTGGTTGAAACAACAACGAACTTGTCCAACATGCAGAGATCACGCTCTATTGCCAGATGAATTTCCAGCGCTTCACTGAATTTTCTGTGAATGGCATTCAAGCTCTTGGTTGTCTTGTGACTGAAGAATTTGATATGATTGAAAATGTGATAACACTCGTTTTCTATCGCTTTTTGCAGTTAGGTGCTTTTTAACAACTCTCGTTTTAGTTACAAACAGTTTCTTTTCCATTCCCAAAGTACACGTTTTTTTACAAGAAGCCTAGCTTAAGACCTAGTACTAATAGTTTTTTAATTTAACAAACTGAAGTGCAGTGAAAATGTGATCAAACCGTGAATTAGCATTATAACCAGGCCTTTTTGTGAAAAACGTGTTACGAGAGCGGTACATCGCTGGTGTGATCTAAAACCATGCCATGCTTAAATTGTTTTCGTTCGGCTTGACGTTGAGCCAAATGACAATTTCAATGTACTGTTTGTCTAAAGCTTCTTAGCTCCTTCCTTTTACTTCTAATAATTTCTTGAATTTTAGGGTGTCTAGTACTAGGTTACTTAAACATTGGTTTCTTGCAAGAATAGACAGCGTGTATTCGTCATGTGTAAATGTGTTTATTTAAATTGCGAGGCTTCCAATACGAAGCTCGTATTGGATTGGATAGCCTCGAATTATATTGGCTGTTTTAGTGTTGTCAGATTTGTAGCATGATGCTTAAGATTGCTTATTAGTTACAAAATTATTTATAGAATAAGCTATAGCTTTTTTGTTATGAATGAAACCCACCCAAACAGTATCCGATCAAATTGCAACCCAATTGAGCCTGTTTTTTTTTCTGTTTTGGAAAAAGATATTTCACCAGTTGCAATTGCCATCTTTTTAAGCGTGTAAGTACGAAAAGGATACTTTTCCGAAACCGTGAACACCTTCCCCTGATAATGGTAAATTGGTAATAGAGTTACCTATTGACAAACGAGCTACCAACTTTATCATCTACTACACGCCTTTCTTATGCAAGGAACCCCTTTTATAAGAAACCTACTTACAGAAAGCCATAGTACACGTTTTTTTATAAGAAAACCGTCATTTTGCCTGAGCCTCAATTTTCTTAGCTTTACCCGGAGTTGAGCCTGAGATTCTCTTAAATTTTTCTTAACTTTTACTGAAATAAATGGTTTACACTTTCGTTATTAATATTGTATACTTGAATTTGAATTCCATCTTTAACATTTCGAATGCAATAATGAGGAAATATCGATTTTTGGCCAATAAAAATGCTAAATATTGGGAATTGAGCCTCGTAAGTTTCGTAAGATGTTCTTAAGATTTTGAACATTTGAGCCTCATTTTCTTATAAAAAAACGTGTATTTACAGAACTTATACTACTAAAAGAAGAATCCCTAAGGAGCTTCTTAATTTGCGAAATTTTTATATCCGCAAGCAATCAAGAATTAGGAAGCGGGTTCCATTTATTTCCAGTCAAGTCTAGTATAGATACATTTTAAAAACTTCTTTCCTATCGTCTGTATGCTTTTTGTATTAAGTGCAAGCCAGAATTAAAGGAAAACTTTACTTTTTCGATGTTTTTTGTGCATGTACCATTCATACGCCGTTAAATGGGTGGTGAAAATTAAGAAACTATTCAGGAACTTTTACTACCACCATGTGATTTTTAAAGGTCTAAAAATAAGGAACTTTAGGAAGTAGGCCTTGGACTAGGTTCCTTATGGAAAAGCGTGTAATTTTACTTCAGTAAAGGCAGTGGACTGGAAAATTTTTGATAGAAAGGTTGCCATAAATACCCTATTCCATCCTCTTAGGGTAGAGATGCTAACGTCGTAGAGGAAGTAGAATCCTGCCTTACTCCTCCTCACCTGCACGTTTTTTTATAAGAAACATGTCTATAAGAAACATGAGGCTGAAATTAGGCAAAAATTAAGAAACATTTAAGAAACATAAGCAGGCTGAGATTCAAGTAACAGCTTGCAAAAACTGTTTTTACTATTAAATTTTTTATCAAACTAGCAAGAAAATAGAATGAACATCAGTTACATGCCTCACAAAACCCAAGCATCCTTTTTGTTGCACCACAATTGCCTAATCGGGGTTGTTATTGTTATTGGAAGTGTTAAGAATTTAAGACACATTTAAGGCTGAATTTAACGAAATATTAAGAAATATCCAGACTGAAGTCAGGTAATTTTTTCCTCATGAAAAAAATGTTTATTGCAATATTCATTGATAATTTTAGTGGTTTGGTTCAAAGGCACACTTTCTTGCAATTGCCTTTCACAGTTACAGTTACATGAAAAATTCCTCTTTGAAAAGCGTACTTCAATGCACCATAAATAGAAAAAGTAGTAACTGAATGCTTCTAGAGATTTAGCGGGAATTATAGCGCTTTCCTTTGCAGAGGAATAGTTTAGTTTGCAGTGGTAAGTTTGATATTATGATTCATGAAGTCTACCATGCATATTCAAAGCTGACTTGTAGTTTAACCAGCCTAGTTGTAATTGAGATTGTAATTAAAACCATACACCACCACAGACAGCCCTGTGCAGGTGCATCAGCTATTTGTATCGTGCAACCTATGCATAGCCATCGCGCAATTGCGAAGCAGCAGGGATGAAGCTAGTAGGTGTGCTTAGGGGTTGGATCCCCCACTACGTCACTGAGCACCGTATCGACACCTAAATTTTTTCTAGGATTTCTTTATACTATCTTCATACCTTGCACTTTCATATTTTAAGCCAATCTGAAAAGCGTGGGGCATTAGAATTTTCTTCCTTCGCCCACTGTAGGCACTTCGGTAGCATTTGACCCCCCCTCAGCATTTCTTCCCAGGTGCCCCCTATACGCAGTAGTTAGAGCGTCTAGGAATTTGATAACTCCAGTGAATTTCATGTTTAAGTAGTATATGTAACTCTCGTGAAGTCGTTAAGCATCGTGTATGCCTTTCGTTAATGTATGAAGTTAATTTTTATTATTAATCTCTCTAGTGCTACGCAGTGTAGAAAGAGTATTAGCACTTAAAAGGCGAAAGTTTGTTTTATTGCTTTATTTATTCAGAATAGAAGTAACTGAAGTATTCTTCTGTTGTATTCATTTCCTTTTAATAGATGACTATGTGTAGTTCTAACTAGATGATGCTACTTGTGTAGGGCAAAGTTAATAACAAGATGATGCTACTTGTGTAGGGCAAAGTTAATAACTAGGGGCTCCCCTAGAAGACCAACATGAAAAAACTAGGGGCTCCCCTTGAGTACCAACATGAAAACTGGGCTAGCTTTCATTGTTGCTGGAGTTAATGTTGCTTTTGAAATTTGTTGTTTTTACTGGGAACTGAATGTCTGCACACAAAAATAAAATGGTAGCCTGTACTACCAGAATCTTTTCTGTAAAAACCTTCTTCACTATCTGTTTTGTCATTTTTGCGATATTGTTTTGAAAACACTAGGGGGCTAAAGCCCCCAAAACTGCAGAACAATTGATGAGGAGCTGGACCTCCTGAGCCCCTCA
Source organism: Cassiopea andromeda (assembly GCA_018155075.1). Lineage (NCBI taxonomy): Eukaryota > Metazoa > Cnidaria > Scyphozoa > Rhizostomeae > Cassiopeidae > Cassiopea > Cassiopea andromeda. Next base: position 306,773 of record WIPJ01000497.1, read on the forward strand.
AGCCCTATACCACTTGATGATACCATTGGTTGACCGTGCAAATCCCTGCTGTTCTTTTTCAAATCACATTTGGCTTTGCTTCAACTTTATTTTACAGTTGCAAGAATTGTTAAAGAATTGTGCTTGATGACAGAACAGATCTCATTCTTCCACGAAACCTTCCAGTTTATAAAATGAAGAGGGACAATAAACTATTTAAGTCCAGTAAAATTCACATTATTTATTATACGTAATTTGTAGGCTCATCTCTAGATATCAAAATTGATTTACGAAGTGTACCGCAGCTTCAGTAGCGAACAGTAGCGTGGCCGCAGGGAGTATGGGGGGGGCAATTTCCCCACTTTTGCCAAGATGGTGCTCTAGATTTCCTCAAAACCGATGAGAAAATAAATGGGAGGAGGGGGTAATAGCAAATGTTCTGAGAATTAGAGGGTATGGCCAAAAATTTTCATCTAGCCCCCCTCACTTTTATAGTCCTGGCCACGCCCCTTATAGTGAATGCTGGTGTTCTTTGCTAATGCTCTTGTACAGTGTTTCACAACCATTCTTGCCCATGGAAACCTTTTCCCCTACTTTTCTCCATTGACCCCTTCAAGGCTATTCAAGAAAACAAAAAGTTCATTTGCTTTGCATTGCTGAGGATACGGAAATCAGATTTTTACCCTGAAAATTATCATTAAAGATTCCCACCCGCATTTTGAAAGATATTCACTGTCGTTTCAACTTGCAACTGATGGTCGTATGGGTATATAGGTCAAGAGAAAATATGAAAATGAGAATCGTTCGTGGGCATTCTCTCCTTATTTGAATATAAATTATCGTACAAAGGAACTGTTATTTTGAATAGTAAAATCCATTCTCAAATGGAATTACTTCGGGGCCCCGAAATGTAAGATTGCGTCTATGGATCCTTAAGAAATTTGCTCGGATTTTGAGGGTTCAAGGGAGGCATGGTTGAGAACTACTACTCAAGAAGCTGGTGTTACGTTTGAAGAACGTAGAACCGTTATTTGATCGAGTTACATATTGTTTTAAGCTGCAATACATTTTATCATGAATGATGTATGAGTTTTGATACATACATAGCTGAAAATTTCAGAATAATTTGATTATAGACCCTCCGTATTTATCAGCTTTGCAAGCTGTTGAAATATCTGTACCTCAAAACCCAACAGTGCTATGCAATGAAATCCGTAGTGTATGACACTGGCCCTTTCTTTGCTTGTGTTTTCGCTGTGCTTTGATTTACATAATTTCTAAATATAAATTTACTCCGTTTTATGTAACACGTTAGCTAAATATTCCTTGTTCTAATTTTACTACTTATATATGTAGATTTGAAACTTTTGTTCTTTATTAATAGCATTGCGTATATTTAAAACGTTTTTCATCATCTCCTTCCAAGAAGCTTTTTTGAGTTGAGAATGTAATCTTCTTCAAAGTCTTCAATCCTGAAGCTTCGTGCGGTTAATCTTGCGAACTTCATGTTTATATTATGGTCACAAATTTGTTGGAATACACGCCCAGATTACCAAATGCTAGAACTTTAAAGATTATCTGGCTGTGCAAATTGAGGTGGAGTTTTCGTGAATATCTTATTTGGAACCACAACATAAAACTTCAATGAGTGCAAAATTGCCTCTAAGTAATTTAACCAGCATTATCTAAAATAGCGGTGTCGAACTCATTTAGGCCTGGGGGCCACAGAAGGCATAGCATGACGTCACACAGGCCGGGTTGGTTGACGCCTCCAAGAGAATGTTGTGGCTAGGCAACAGGGGCTTTAACATGGATATAACTCATCGAATTTTTCCTATTTGGCACACTAGAGAAGGCGAAAAATAGCGTTGGAGTCTACTTCTTCAATGCCAGCTAGTACACGCAGAAAAATATTGCTAGGTTTCAGTTTATGCGAAATTCCTCCTTATTGGCGATGCTGACGATGGTGATGCTGGTGATAAGAGTGGTAACCAAAATTTATGCCTCTCAGTGTGTGTCTGTGATGTCTGTGTATCTGCATCTTTGGTTGCTGTGGTGTCTTTATGCGTTTGTGTGCATGCCTGCGCCGCAGCCACAGACTCTGTATGTGCTTTTGTGTGTGTCTGCATCTATTTTTTCCACAAAGAATCTGTTTTCATTTTTTTCTCAGGTTTTACTTCTCTCATTTGGTCGTGGCAATGCTCTATTTGTGTAACTTCACATAAAAAAGGTCTGTTGGAAAACTACATTTTATCACACAGGAGCATCAACAACCACCGCACACTAAGGGGATCTATGCGGGAAAACCCCCTTTTGAGGATCACGGCTTTTGCCTGCCACACCTATTTTGCTGAGAGGACGTGACTAAATTATTACGTCAGTACTAACTATAGAGTGCGCTAAAATGTATGGTGGCAGCGTGGTAAAAGCGAATGGCAAGAAAGAAAGCAAATTTAAATACCGTTTATGGCCTCCCCCCACCTCCAGTCACCCCCATGGTGCCGCCACTGGCGCATATTCGCATCAAGTGATGTTAATATAGCGGAGATTTGGTTGCTGCAATTCCGATACAGTACATGTAATTTAGCCTTGAGAATTGTGAGAGAATATAGGGCATTTTTAATTCATAGAATGCCATAATCGCTACATTTTGCCCAATTGAATATCACTTTGTTTTGTGCAGTCCTTATTAAGCAAAGTATTAAGCTTTTTGAAACCAAAAATATGAATGAACAGCTGAGTATTACCTTCTTGCAAATTTTATATAAGAAAAAACGTGCAGTGCTTGCTGTACGCAAGTGATCGAAATCAAAGAGAGTCCTGGCTAGAATCACTGATTCCCATTAATTTACTTTTAAAAAAACAATTGATAGAACTATGCAAATACCACATTTCATATGGTCACTGAACTTTTAACTTTCTTTGTCCCAATTGATCACTTGAACAGTATTTACAGTACAGCAAATCATTGTGCAATCAAAATGATAATTGGGGCCTAAGCTACGGCAAATGTTATGAGCTGTAGCCGCTGTATAAGTGCCAGAATGCATTGCGGTCGCACAAGAATAATAGGATCCTCAGCCAATCAAATCCGAGTGTCTTTTAATCCTTTGTGTGAGTTTTTGGCCGACGGTTTGTTTGACAATGAAACCCTCGCTGCGCTGAGAATTTGTTGTTGACTAAAACGCGAAAACGCCTGAATATTGTGGGAATTTGCAAGAATTTGTTGTGGAAATTACAAAAAGTATTGTCAGAGTTGAACTGAACAAGATATAACTAGTCAGAGGTTTTCAAAGTGAAGAAGATGATACGATAATTGTGAAAGGTCATTGACTTGTGCGTTGTCCTCTCCTTGAGGAGTGTCTGGAATTCAACATTTCAGCGTAAAGGCAGCAAAAATGGCCGATGACTTGGATGATGGAGTTATCGAAGTGCAAGTTATCCCCCAGGATGATAATTGGGGAGAAACAGCGACCACTATAACGGAAACAGCAACATCATACTGTCCTAGTTTTGATGGTGAATATGACACTTTCGATGAAAAACCGAAGACAAGATTTGCTCTTGGCTTGAACTTTCAACAGGTTGTTTCACTTCTTATTTCGGGCTTGCTTGGCCTACTGGCCGTCTGTTCACCAATTGCTTTTGTTTTGCTCCCAGTATTAAGTTGGGGAACTGCATCATGTGGATCACTTTGTGATGGAAAGTTTATAAGTTTGGGGGCCAAAGTAGTTGTTTTGCTCGGTGGAATATGGGCATTGTATTTTCGTCAAAGGAAGGCAATAATGCCACGGATTCAAATCTTGAAAGTGAGTATTATGGTGTTGTGCTTTATCATCATCATCTGCTTTTGGCTTTTCTATGCATTTCGCATCATCGAGAATCGTGAGAAGAATTTATTTAATATTTTGGACTATGCGATATCATACACCGATTCAATGCTGTTTATCCATTATCTTTCCTTGGTCGTTTTATGGATTAAACACAGAGAAAAGACATTCACAATTAAGGTTGTTCGAAGTACAGATGGTGTTAGCAGGTATTATAATATGGGGCAGTTGAGTTTACAAAGTACAGCAATAGCTGTACTTGAGAAATACTACCGTGATTTCCACGAGTATAATCCGTACCAAGAGAGACCTCCCTCGCGTACCAAAGCTAAACAGTTCACCGGATTGAAAATCTATGATGTTGACGGCAAGGGAAATAACGATGCCTCAAATATAACCTCACAAGCACGTGCAGTGCTTGCCGCCACAACAAGACGGCGGGAAGGAAGAAACGAAAGGTTTTATGAAGAGAGTGAATTCGAGAGGAGAGTTAGGAAGAGGAAGGCTCGTCTGTTCGTAGCAACTGAAGAAGCATTTGGTCATGTTGCTCGAATCACGCAGGAGAAATACAACGATGGAAATGCAATGGAACCGACTGAAGCGGCCCAAGCTATTTTCCCTTCCTTAGCAAGGCCTTTGCAAAAGTACTTGCGAACAACACGTCAACAGCCGCTTTTTACCATGGAATCCATCATAAAGCACTTGGCTCATTGTATAAGCAGTGATCTTTCACCAAGAGCCTTCCTTGAAAGATACGTTTCTAACCAGCCATGTATTGCATTTATGGGCCCTGATCGAAAGCAGGAATGGACTCTTATTTCGGTCGATTCTCCCCATCGATCCCTACGAGAGGGAACAGTGTTTCAACTGAAGCGGGAAGACATCATTCTAGTTGTGACTGTACGACAGATTCCACTGTTTGACCTTGAAGAGGAACCTTTTGATATCGAAAACAACAGGTTTGTTCTGCGTTTGAATTCTGAGACGTCAGTATAACATGCATTCAGCAGGGCAAGTTTCAACCGGATTGATCCGTAAAAAAGGCAAGACCTGAGTAGTTTTACGACGATTACGGGCTTCAATTTGCCAAAGGATTATTCCATTGGGATGAAAACAGTTAATGATGTGACAAGAACGGAAATCTGCAAGATACTAACGTCTTTAGTGGTTAAAGCATCTGGTCTTTAGAAGCCAATGCCTAATATTTCATCGAAAGAACAAGACCCTTTGAATGGAATAACAATGTGTCAAGACACTTTGTCTTGTTGGCTAAATGCCTCTCGCAGTCTGTTTACCAAGATCAGATTATTTTCTTGTTAGGTGTAATGTTTGATTTATGCATCCACAGTCGCACCGGGAATGATCACCTACTGATAAACTCCGCAAAACATTTTTTGAAGAGTCAGGACGCCTTGAGTTGGTAGAACTATCGTTTTTGTATTGTGTGGTAAAATAGACTTTGATATCCAGACTTGACAGTTGGCAGTGCGTGCTGAGGACCATTATTATGTGTAAATACTTGCTTAGAACCTTGTTTAATTTGTTTATTTACGCAGTCATTTATGTCATCTCTCTCCATGTAGGTACATTAGCAGTTCATAATGGCTGGGTTATCTTAACGTTTTGCAGGGCCTAGCATTTTGAACTGACAATAGAATGGTTATTACCCAATAAGACCAGGTACTTTATAGTTTGTTAAAACGTAGGTACATTAGCAGTTCATAATATCTGGGTTTTGTTAGCGTTGTGCAGGGCCTAGCATTTCAAATTGACAATAGAATATTTATGATACCAGGTGCTTCATAGTTTGTTAGAACTTAGGCCCAGAAGTGTTCTTTGTTTTGTAGAGCACCAGAAAAGGGGGTTACTGTTAATCATTTTTAATGGTTTTGGTATTCAGCTTGGTGTGGACTTTGAATTTATGGTAAATACTGTACCCAAGGGTGATACAGGTGCAGAGAGTTCAACATAAGCTAGTTTATGCAAATATACACATAGTATTTAATGATTTGAAATTGCCACAAATGCTTACATGCACCCCTCTGTTTCCACAATGTATCATATTCACTTTAAGAGAGCCTCAGACTGGTTGAGTGCCACTTTTTCTGTTTTGAGTTAAAAATTTTGTCACCACACCTCCACAGCCTATTGCCCTTCTATCAGTTTTAACTCAATTAGTGTAGATGTTTAAATGTTGTATTGCCATACATACACTTTGCCTCTGGGACAGTAGTTCTGTCATATCAGTTGCTTAACTGGAAAACTATATTTAGATGTAGGCATTTATAATTTATGTTAGTTTGCAAAATATCTTATGTTGTACAACCTTTTGCTGTAATATACCTCACTTCGCATGCCATTCTGAAACTGAAATTTAGGCCAAAAATGGTCTTTATTTTTTGGAAAATGCCTAATAAGTTTGGTTTGGGTAGACTAATTTGATGTTCTGGCATTATTTGCTACTATAGCAGAGAGTTTGATTCAAGAGTAGTCCACCATATCTCTCTGAGCTTGTAGATTCTGGTGTAATTTCAAGAAATTCTGATTTTACATGAGGAGCCCAATATCAGGAAATGTATGCTTTTGATTTAATTAGCAGCACAGAAGAGCTGATAAGAAAGAGATTTACCTCCTCCCCCTCAATGCATATTTCATTTTATCTACAGCCAAATGTGATTGCAATGCCTTTTGCAAGCTCTCTGCAGAGTATTTGATATTTTTAGATATAGCAGTTGTGCATTGACACAAAATCAAATACTATGGTTGTTTTTCTTATGAGAATGTTAGTTTTATGTTGTTACATGCTAGGCTAGATAATGGAAGCTGAAAAAGACCAAAAATATACATTTTGAGTGACAATTGTACTTTGTATTTAAGGAGTGGATTTGAAGGAGTGCTATGCAAACTTTGTTACTTTTCTTTCTTACACAGAGTTTTTTTTAGAAGCAATGAGCCTATCTTCCTTTAAATTAATCAGCATGGCTTATGTTTGAAAGAGGTTCAAATATGACCAGTAATGCTTGAACTTGTTTGTGTATTATTTGTATGCGTAATTAAAATTGATTTGTAGGCTTGTTACGTCACGAGTCAATTACCATTGAAGTAATTCTTTGATTAAGAAAAGTGTCATTCAAACCACAAAATGTGAATTTCTCATCGTGAATTGTACGTATATAGCCAAATCAAGTCTTGGCAAAACCTGTTTTGCTATTGACCTTAACATTTACTGAAATGGGATGTCTTTGACGGTGTTTCAAGAACATTGGACTATGCTATATCATACGCCGATTCAATGCTGTTTATCCATTATCTTTCCTTGGTCGTTTTATGGATAAATCACAGAGAAAAGGCATTCACAATTAAAGTTGTTCGAAGTACAGAAGCGCGCTAGAGTTCTAAGTAATCACTCCCCCCCCCCCGACTCTTAGTTTTTAAATTTTCCACTCCCCTGCACTTATTCCAACCTCCAGCTATTACTTCTGAGCGACTTTCATGATTTATTCTGAGCTTCTTCTGAGGTACATTACGTGAATTCACAATTTTTGTTTGATCTCTCTTTCAAAGTAGCTCATCGAAATGTATATGGTTTTTAGTGTTCTAACTCCCCCATTTTGTCCCATCCACGACCCAACCCCCACCCCCAATTATTCGGTATTCCAGAGTACAGAAAAGGTTATAGCTATCAAACATGCAAATGGCGTGGGAGGAAACTGGGGGCTCGCCCACAGAGAAAATGTTTGAGGTAACGCCCTTTTAGAATGTCGGAAAACGCCATTCTGTAAAGTAGTATATAAATTGTTTTCATCATCGATTTTTGTGCTGAGAAAGAAAAACTGATTCCCTAACTTGTTTTCATTGAGTTTTGATGACTAAGAACAACAGGAAATAGCTACGCCAATTTATGCCAGCACGCCACTGGAAATAATAGCCCTGCATAATAGCCCTGTCCAATTGTAGTACACCAGAAGTGATCCTCACACCAGTACACTGACTTGTAGGTTGTTCTTTATTTATTCCTATGAGCTGCTGCTAGTAAATCGGGCCATACACTTGGAAAGTCTGAAATTGCTGGGGGACGACCGCCCCCCCCCGAATGTCCGCCACTGATTAATGTAGACTGTCACAAGGCAAGCACGTAACTCTAGGGGTACTTCATAAGCTGCGCCCATAGCTAGAGGCAGGGATAGCGCTACCGGAGGACTGTAGCCCCCTAAAATATTACCGAGCCCACCGCCAGCGGGGCGAGTGGCAAAGCGGCCCAGCCAGTTCCATTAGCTTAACTGAAGTTAAGCATGGCTGTGTACGGTCAGAAACTGGATGGGCGACCTCCAGATGAACGACCAAAACAGCTCACTCCGCCGTCCTTCGGAAGGGACGTTAAACTAGGGGTCCCATGCCTGGATACGGCATGCATAGTAGGCCTAAATTAGCTGAATAAGCTAGGTATAACAGCCTACTCAAAATAAAGTAAACAACAAAAACTTAAATTTCTATGCACTGTTAGCACTTTCATAATGTCCACGGCCTTTTTAAGCTTCTTTTTCAGCCAATACGATAGGTTTTGACCGTTCAAAGTCTTTGACACCGCTCACTGTCGGCAACTTGGCAGCACTAGCCCCTAACATTTTTCTCTGGCGCCGCCACTGGTAGGAGGTACTATCCTGGAGAATGGGTAAATTACTTTGAAGAAAGTGTATGAAATTTTTGACATTTTCAGATTTTTCAAAGATTCGAGTGATTTCTATATCTCGAAAATTTTATGTAATTTAAATTCCCAATACGAAAATTTTATGTATTTTAAAGATTTTTTGGAATCTTTGGAAATTTTTTAGTGTTTAAGGTCTTCAAGAATTCTGAGATTTTCAGATTTTTGAGAGGCTATAAAAATTTGTAGAAATTCTTGTATCCTTTTGAGCTGTTTCAAGGATTTTTTATTTTTAAGATAAAAGATTTCTCTTAGAGATTTTATAGATTTGTCGTAGGAGTGCAAGAGACTTTTTCAGAGATTCGTCGTACGATCACAGAGAGGCAAAACATGCCTCTCAGGCCCGTAAACATGGGGTACCCCTGGGAATGTTGATGCAATTTTGTATTGTTTTATCTTTGCAGCTAAGGAGAGATTCCTGAGATTTTGGTTGAGCTCAATCATAGTCTTTGTGACATGCTAGAAAGTTCAATATTTTCCTGCAAGCAAATTATCTATTTGATTGTGATGACGAAGTGTGCATAAGCTCTCAGATTGTGTACCACATGATTCCTCGAGGACAATTTTGTCACTCCTGAAACACAGGCCTGGCTACAAGCTTGATGCCCATACCATCTCATTGTGGGTGAGGAGTATGGGTTTTCGCTAGATTCATAATTTATGTCCACTACTTCATATATTCAATGCGGCCGTGGCCTAGCAGTAATGCACTCGACTAAGACCAACGTGGTTCTGGGTTCGAGGCCCAACGCAGGCCATTGGTGACGTCAGGAGGGGCGTCCGGTCTTAAATGCTCGCGCCAGAACTAAAGTCCTCTTTGAGGCACCCTCCAAGCCCCAAGGACTTGGGGGAAACGGAGGTAAAATCGAGGACTGCACATATTAAATAAAACGATAATCTAAATGCATTTCTTTAAGGGCGGGTAAGATGTCTATAATTAACCCCATATTATCATTCATTCTTGTCATTCTCGTGCGCAAAAACGTTGGTTCATATTTCCGTACATTTAATAGGTACTGTGTAATATGCTCGCCTCCTTTTAAAAGCTTACCCCAGTTAACATCAAAAGTGCCTGTCTTCGTAGAGCGTCTTAACCTCGTGCTTCAGTATATATCCGCCTTTGATAACCTCTCTATTCAAGCAGATGAAAAATTCGAAAACTGTGCCATAAATCTTTAAAAATTCAATGATATAATCGATTGCAGATTGCGTTAGAGATGAAGACAAAGCCCCTGTCATTTTTCATTCTTTGGTACAGTTCAAGTTTTATAAGCAAGGCGGAACAGAGGGTGACACTCCACTCATGAATAGTTATTTGTACTTGGTGAAATCGTCTTGTTTAACACCTGATATAGGGTTTGTTGACCTGTTTATCTCCTTTGGCAACTTGCGGTATTCTTTATACTCGCTGTACATACACGTTTATTAATAAGAGAACAATCATTATTCCTAAGCCTCAACTTTCTTAACTTTTCCCGAAATTGAGCCTGAGATTTTCTTGAAATTTTCGTAGCTTTTACTGAAGTAAGCTGGCTAGACTAGGTTATCCTTTCTTTTTTAATCTTGTATACTTGAATTTGAAATCTTTCTTTAATATTTTGCATGTAATAATGATGTACTATCAATTTTTGGCCAGCGAAAATACTTAACTTTGGAAATTGAGCATCATGATTTTCTTAAGATTTTGGCAATTGGAGCCTTATTTTGCTATAAACTTCTTTCTTATAAAGAACGTGTAACAAGATGCCATCCTCAGTTAAGATAAGATGCCTAGCATGGCAGCATTCATAAGTCCAAGTTTGTCTTTACCACTTCTCCTATATACTAGCCTTCTTCTACAAGAATACCTACAACTTCGCTGAGCTTCAAAGTACTTAAATTTTTTCAACTTAAAGTCTACAATTATTCTTAGAACATTCAAGTGTGTAACTGCCAGAATATCACAGGAATATGTTCAATTGTTGATGAGTAATCTTTGTTGATTTTATTATACATATAAGCAAGAGCGAAGAAGAAAGAAGAAATTGTATCAATAATTCAAAAGTTAATCTAAAAGCAGTATTTAACTCGAATACAAAAGTACTTAGATAATTTAAAATTGCTCTTAAATTTAAGCCCTTTTTGAGTGTCAATGCCCTTATAAACTGTTTCTAATTGACATGGATGCAATAGGACTCCAAAACAGTCAACATTCAATTGCAAGATCGTTGAATGAAATGCCTCTAAGTCATTGTCCTATCGTTTCCCTGATGATACAAACATTTATTTTGAACCAAACAGTTTAGCTAACCTTTAAAAGTGGTAAACAAAGAGTTTTTATAGTATGTCGAGAAATGGCTTGATATTAACAATCTTGCTATAAATTTAGATAAAACTAATATTGTTATTTTGCACTCTACACAAGTATTTGAATGACAGTGCACATGTAAAAAATGATGATCATTATGTACAGCAGGCTAATCATATCAAGTTTGTGCGAACTCTCTAAGAAGCTATGAAAAACTTGTTTTGTATTCTTAAAGGTATCTTCTACCAACCAGTGTTTTTGTTTCTTTATATAAGTCCTTGTTTTCGTCTTTTCCAATATGGAATTATTGATAGGAGTCTCACCTATGATACTTATCTCAAACCCATATATCTCTTACTAAATACATATTTTATAGCTATTTTTTAAAAGCTACATTCCCATCTACACCAATTTGTTCCGAGTTAAAAATTCTTTAACTATCTGATTTAGTTGAGTTAAAGCTGGTTAGCTTTGCCTATGAATCTGTTATCAAGATTTCTCCCACCTTTTTCCACAATTTTTGAAGCTTAGAAATCTGTTCATGATTATAGTGCAAGGCAAGCCTAAAGGCGATACGTTTATGACCCGTTAAAACGCCGTACAATTAGATTCTCTGGTGCAAAATCCTGGGACAAAGTTCCTGGCTTCATCAAGCAATCCACCTCACTTTTTAGTTTCTGTCATACGCTGAAAATTCACACATTTTCTGCCAAATACCTGACATAGCGTGTCTTGATGTTATTGCAATATTGACAACTAAAGATGCTACAGCTGTAATGGAATAGGCAAATTTATGTGTAGGGGTAAGGTTCTCTCCTCTATTAGTTTATCTGTTGAGAGAGCTTCTTAAGAAATTCATAACTTACAACTTTCGGTAATATATAATTGCTTTCCTTGTGATCTTTTCTTTTTTCTTACTATAAAATCATTGCTTGATTTGTAGTTGATGTTGAAATTTGTAGTTTGGAATATTAGATTATAAACTTGAGCCATAACTATTTTATTAACGACTGTTGTCAGACACAAAATAACCTGAACTGCCCATCAACATCTTTCTTCCATGAAGTCCATTGAATTGGGGGTGACACGATGGGAATCATCTAGTTCAAAATTCAGTCCACGGCAACTGTCTATGACCCTGCTTACAAGCCTTATATTGAATGGGTCACTCCTCCCTCAGCCATTCTCTTGAGTATATATGGCTTTTCAAACTTGCAAAGTATTCAATACAAAAATCTCACAAGTGGATAAAAAGCTATGTTCGCCCTCGGGTTGTTAGGAATGCATTATGAAATGTAACCCTGATTGAGACTACTTTGTTTAGAAATGAATCCAAATGAAACGACCTCGTTTGGGACAATAAGTTTATTGGATTCTTTACTGCACTTTACTCTGTAGATATCATAATTCCAATCAACTTTCGATTTTTCAATCTCCCATTTCTCTTCTCTTCCCATTTTCTTTCCCTTTTCTATCTCCCTTTTCTGTCTGGCTTTGTGGTTTCCCATCAACAGCGTTGGGAAACTCAACCAAACTCCTCCACATACACACATTTATACATACATACATACATCTATACTCTTTTGCGCTTAATTGTGGGGGGTGGTATTGCACTTTTTAAACTTTTTCACCTCTCATAGCATTTTATAAGGACCCTCAACCCCATTTTAGCAAAATGTGGGCATCATCAGTATCAGAAAAATTTTCACGGTCATTTTCATCCCATTATTCATGAGTCAACTCTCCATCAAGCACTTCACAACCCTTGTCAGGTGGAGCACTGTCTACCACTACATCCAATTTTCAGTCAGCACCATCTGGTGAGATCATCAGCTCTTCTAATTCCTTCAGGGTTGTTGCGATTTTCCCCGTAGGTCATCTTATTACCACCACTCCACTTAATGAAAATCTAGAAAAATATCCCCCTAGCTAGTTCAACCCCCCTACAAATTAACCACAAAAGAGTATTTGTTGAAGCAGTCCAGGGGTCGGGCAGCAATATTGTTGATGTGGACCTGCTCTAATTACATAAATTACAATGTTAATTAAAATTGTGATTAGGAGAATCTAACTTGAACGAAGATTAACGAGAATGAAAGAAATGTTGTAAAGCTTTGCTGAAATTTCCTAAAAATAAATAAAATCTTTGTCCACAGAAACTTCTCCCAAAAGTTTCTGGATCATTAGGGATGGTCATTACAGTTTAACCTCAATAAGTCAACTACCGGTTAAGTCGAATTCCTCCAATCTCGAACATTTTCTCATTTCTCTTGGTTTTGGTAAGGTTTTGGTATGCTTTATGTACAGAAAATACCTTGGGTAAGTTGAACTCCGGATAAGTCGAATAACTCGAAAAGTCGAACAAATTGCTAACTCCTTTCAACAAATAAGAGTCATGAGGTAAATCCAGAGAAATTTCGATGAAAAGAGTCATGTCAGCAATCTTGATCAACATTTGATCAATTTATCTTAACAGATAAATACTAAGTATCCAGTTACTTTGTTGAAGTCATCACAGTACCCCCACAACTTGCAATAGTTTGAAGGTCGTACGGGTCTCTTGACGATTTTTCAATTGGCACGGGACTTGCATTCCACTCAGCCGTTCAAATTTACTGCTTACCCTTTCAATCTTAAATGAGCATTTCCTTCTTGAAGCATATGCATTCAGGAAACAAAATAAATTATATGCAAGTTTTCCTTTGCTACTCTTTTTCAAATGGCCAATGCGGCATCTAGGGGCATTTGGCAACCCTCACAGTGGATCAAAGCATGGCGACTTATTGAGGTTCAACTGTATTTATGACCGGGGTAAAGGATAAGAGAAATTGGTGGACTCAAACTTCAGTAGTGTTAGGTAGCCTTGCAAAATAGCTTTTGAATACAGGCGTGGGGTAAAATACGATATTTCAGCATAAAAGTCTGATATGCAAAACATAAAAAAAGTTGTATAGTACAATATCATTTTTCAAAAGACTTTTACAGGGTTAGTGCTACTCCTTAAACTCCTTAGATTTATCTCATGTTTTAAGGGCACTTAAAGTTTCTTAAATTCATGCATTTTGTAAGAAATCTCGTTAAAAATTCCCTATGTCTAAGTAATTAATGGGAGATATGATTTTCAGCGGCAGATTTATTTAGGAAATGACTTGTTTTTTTGTCGAGGAAATGCACAAATAATACTCCTTAAAAATCATCTTTTTTCCTTAAAATCTCTTCAACAAGTCCTCAACTTTTTTCCACTTAAAAGAGTACGAACCCTGAATTATAGCTGTAATTGAAGTCTTTTCTAGTTACTGTGAAAATATTAAGATGCTTTGTATGTTATTTTCCTATAGCAGAAACCTTTCATGCCATACATGTTGTCAAAATAAGTCTGTAAAACGCCTGTATTTCTAACTGTGAAAAAGTTAGTTGTACCTTTCAAAGTAAATTAGTTTGAAGGTTGAGTAAGTTTCTTTCCTCTGTTCCTTTGCTGGGTTAATACAAGTTTGACTAAAGCAAATATTGGGGTAAAATCATTTCGATAACACCTTATAGCCTACTTTCTCTTCAATCCCCCGCCCAGTCTACAGGTAATGGCTACTCCCGTTTACTAGCCAAGTGCGGCTGAGAAGGATAAAACCCAGTTTTCTTTGGTATGATCTAGTTTTCTTTACAATAGCCCCTCTATTTCGCTTTACCCTTATTTCTCTTTCCTCAGACATACTTTATAGAGAGGTCCAATAGCCAGGGGTTGATTTCTAAACATTTTAACAAGGGGGGCTCTAGGTGCAATGTCAGGAAGTGGGTGTGGTCAATTTGCAGCCACACCCATAATTTTGAAGTTGGAGACATGTTTAATTTAGTCTAATTGTGATATAATATAGTCAACATCTACAAAGATCTCAATAGCCATATAGTAGTGAATAAATTCATCATAGCAATACCATACAAAATATTGGAAGCAAGGTCAATGCGCTTTGAAAAGGAAGATTGATACAATAGTTTGTGGGAATCTGAGCCCCCCAAAATGAACAAAAATTTTAACAAAGGGGGCTCCTCCTCCTGAGCACTCCATGGAAATCACCGCTGCCAGTAACCTGGCTATTTGTCAACAACATTTCATTTATAGTTATTTGCATATAATTCGACATTAATCTAATCTTCAATCCGCTTTCTAAGGAGCAAATGAATGAATGAGCTAACTAGACTTCATGTCCGGAATCAAAATGTGAAGCAAGACCGTCTTACTCATGCCACAGTAGGATACCTACTTTGTGCATGGAAGGGCCCCTGCTACTCTTGAAGAGCAGGTGAAGAAGAGCTTATTCTTCTGCAGAATTCATGCTTTTGAATTTCATTCAAATAATTCCTTTGGGTTTGCATGCCATGTGCAAGCGATAACAATTAGAACTGTCAATAAAAGGGGTACACAACGCATATTTTATCTAGCTTATCCCCTTCGTGTCTTCATGCCAATCCTTTTAATGCATACCATTCTTTTGTAGCAATTTGAATTGATTTGATTCCTGCTGGGCGTATTCCGCTAGCAAATTTTATAATTTGCTTGGCAAGGTTTATCTTTATTAGGAGATTTTACTACCGCAAGCAGTTCACAGCTAGAGGGCCTATTTTGTCTGCAGCAGAACTTGGCGTGGCAGAGATCAGCTGTCTTAAATCAAGGTATCAAATGCTTTACAGCTAATCCCCATTTTGTTTTTGCACAGCGACTTCTTGTCTCATTCATAGGACCAGTTTTTTTACAACACGAGATTAACTTAAAACCCTCAATTGCTTGACAATTGCAAATCTGCTGCTAGTCTTGCTCACCCATTTCAATACACGTTTTTTTGTAAGAAGGTTTTTCACCCAGTACTGAAACTTCCTTAACTTTTTCACAATTCCAGTATCAGAAACTGGTTAAGACTTTTGATTTCTTAAGACTAGCAAAAATTTTTGAGTTCCAATATTTTTCGTATGCACATTAATGGAAAGTGAAAAAGCTCCATGAAGACTTGAAATGATAACAAATCAGAAGTTAAACTGTAAGAGAGTAGCCAGCATTACGTCATGACATTTTGAATATATATAAATAAATCGAATTTTAAATACAGAGAAACTAAAAAACTTTCTTAAGTCGCGAAAATCCAGTACTGAACTTTTTAACTTTTTAAGCAGCTGAGTACTACTTTCTTATAAACCACTTTCTCATAAAAATACGAGTACCTAACTTCGTGCTAAGCCTCAATATTCTTAAAATTTTCAGGTTTTGAGCGTAAGATTATTCTTGAATTACTCTTTCAATGGATTCTTAAATTACTCTTTCATCTAAAAGTCTAATGAATATATTAAATTCTTTTTATATGTCTTACTTCATCATAAAGTGGAACAGAATTATAAATACTGTATCAATACTGCATAAACTGAGCGAGGTAGCATAGTGATTAGAGCGCATGCCTCCCATATGGAAGGTCTACGGTTCGAGCCCGACTCGATGCCTTGACTGAATGCTCGCTCACTGTTCACCCAGCAGCGAATGGGTACCCAGTGGGAACACTGGGGAGATAAAGAAAATCACGAGACTCAGTTTCCAAACTTAAGTTGTTTTTATTGTCAAAAAAAATCGATATTACGTCGTTATTGCATTGACAATGCTAAAGATGGAATTTAAATTCACGTATACAATAGTAAGGGCAAAAGTGTAAACCATTCTAGCCAGTTTATTTCAGAAAAATTTAAGAAAAATTCAAGAAAATCTCAGACTCATTTTCGGAAAACGTTAAGAAAAGTGAGGCTCAAGCAAAATGATGGTTTTCTTATAAAAAATACGTGTAGTTTCCTTCCCTTCATTTTCAGCAGGAGTGACGTCAGAGAAGGTTAGAAGCTATAGCCCCTCATCAGAGCATGAAAGTCCACGTTAGATGAGCTGCAAATTTTACATCTGCCTACGAATGAGATAATAGTCAAACGTTATTACTTAGTTACTTTCTAAAAAGCAACTGTGATTTTTAAATCCATTGTTGAAATCCCAATGGTGCTGAAACTAAAAGCAGATTCCGACTGTATAAGCTTCCTGCAATTCTCTCAATATTTTCATTACTAATCCGAAAGCTAAAGTTGTCCCGTTTTATGCTGCTTATACGGAAATCCGATTGCAAAATTTACAGTTGTAGCTCATGGTGTGGCTAATTTCCTCTCTGTTTGTATTCGAAACACCAGAATATAATAATAACAAAAGTACAAATATTTGTAGAAAGTAAAAACATTTCGTCATATCGCTACTGTCATCGATGTTTGCCTTTGAGAAATAAATGTCAAGAATAGGTCTAACAAAAACTAAATGTTGTGAGAATTTCACTACTTGTGAAATATATTGTTTTGTTCTGTGTTTATGGTAGCCCATCAACCAGAGGTGATTTCTAGAGGGAGCTCAGGGGGTGGAGCCCCCCTTGTTAAAATTTCTGCTCATTTTGGGGAGCTCAGCCCCCATAGAATTCTTGCATTGACTTAGCTTTTCAGAGTTTATTGGCCTTGCTTCCAAAGTGTTATAATCAATTGTGCACTGCTATATGGTTGTTGACGCATCGTTTATTGTTGATTATACTATATCAGTATTAAACTAAATTATCATGTTTCCATCTTTGAAAATCTGGGCGTGGTTATAGCTGGGCCACACTCAAACTATGGGCATAGTTATGCCTAGAGCTCCCATTGTTAAAATTATTAGAAATCACCACTGCCATCAACATAGTTTAGTATTTTAAAGCAAGATTAAAACTCGTCACTTACACTAGTTTAAATACACTCTTAGATTTTATAGAAATAAACTATGTTGTGTTTTAAGAATATTTAGAATATTAAGGAATATATTATATGTGTTGTATTGCGAAGTTGTGTTATAAGGATGGTAAGAACATCAAGGCTCAAAAACTGATGTTTAAGAATACACGGTTTTCTTATAAGAGAAAAGTTTATAAGAAAATGAGGCTCAAATCGTCAAAATATTAAGAAAATCGTAAGAAAATTACGAGGCTCAATTTCCAAAATTAAGCGTTTTTATAGGCCAAAAATCGGTATTTCGTCGTTATTGTATTGAAAATGTTGAAGATGGAATTCAAATTCAAGCATACAATATTATATACGAAAGTGTATACCATTCTAGCCAGTTTATTTCAGTAAATGTTAAGAAAAATTTAAGAAAATCTCGGGCTCAGTTTCAGGAAAATGTAAGAAAATTGAGGCTCAGGCAAAATAATGATTTTCTTATAAAAAAGACGTGTACTGCTAGATTCATGATTCATCTAGGCTTAGGACATTTGTTTACTTGAGTTATGATAACGCTCCTTCTAGATTAACTTTTGCATTATCGATGAAATAATTATTGTTCTGTCTTTATATATATTTGTCATGCAAAATCACTATATCATTGTTTTTTCTACCCAGTTTCGCATGACACCCATTTTGGAACTGACTTCAGGTTAATTTTTAATGTCACAGGGTTGTTATGTAATTCCATTCTCCCTGTGGTATCATTGTATCGTGTATTTCATGTTGTATTTTTAATGTAATTGTAATTGTCTATCAGTTGTAGTTGTAATTCTTCATGAGCATATAAAACAAATGTTCTGTCTTGCTCTTTCAATATTTTAAGATGAAGTAAGGCATCAAAAAAGATTTGAGTATTTTTTTTGCCAAAGATATTTTTGCTTTAACATTCAGGAAAAGTTTCACCTTTGGCACTTAAGAATAATTTAAGACTAATCTTAAGATAAAAATGAAGACATTATGGATATCTACGCTCTAAGAAAGATAGGATATTCCTGTATCAGAAGAGTGTATAATCTTAGACTCAAAGCCAAACAAGTGTAATGATCATAGTTATGATTATTATATTGAATGTATGTAAATTGTGTGATTGTGATTGTTGTGATTGATGTATGTAAATAGTTGATCATTTTCCCGTTGTCTCTGGGATGTCCATTGTTTGTAATTGCACCGCGTCATCTTATCCTGATTGTAACTAGAATTTGATCAATGGATAGATGCCTTAATTACAGAAACAACGTGTATTCCTTAGTCTCTCTGCCGAGCCTGCGTGTAGATTACACGCGTATATTCCATTGATGGATACGTGAATAGTGAAAAGGTGTTGTTTTCCAAGAAATCAGCTCGGGTCCTAGCAGTAAAAGCTTTATAATTTCTCATCTGATTTCAAAATTCGTCAATTTTGAGGCAAAACAAATGTACAACAAACCATACAGGGAAGTGTTGGTGACAGGAGTGTTTTGTCAGGGATTTCCAGCAGCATTTGAAAAGTGGTAGTACATTCAGAGGCACTCACATATGCAGGATCACCCTGACAGATACATGAGGACAACTCTGTTAGCTGCAAGGGCACTTTCGATAACAGGCTGTGAAAAGTGGTGGGGAGGGCACGCTTCTTCTGCATCCCAGTTCCTTTGTCTATGGTCATTGCTCCACTTCTGAGATAAAATTAGCAGACTGTATTTGAGCCATACCGGGCAGGGCTTTGTCAGGCGGGAAACTGGAAAAATTCCCAGTGATCCTGTGTGACGGTGACTTGCAGGCTAGGCCGGTAAACAGGACCTCATTAGCAATGAAAGAGCTCCTTTCGTTTCCAAAATGAATGGCCCTCCATCAATCAGATTTTTCCAGTCCTACTTTTGGAGCCCATAGCGTCCTCGAAATCTTTACTTTTAGAAATTTGGGGTGCTATGCCCCCAATTTCTAAGATTGTGCATAATACGTCCCATTTCACATCTATAGCATTTCTACAGTGCTCCTACTAATATTTGGTACGCTTGATGGTACAAAGAGATGACTGTAGATAACAAAAAAGAGGAAATTGAATTAATATCTTGGATGATTATTAATTATGCATGTAAATTGACAATCAAGGTTGTATATTTGAATGGAAAGTCCAAAACACACTTTTCTAAAAGAAAGTTGGTATAATAGATTTTAGAACTACAAGGAAAGGACTATGAAGCTTTAGACTAATAGCACATTGAGACCGTTACTTGGTTCAACGTAAAGCTGTAGCAAAACAATGCTAACATCACATTGCTTTAGAATTTCACTGGTACTGAGACACTTTGTTTGCTATATTACTAATAGTTTGCTACATTCACGTTTTGCTTACGGTTTTCACTACAATTCATTTTGATAACTTAAGAAACCAAAAATTAAGATGCTTTAGTGCTAGGTCTTGAGCTAGGTTTCTTATAAAAGAAACGTAATATATTAAATATTGGCAGTAGATTATTTAGTCCTAGTCCTATAACGCTCAAGTGCAAGACATTGATGCCAAGAATAATTCTGCTAGGGAATTCTTGAGTAATTTTTGATTTTGAAGTTATGAAGCTGCCAAGAAAACTTCATTACTGGGCAAAAAAGCTTCCTTACAGAAATATATGTGATCCAGGGCTTATTTAAGATTTACTTTCCATAGCAGAACATTTAATAAACGCATGGTTTATCATTTAGAGGTCTTGACAAATATAAGTCTCCCAGTATTAGCAATAGAGAGCGAGGCGATCTACGTATGACGTCCAGAGTAAACAGTAAATGTTTAGCAGATTTGACGTCAAGTAGTACAAAGCTGACGCAGACATGAGTCAGATCAGATTTAAAAGACTTGCACTTTGTAACTTTTCTAAGTCAATTAATGCTGGAGAATCTGTTTCCAATCCTAATGTCAAATCAAGGATAAAAGATAGCAAAATATTAGCTGTCAATTTAAGGTACGATCTTAATTGAATTCTCAAAAAATACATTCGATCTTGATGTGCTTTAATCATAGAATCATGATCAAATACAGCTGTTTATAGTCCTTGCAATTTGACACAATAACTAAATTTTTTGAAAGCCAATGGAGAATTCAAGATCCACAAGTACATAGAGCATCATTCATTCAGTTATTCAGTTTCATATTGTAAAATTCCACTACACACACCTTCAATTAAAATTACATATACATATACAAAAAAGAAATTACAGAGAAACTAAATACCAAATACAAGATACAAGGGGAACTAATTGGAAAAGAAAGTGTATGGACGGGAATTTCTTATGAAGGAACTCTCTCAATAGGTAATCTAATCGAGGAGAGAGCACCCCTTTTATCATGAAGTTAAGAAGGTGTTGCTTCGTCTTGATGTGTAGCTTGATAGCAGAATTCTGCAGTAATTCGCGCTGGAACAAATAATTTAGATACTAAGGTACACCACTTCTTATTTTCTAAAATATTGCATGTCAAACCAGGGGCAGTATGGCTTCAAAAATAGAGCCGGGAAAATTTTAATGGTTGGGAGTGGGACCACATTCATTATGGGGGATCACTGTGAGAAGTATATATACATATATATATATATATATATATATATATATATATATATATATATATATATATATATATATATATATATATATATATATATATATATATATATATATATATATGGCTACAACGCCCCTATATCAAACATAGAAACTTCTAGCAAAGTCTTTCGAAGGCCAATGTGTTGAAGAGAAGGCATTGGAATCTGTTTCGGTCTGTGAAATGAAATACAAAGCACTCTATAATTCTTTTCAAAGTTAATTGTTCTATGCAATAAGAAATTGTTTGTAGATTTTGCTGGATTTGCCATATGAAATTAAATTCCTGTGAAGGCTTTCATCTCTCTTTAATCTACTGTGAGTACCTGCATATCTTCTACATAAGTTTTCACTCTCTTGTTATCTTGTTATCAGACAAGGGTATTAGGATGCATTGCATTGAATGTCTACTTGTTACTGTGAAATATGGAGGTGATATAATTTTCATGTGACACTACATCGCTCCCAGGACTAATTTCCTGAAACGCATGGAAACTTTGCATTATAATGGCGTTTGAAGTACCATGTGTCTACAAAGTAACAAAGGTGGGCCTAACTAAATCATTATCAAAGATATTAAAAAATAGCTAAAACTGTGCACAATATTAGGAAAATATATTATAACAGCTTTTTCAAACAATATCTTGACAATTGGGCTGTTTAGTATGAATTAACTGATATGGATGTCTTCCCATGGTAGACAGTACTTTCTGTGTACTATTATATATCCTAGCAACATTGATAGATTTGCGATGCTCAGTACAATGAGTACAAATGTTTTCCAGCCCTAACCCCTTGGCCCTTACGATAGAGGAGGCCATTGATTGAAGTTGGTCAATGACAATTTACATGAAGCAACTCAAGGTTTTTAGCAATGATGACGTGACCAATGAAAATGGCGGCCAATGATGACCTAGATCAGGATGGAGATGGAATTGAAGATATTGCTTGGTAAGCTCACAAAGTGGCTCCATTTTGAGTATAATTTACTTTTAAAAAGCACCTTCTCATTACCGCTTTATCTACATCCATCTTACTTACGCGAGTCTTTCTCGTCACAGGCGAACCGATCTTCTCCTGTGTCTTTCAAAACAACCTGAAGTTGGACGTCTCAAAGAGCTTTGCAAAGGGAAAAAAGTACCCCCTCGCATGAGACCAGAATTATGGAAGGTTTGTTTATAACTCACAATTATTTTTGATATTCTAATGAGTATACCTCCCGCTGGTCGCAATAATTCTCCCCTATAACAACGCTAATAAAATCACTGCAAATGTTTACCTGCCATTTTTCCATTAGACCTGTTCTCTTTTGTGTTTGAGAGATGCCATTGATGTAAATTCTTCTTGGCGTGTTGGATGTCATTGGATACTGCATATAGATATAAATTCAATCATCCACAAATCATATCTATGAAATTGCCAGATTTGGAAATGCTTTTATCATTCTTATGTCATCATTTAACAGAGTGGAGGATTGAGTTACAATTATTTTTTCTTAAATTGACAGCATGTTGTTGGAAAAGACAGTATATGTTGATTTAGATTTTTAGTATGTGCTAAATATATTCGCAAGTTTTATTAGAGCATTCCCATTTCACATTAAATGGCAAGTAGCATTGATGTCTGGAGAAAAATTAAAATTTTGACCGCCTTTTTATGGCTTTGTAGTTGCAAGTGAATAATTAGGAGATGTAATGGGCAATGCTTCCCCAGATTGCTTTCCTTGTAGTGAGCAGGGAATTTATGCTAAACTCTTCCACTCACAAATGTGCCAAAATGTGGTGGCACATATATCATAATTTGGTGCAAATTTCAAGCCTTGTATGCACCAGAATTTTCCTCAAGGACATTGGTTGCTACCTATAAAGATACCATTCACTATGTAAACAGCTTCAGAATGCAAAATACAATCAATTTCTTTAAACAAGCCGGTTTTGAGATATTTTTTGGTATGAATTTTGTATTACTGCTTAAGACACTATGAAAAGGTGTTTTCCCTCTTGTTTTTGATTTTCCTACAAATATGGGCATCTTTGATTATCCGAATGTTCAGCTTATCCAAACAGCTCTTCCAGAGTTTCATTCCAAGCTGTTTGAATAATCGAGGATGAGCTGTACCATTTACTGCGTATCTAGAATATCTTGATGAAATGTGTTGTGTTTTTTTGTCTGTTGTGGCCTGTATGACTATGTATGTATATATGCAGGAATGTGTGAAAGTAGGGGGTGTGGGGCGTCACACCCCCCACTTTTGCCAAAATCATGAGCAATTCTATAGCTTATTGGTAAAAGTTTAGTTTGCAACCATAGCTTGTTGGTAATAGATAGTCATTTGTTGATAGATTTTCATTTGTTGGTATTCCTGTCAGTAAATTTCTGTTGTTACACCCCCCAATCAAATGTCTTTTGGCATACTTTTACTATATGTTAGTACACCACACTGTACTTTATTACATTTCATAAAATTTCATCATATAATTTGAATTGGTTTTCAAAGGAAACTGCAGTTTATTGTTTGTAAAAGAGCTCTGAACCACTTTTTCCATAGGCACTGTTGAATGTGATTGGAAAGCCAGATGCCATGAGCACATGGGATGGAGTGCTGGACCTTAATGAGCAAGATGTTTTAAAAGAAGACTGCAGATTTCAAGCTGGTGTGTTACCCAGTACCTTATTCATTTTGTTAGTTCTGAATAGTTCATTGAGTTTTGATGTATGCTAAGTAATATGTGGGCAATTCCATTGTGACGGACGTACACTTTGGACTCTTAAAACTGCTTTAGAATGCAAACTCTTGAAGTAATGTCAAGTTTAATGAGGCATACAAAAAGCATAAATATGCTAAATGTAAAAACTAACAAAAGTTAAGAAATTCCATATCAGGCCCCTACTAAAATGGCTGCCAAAGTGCTGTGACGGACGTACGCAGAAAATGAGAGAAAACTGACCTAACTTTGCAAAATCCTAAAACTCTGTGATTTGTTTGAGCTTTAAATCAGGCTTCCCACCTTTTTCTATTGGGGATGGATCAAACTCTTATTTGCTAAAAATATTTTGAAAGAAAAGTGTATCAGATGTCATTCAGAACTTCTTAAACTCTGTGACGGATGTACATATTTTCTGTGACGGACGTACATTTGCGAAATCATTGGAGAAAGTGACAAAAAACAGCAATAAAGTCCAAAAAAATTTAAGTTATAAGTTATTTTCAAGTTTGTAGGTCCATATAGTTCAGAATTGTTTACAACAGTGAATGTAAATTGACTACGTGTCCCTGCTACTTCTGGTGGCTCTAGCTTCTTGACAACATTTTTCCTGTCATAAAAGATCCCGTCTTCTGTAAGTGGCCATTTCCAAAATGCACCACACTTGTGCATCACATTTACTTCATAATCAAATCCAACTATAATGGTTATCTCTCCAGGAAAATCTGCTCCATCGTAATTGACTAGAAGCCAGTCACCGACATTGACTTCAAGAGTCACTTGATTTCCATCATTTGGTTGGTTTTGCTCCTCAGGCTCACTTTCATCAGAACTGGCACCCTGAAAAATTTCCACCAATGTGAACTCATCTTTAGTAGAAACTGTTGAAACTCTCAACATTTTTGCATTATGTGCTTGCACACAGTGCACTTGTAAGGTGTTTGGGACACCAACTGCTGCACTCCAGCTAGGGGCCTTTTTTACTGAATCTTTCTCAATTTCAGCTAATGAGACATACTCGACATTGATATTTGGATTTCTGTTGCTGGCAATTTCAGCATAAGATGTAGCATCAAGTGGAGCTGTGGTGCCTGCTCACACAACCCTCCAAACTGATCTTTTAACCGTGCCTCCTATTCCATCACAGCTCCCTTCCCATGAGAAGTTGCAAAAAAATTCCAAATCAATGTCATGGAAAATTCATTTTCACATTCGTGAAGATTTGAAAATAAGTAGCGTTGCTTGAACTGAGATGCAGCTCCATCGCTGAACACGTTTATAACCTTGATGGATTTGTATTTCTCTGTTAGTTTACTGATCAGGAATGACATGAAAGTGTACACAGCTTCTTTTGTGTGGTTTAGGTTATCAGAAACAATGGCAAAAACTTTCTTTGACATGTTTGTCAATCCAAGTGTGTGCAGTGAAAATAGTGAATTGTTTGTGAGTCTAGTGGGCAGATTGAATTTCATCTTGCTGTAGTAGAGTAGCATTTTCAGAAAAATCAACTTGCAGGGCCACAGATCAACCATCACATCCAGCAATGAGCTGAGCAAAATGAGCTGCTTGATTTCTTTTAATGAATCTGTGGACAAGAAAATCTTTAAGTTGAGCTCTTAGAGCATCAAATATGTCATGAATGGTGGCAGTAATTGTTACTTTCTCAGGTCTCTTATCCAATGTTTGCCATTGCTGATACTTTGCTAAAACTTCTCCTTCACATGACAGCAACAGGTGCCAAGCCATCCACAAAAATATTTCTGTGTAAATTGCTTGTTTGTGTATCACAAGTTAATTGTGACGGACGTACGTGACGGACGTACATAAAAACTGTACGTCTGTCACAGCATTTTTCGCCCTGAGGAGAAATATTTACAAAAATTTCTTTGCTATAGGAGTCCATCATGTGAAGCTTATTTATAATCCAGGGTAGAATTTTTCTATATAGATTAGTTCAGTAACAAGGAACTTTATTAGAACATGTTTGTGACGGACGTACAGTGCCTCCTTATCCAGAAAGTTACCCCTAACAAATCAAATGTAGTGAAATGTGAGAAATTTCAACATTAGGGTGTGCTTTTCAGACTTATTTTAAGTTGCCTAATCCAATTTTCATGCTTCAAATATAAGAATAACACTATTTTATCAAGACCGAAAAAACTATGCACAGTGGATAAACTTTTTGCGCTTTTGAAAGCATGTAGATTTTACCTCAAGAAATAATTTTAAAATGCCCTCCATTCAACTTCTGCTTACATATTATGAAAGTAGACTGTCTGGGGATTTCAGAAACACCAAAAAAAGCATGTTTCATAGCATTCTAATTTTCAACCCTGAGGTTGACCTTTTCATGGAATTGCCCATGTGTCAGATAAAAGCTCTAAATTCAATTTATTTTTCCTGTTGTGGACTTTTAGGGTTGTTTTGTACATTGAGCCAGGGGCAAAGCCATAGGGAGGTGATACCCACTATTTAGCTTGTCAGCACATTTGCTGAAAATCAATAGTCCTATTTGTTGGCAAATTACACTCCATGAAGGAGAGCCCTATTTATTGGCAAACTGTGCTTGAACGAAGTCTGTTTGTCTGCAATTTGGGGTTGTGCACCCCACCAACAATTTTCTTTAGCTTTGCCCCTGCATGGAGCCATGCCATGCCATAAAAAGTCACACTTTCTTAGTTCATTATAGCACAACCCAATAAAATATGTGCTATTTTGGTTTGACTGAAATGCACCACTCAGCTAGAGTTCCTCACCCAGTACTGCACAACAGGATAGAGTTTGACTTTACATAGAACTACTTGTTGAGTGGTGCTAAACAGTACTGCCCTTCATAGTTTTTACTGCTGAAATTTTGTAAATTAATAGACACCAAGTTGTAATATTTGAATGTAATAATTTTGTTCTTAAGGAGAGTTGCCTGAATGTTTTGCATGAAGCATGAATGTTTTGTAATCAGAATTAATTTACCCCCTTCCTTGTACCACAAATTGTATGCGAGGGTATTCTTGGCATGAGTCAGACTGCATTCAACAGGTGCTCCACTGCTATATTTTCTTGCAGCTAAGCTCAGGTTGACAGAGGATGATGAAGAAGAGGTTGCACGTGATATGGAAGGCCTGATCACCTTTTACTGCAAGTCAAGAAATGAAAAATATCGAACGACAAGTGGCCATATAGAGTTGTTATCACCATTTATCACCTTGAATCTGCCACTAAGTGAAGTTTATAATTGCTTCTATGCAATGCATTCAAAGTTCATTCCAAGGTATGTTATGCAATTATTTGTTAGATATTCTATATAGGTGTTTGGAACAAGGGTAGAATGGCTAGTTTCTTTGGCCTGGGCACAGTTTGACAAATATGGCTCATAAATTTTAGAAGATGTATAGCATTTGGCAGAGGTGTTAGAGAAGCTGATAATTTCTGATAAATCCACAGTTTTAATGCTAGTTCTTTCATATATGTGTTGCAAAGTTCTCCATATTCAGAAGTTAATGTTTCCTCCACTTCATACAGTTGGCCATTTGGACATTTGCCCAAATGGCCAAACTGGACTGTCTACCCTAGGTTTGGAAGTGAGGTGCTTGCATAAGAAAAAGGCAGGGGCACAATGTATTTATAAAGATCTGGTTTTGTTGTCACATTATTTATAAATCTTTGTGATGATAAGGAATGAATTCATTCAAAGTGCAGATCTCCTCCCTCTGCCCCTTTGTCTGAGGGCAGCAGGCTGATCTTCCAATGCCCCAGTTGCCATCCAATTGCTCATCCTAAACAGCAGCCAGGTGCCATTGTTTAGGATGAGCCCTGAAAGTACAATGTTGTAATTGTTTTGCCATTTAGTTTTTAATGACATCACATATTTTGGCTCGCAATTCTTCTGATGCTCCATTTTGA
This sequence comes from Cassiopea andromeda, assembly GCA_018155075.1. NCBI lineage: Eukaryota > Metazoa > Cnidaria > Scyphozoa > Rhizostomeae > Cassiopeidae > Cassiopea > Cassiopea andromeda. The sequence continues at coordinate 334,559 of WIPJ01000497.1, forward strand.
ATATATGTTATGGAATCAAAATTTTGTTCAAACAATATTGTGAACATATTATTGAATTTTTCTTGTTTACCCTACTTTTTGAGTTCTGCTTGTTCTCTGATCTATCTCTCACAAGTTCTTGATTTCTCAATTACCTCTGTGCTTATATCTTTGATGTTTCCCTACTTTCTACAATCTTGTGCAATACAGTTGAGCCCCTCTTCCAATTAGTACTTGCTGCTTCTGTTTGTCTGGTCATACTGTCAGTAGGAGAGCTGACAACCTTGTGTTTGCTATCTGGCACTAGAGCTTGCTGCAATGACTAGTGGGGTGCGCCACTTGCAGCATATTTGGTCATATCCAGTAGCATGCAGCAAGTGTATTTAAAAAAGAAAGAGGAAATGGGAAATGAATTGCATCACTAATGTTTAGATAATTCTAACTGGGAGTGTTTTCCTTAGCTCAGAACATTTACCTCTATGGCATTACACTTGTAATATGCTTAAATGCTGAGATAGAGGCATGTCAGGAAGCAGGTATAGCTCTTAAGTGTGGTGCTTCTTGCTTCCTAACATTACCAGGGTTGCATTTAGCAAATTCTAATTGAGAAAGCCTGCACTAGAGTTTCATAGCATTGCTTGCTTCTATCAGCAAATATGCCCATGCAGGTCAGGAATCAATCACATAGTACACAACTATATTGCTGGGTCATTCAAATTCCCAAAAATTTCTCATAATAAAGATTTCTTTTAAGAAGATCTTAGCTGATTAAGATAAGCATCTGTAATCTGGTGGTGTTTCATCCATTCACCCTTTGTTGCTTCTTAGCTATATGCTTGCTTGCATTGTGTTGTTGCTCCATCTACCTTATTGGCAATCATAGCAGCCAACCTTTTGGCTATATTAGAGAGTAAATATAAGCTTCTAAAAGTTCTGTGGTTTTAGCACCGGTACTCATGGATGTCATAATAATAGTAGGGTAATGGGAACCAACAGGAATGAACAAGCACCAGAGATCATAGGCAAGCAAAGCAGGATTTGTGCTTCTCCTGAAACTTCTTACAAACTCCTTAGATTTACTTTAAGTTTCTTAAGGGCACTTAAAACTCTTAATTTTGTTAACTTTAGTGAAATCTCCTTAAAAGCTCCTAATTTCTGATCAATTCTTGGGGAGACGATTTTCAGCAGCAGATTTATTTAGGACATTATTTCTTTTGTGTCAAAAAAACACTCGAACATACACCTTTAAAATTGCTTTTTGATCCTTGAAAACCCCCCAACAAGCCCTTAAATTTTATCTACTCACCAGAGCACAAATCTTGCAAAGTGACTTGACAAATAGAGTGTTCCCTAAGCTTTCCCAATGGATTCCTTGAGACAGGCGTTATTGTTATCACTTGCAGAAGTAGCACTCTTTCCAAGCTGTATGTATGCCTCTACTTTTCAAGAGAGAACGATTGGCCCCTGTACCCCATTGTAAACGCAGGAAGGCCCCTTACCTCCAGCATTCCCCCTCTTTAGCGACCCTGCCAGTGTTTCAGTAATTCTATTCTTAGCTGTATTAAACCAGCTGAATTTATCCATACTTGCATACTTAATGATTTGAAGCTGTCCTATTGTTACTTTTATTTCTCTTTCATGCATACCCATCTCCTTCTTTCTGTCATCAAATACTAGTATCTATTTCTTTTATTCAGTATCACCCCTCTTGAATACACAGCTTAAGTAGTTATCCATGTTATTAAAGATCTGGTCTCGTCATATGAGGACAGATGATCCCTAGATAACATATCAGTTAACGTTTATATCTACAAAAGAATTTTGATTGAGTTAACATACCTCAGTTCCTTGCCTGTGATTTATTTTGGCGAGAGCTTCTTATTATATTTACCAAGAGCTTTGATCGGCAAAAATTTGACAGCAGCTCGTTGGGGAATATGCTTTTTCATCTTCTATAATTCGTCATTGGATCTCTCATTGTTCACGCACCGTACAAAAATTTCTAATCTCCTACAGTGATGCTTGTCAGCTATGATATGCCAAGTACCAAAAGTCTTGGGTTAAATGTAGTAGCACAATTTTAATATTCAATCAGCGATAGGACTCCACTTGAGTCAGTGTTATACAGCTAAAATTGATAATTAAAGGGGTCAGCCCTTGGAGATCAGCCATTGGAGGCCAGCCATTTTTGTTGTTACCGCTATTGTTATTACTTTTATTTTTGTTGTAAATTTTGAGTGTGTGCAACCAGAAGTGAAATACTAGCCAATGTTGTTAACATACGCCAATAATCTCCTATGAAGAGGCCTAGTTCATCACCCTGCTGTGTCGGTGCTGCAGCATTTTTATGAAAAATATGGGGCTACACTCCCCCAAACGTAATGAAAAAAATGATTATAGTGACCGAGCCCCCTCCCCCAGCTCTACACCACTGAATTGCATCTACTTTTGAAGCTGATACTCAATCATCAAAAGACCAGTTAATTGCGACCGTTCTCCTTGGATCCATTTTTTCACTCTAAATCTCGTTATACACTTATTCAAATGGTAGGTTCGTATTTATGTGCTTGCTACATACGGCTTGGCGTTTATGGAGGTCACACTGCTTGCATTTCAGCCGGATTGCTAGAAGATTACTTCACGTGCATTGAGACTATCATATTTTGTATTGTTGCTGCTCTGTAGATTTTCTACTTAAGTCCATTGCAACAATGAAGATTATTTCACTGTATATGATCTGATTTGTGATATCTGGCTAATCCTTTTGCGCTTTTTACCGTTTTGTTAACTCAGCGTCGTGGCTCAACAGGCTAAATTGAGCGTACTTTCATATTCATCATCGTTTTTCTTTGCGTCTTTCTCCGTTTGCAGCTCAGTTATTGTCTCTGTTAATGTTCTTTCTTCCTTCGTATTAAATCCATCATTCAACCTTGTAGTACGAATTGCATTATAGATTCTATCACTGCTTTCTAGTACACTTGCGTAAAACATGTTATTGTCTGATAGAGCACTAAGGAGTTTAAACTCTGATCAAAATTCAGGACTCAAGTCTATCCTTTTCCATGACTTTTTCATGAACTTATAAGCTCCCGCATTGAGTTTTTGGAGAAGGTTTTGCGTTGAAAAATTGAGATTACAGTTTTCCATTTAGTGGCAGTTTGATTCTGGAAAGGCAAAGACTTTGTTTCCAAACACTTGATTTTCCATGTTGTTCAGAGGTTGTTAATTGAATAGATATTACTCGAATCTCATTTGCATCCAGTGGTGCCGTCCTAAAACCGAAAGAAGGGGGGCTGTGCTGTAGGAAATATACTGACCACGCCCTTGACCACGCCCATTTGTTTTGAAATTCTGAGCTCTTCTCTCTCCTCCTTGCGCAAGTGCATAGTTAAGTACTATTCCATTTCATTTCATTATCATCATTTATAGTTGGTTACAACTATAGTTGTTAAAAACTAATTCAAACCAACTATTAAAACAAAGTAAAAAAGGAACAAAGATTAGGCTATACTACAAATGAAAAAAAAATGCTTATTTACAAATTAAACAATGGCATGCTTTGCCATCCCACCTTGCGATCAATTTTTTGAATTTTACCAATTTTGAATTTTGCCAGCAAAGCAAATGTTTGTTAAAGGGGGACTGAGCCCCCCAAAAGTTCTCATAATTTTAGCAAGGGTGACTGAGCCCCCATCCACGACACGCTTTTTACATCCCTTTTTATGAAACTTTATGTATAGTTGCTACAGTACTTCTCATACCTGGACTTTTGTATGAAAAATAAGCATTGGCTTAGAAGCTCGTGAAACATCAGGAACGAATTTCATTCGTTGCAGAAGCAAAGCAGCTGGGATATTATAGAATGAACAGAATTAGAATAAACAGCTTAGTCATCACAACACCTCTCTATCAATAAATACTGCAGAAGTACTTTGTAGAATTCTCAGACAATTTGTAGTGAAAGATCATAGTTTGTCTACAAGCTGCATTCATAAGCATGCATTCAATGCTTGGTATCCTGCAGGAGATTTTTACTTTCCCGTTCAAAAGACTGGAGTTGGTATAGACAGGGTTTTAGTATCAGTATTGTTATGCTCTGAGCTTGTGCAGTTTTGATAAAAGCATTTAATCTCATCGATTTTATAAGCAGTGAATAAAATAAAATTTTTGAGATCGTGCAGAAGACATGTAGCGTAGTTTATTGGTTTTGATTGTCGTGTGCTTGCTAGGAGGATATTTTCAAACAATTCTATCTGAATTATTATTTCTCACGTGCTGTATACCTTGCAGAAATAGCGCAGGGAATTAGTGTCCATCCGCGAAGGAAATGGCAGCATCACAGACTTGTTATGCTTACTTTTTATCGCTGTATCTGTTCTGATTGCTAGAGAGTGTTGTTGCATTGAAGGAAGGGATGTAAGAAGCAATCAGAAAGTGGGGAGGGGGGAGAAGCACATGCATTCAGGACCACCTTCACAAACAAAAAGAGACAGCTCTGTAACCAACATCCGTAACAGACACTTGCTGCTCCTAGAAAGGAGATTGAAAAGACAAGTATGCCGTAAAAGTATGGCATATTTTTGCATTCACAGTGACCAAATTATCCAGTGTGTTATTTTTCATTTTACAGAGAATGCTATCGCGATGGCAAGCCGTTCATTCTCTTCAGGCAAATCCTTCAGTATCACGATCCACTTCTTTGTTCATTTCTGGATTCAAGGAAAATACCACCTGATTTATATGCTCAGAAATGGGTAAGAGTGCATTTTGTCACCTTTTCTTTATTATCTAACATTAATCATCGCATGAGTTTCCTACTCAATTTTTGGATCGGCCTGTTTTAAAGTAAAATTTTCTTCAATTAGCAAGCAAAACATTCCATTTCGGAAGATATATATA
>WIPJ01000497.1:354589-385775 GCA_018155075.1 Cassiopea andromeda
TATATTTATATGTATACATATATATACACATAAATATATATATATATATATATACATATATACATATATATATATATATTTATTTGTTTATTTACTGATTTATTTATTTGTGTGTTAAGAGACATTTTTTCCTTAGAAATGATTACTGCGTTCCCTCAAGATCTTGGCGCTGATGATATAGAAGATTTCTGTGTTTTAGCAAAATATTACGCAACTCGGACACCTCAATCATTTAGAAAGGTGAGTCGAGGGATATCTATAAGGCATTTTGCAGATTTAGCCTTTTAACAAAAAACTATTACATCACTGACGGTTTCCAGTAATGACATACCTTTTACTATTTTTAGTCTGTATAGGTCTCAATTTTCTGTTATATTATTACTTCTAACATCTGTTTTAGATCATTCACGTCTGCCCTTGTTTATTCTATTATTTGTAGAGTTTTTTCAGTCCTAAATTCTTGTCCTTATCCTGATACTCTGAAGAAGCATTGCATTTTGTCTTCCATATGTCTAATGCACTTAACCACACATCTTGTTACTCCAACATCCGCCATATGCAATCGTGTATGCATGTATTGTAGAGAGAAAGTTTTCTAACATTTCAAAATGCTACAACTAAATATTTGTTAGCCCCTCGTTATTAGACTACGCCTCTGCTGTTCAATTGACGATGACTTTAGGGGCGTATTTTAGGTTACTCGTGGTGGATTTCTTTTGTATAGTCTCGCTTTGAGGTATCACATCATCCACTTATTTTTTGTTAGAAATCCTCGACAATAAACTGTATGGGATTTCTTAAAAGTGAATGTAATAGGAAATATTGCAAGGTAGGAGTGGGTTATTCCAGCCTTGGTTTAGAATGATATGTCGTCATAAGACCTCGAGCTTAAGAGTAGTATATTTCCCCTTACAAACTGGGGCCCAGGAGCTACTGCTCTATTCACTTGTGACAGCATCAGCATCAATTCCAATCTAGCACCAGCTGGTTGACAGACCTCCGTTAACCTAGTCAAACAAAGCGCTAATTTCTATCCGCTTGGGCGCGTAGATCTCCTACATGAGCATTCAGATTCCTAAAAGAGCTGCAAACATGACTGTAACGTTGACTCAAGGAGTTCATTAGGTTAATAGACAAGGCTTGGGATTTTGCGTATTCCAGTTAGCATAGGCGTCAAATCTTGATTGCCTAACAAAGGAATCACCATCGAAGTACACTTTTTACCACTAAAACACGCTTCTCGATGCTTTTCGATCGAATTCTGGCAACCTTATTGGCAGGAATCCTTCGATGGTGATTCCTTTGTTAGCCAATCAAGATTTGACTCTTTTGCTGTTCCATTTATAGTACTGCTTTCGTATTAACTTTTGCATTATCCATACAATATTTACTGTTCTGTTCCGCTCTTTCTTTGTTTTATGATGAAGTAACTAAAACATCAACAAATATAGCTTGATTTTCAGGTGAAGTTGCACCTTCGGTCAGGGGTGATTTCTAAAACTTTTAACAAGGGGGCTCTAGGTGCAATGTCAGAAAGTGGGTGTGGCTCATTTGCAGCCACACCCATATTTTGAAAATGAAGACAAGATAATTTAGTCTAATTGTGATACAATATAGCCAATATCTACAAGGAATTCAATAGCTATATAGTGGTGAAGCAAGTCATCATAGCAATACCATAAAAAACATTGGAAGCAAGGTCATTGCGCTTTGGAAAGCAGGGTTGATACAAAAATTTGGGGGGCCTGAGCCCCCAAAATGAATAACAACTTTAACAAGGGGGCTTCACCGCCTGAGCCCCCTAGAAATCACTCCTGCCTTTGGTACTTTAGAATAATTTAAGAATAATCATAGTCTCAAAATCAGAAAGTTTAAGAATAATGTTGCACGAAGAAAAATAGGCGTTCTTGTAAAAGAGAGTGTACTTTAGGTATTTACTGTTTGCATTAAGGTTTCAAATGCTCAGTAGCACATTTTGAACTGTTTTTCCTCCCTTGTTTGATTTTTCCTGGAGAAAAGGATGACAATGGGCCTACTTCTCTAGACTAATGGAAAAAAAAGCATGCGAATGTGATTGGCATTGCTGATCTTAAAATACAAGACATTAGATGAATGTTTTATTTGTATAAGAAAAGTAGCACAAAGAAAAACACCTAAGCATGTGTGGTATACACATAAGCGTAGGAGAGGGGGTGGCAGGGGGGCTGGGGCCCCCATTCTTTGGGCAGAAATGTGCTACATTCGGGCAATTTTCCCGAAAGAACAATAGGAAATTCGGGCAGCTTTTCTAACTGGTCTCCAAATCGCCTTACACGTTTTTTATAAGAAAAAAGTTTACAAGAAAATGAGGCTCACATGGTCAAAATCTTATAAAAATCTTAGGAAAATCAAGAGGCTCAATTTCCAAAATTTAGCATTTTTATTGGCCAAAAATCTATATTTCCTCATTACTGCTTTCGAAATGTAAAAGATGGAATTCAAATTCAAGTATACAATATTAATAACGAAAGTGTAAACCATTTTAGCCAGTTTATTTCAGTAAAAGTTAAGAAAAATTTGAGAAAATCTCAGGCTCAATTTCGGGAAAGTTAAGAAAATTGAGGCTCAGGCAAAATGACAATTGTCTTATAAAAAAAACGTGTACTCAATCGGGCAGAGGTTTTATAGCCCCCCTAAATATGAAGCTCTCCTATCCTATGGGTGTACACGTTTTTTTTTATAAGAAAGTGGTTAGTAAGACAGTAGTACTCAACTTCTCAAAGAGTAAAGAAAGTTCAGTACTGGATTTTTGAGACTTAAGATAGTCTTTAAGTGTTTATGTATTTAAAGTTCGATTTATCTGTGTACAAAATGTTATGTATGTGATGTTGGCTACCTTCTAGTAATTTAGCTTCTGCTATTTACTAAGATTTATAATCATTTCAAGCGTACATGGAACTTTTTCACTTTCTATTAATGTGCATGCGCACAGCATTGGAACTGAAACATTTTTGCTATGAAATTCTAAGAAAGCTTGATACTGGAATTGCCAAAAAGTTAAGAGAGTTCCAGTACTAGGCTAGAAAAAACTTTCCTATAAAAAAACACGTGTACTACAAGAAGAGGGAGATAAAATCGCACATCCATTTAAATATTACTCAGCTGCTCAAAGAGTAAAGAAAGTTCAGTACTGGATTGTTCTGAGACTTAAGAAAATTTCATATATTTAAAATTTGATTTATCTGTGTACAAAATGTCATAAATGTGACGTTGGCTACTCTTTAACCGTTTAACTTCTATCATTTATCATCATTTTAAGTGTGCATGGAGCCCTTTTACTTTCCATTAATGTGCATACGTAAAACTTTAAAACTCAAAAATGTTTTACTAAGAAAGCGTTGATACTGGAATTGTGAAAACACTTTCCTATAAAAAAACACGTGTGCTATGTTTAGAGCAGCTATTTATAAGTTGGTTGAAGCAAAACACCATTGAAAAGAGGTCCTTGCTTATGACAGTCAATTAGCTTAATGAGCTCGTTGAATGTATGTTATAGTCAGTCATTTCTGCAGCCCAATTTAGGAATTTCAATGCTCATTTAGGAGTTCTACGCGCCAAAGCGGATAGAAATATGTACGTTGTTTGACCCAGTTAGTGGAAGCCTGTTGGCCAGATGGTGCTAAAATTGAATTTTTTTATTCGATTTTACCTCCGTTTCACCCACTTCCTTGGGGCTTGGAGGGTGCCTCTGAGAGGACTTTAGTTCTAGCACGAGCATTTAGGACCGGATGCCCTTTCTGGCGTACCCAATGGCCTGCGGTGGGCCTCGAACCCAGAACCACGTTGGTCTGAGTCGGGTGCATTACCGCTAGGCTACGGCTGCTAAAATCGAATACTTGCTCATAATATGGATCGCGTATACACGCATTTTTTTATTAGAAACAAACTTTCTGCCTTCAGCCTGGATGTTTCTTAATATTTCCTCAAATCTAGACTTAGATGTTTTTTAATTGTTTCTTATATTCTTAAGATTCTCAATAACAACTACAAACTATTTTAGGCAACTGTAATGGAAGAAATAGGATTCCAAGGTTTTGTGAGGCATGTAATGGATGTAGTTTCTATTTTGCTTCTCGTTTGATCAAAAATTTTCTTATAAAACAGTTTTTCCAAATTATAATGCGAAACTCAGCCTGCTTATTTTTTAAAAGTATTTCTAGATTTAGGCCTAATGTGAACCTCATGTTTCTTATAGAGGTGTTTCTTATAAGTAAGAAAACGTGTAGACATAATGGTGTCATAGGGGCAAAACCCATTTAGCAATGATGGGAATAATGCGTGCGCTGTGCCTTTACTTTCTTCTTGTCTTAATGCGCTAGTATAAAGACGATGAAAGTGAGCAAATAGCAGACAAATGGGTTATATTCGCAAAACCATATGGCTTAAAATTAAGAGGAATATTGGTTCTTAAGGGCTAGTTTCAATGGGTTGGTCAGTTAATTAACGCCATTTGGTAGGTAATTGATAATCTTAGGATTTCGAAGGGTAATTAGTGGTTTTCTTTCTAAAGTCAAGAAAGGGATGATATACATAGACTCTGTCACGTATGCTCGGCTCCTTTGCGGAGCCACAGCAGCATTGTTCAGTGTCTTCTGGTGTCTATTGCTTGAAATTTTATCGATGTTGTTGAGAATGTATCAGAGTTAGCAGCTTTCTTTATCCGGCCTTAATTCGTATGATTGGGGTTGTTTTAACTGCAGGAATGTCACCAGGACCCTTCGGTAAGGAACAGGGGGTGGCCCCAGCCATGACAGACTGAGGAGACTTTAGCTGACTACGCCCTTTTATGGCCACACCGACCATTTTTCCACTATTATGTGTGCTTTTCAGCACGTTTTCAGACATGCGCGATTTTCCTTCCTCCCTGCCTATGGAAACACCCTGCTAACTATCTGTTACGAGTGCCCCTCAAGCTCCCGTTTCTAAATATGGAGGGAGTTAGAATCTTTTGGGTCTCATCTACCATAAGAATCAGAATAGCTATGTAATTCGTTGCAAATTACCCCCTGAATGAGCTAGCAGGGGACAGTTTTAGAGTGTGTTGTAAATTGGGCGAGCGTGGGACAAGAAAAGGACTATGTGTGAATTTTGTGCTAATTAATCAAATGCAAGCTATTTACATTATATTATCAATTTCTACTCTACTGGTCTCAATTCCAATGTAATTCTAAAATCCTCTGTAGCATCTGAACGTATGCACGCTAAAATAGCTGTAGATAATGAAGGCATAGGGAGAGCATGCCGAGAAGGCGCAACGGAAGTGCCCGAAACAAGAGCCCAGTGCCCCTTTTAGTCCTCCGCTGCGGCCTTTCACAACAAAGTTAGAGTCCCAGAACAATGGCAATTTTTGTCGCACTTTTACTGGGTCCCGACACGTACCATGTGTTCTTCGAATCACAGAAATACGATTATCTAAGCATTACAGAGTGATTCGTAGCTTTCTGATGAACCAAGAATAAAAGTTTCACCACTTGATTCGATTACATGGCGATGCCTCTAAAGCTACGGCTATTAATTTTCATTTGAAATCAGAGTATCTTGTTTGTCATTTTAAAAGAACCACCCATAAGTTCAGCGGATATTACTAGAAAGTATTGAACCATTTGGAGCGTGTCATGGCTTAGAAGGTGATTACCGAATTACTTGAGCATTAACCTATTTCTGTGAGTATTTTATGATCCAGCTTATTTTTGACTTATGTTACACCCGAAATTTCTACTGGATAACCAAAAGATTTGCATGAACTGATATACTATTACAAAGGTCATTAAACCTACGTAGCTTGCGTCGATTCAACAAATGATATGCTAGACAGTTTATTTGTGCAATGCTTATAAAGTCTACGTTCTTGTAGTTATCCAAATACCTCATGTAGCAATTAATTTGGATTGAATTTTTATTGCAAACGCTACGTTCATGTATGTATTGTATTAGAGGCAATGTAGGATTATCTGATATCTGTAGGGTCGTAGACATAGGGAATCTGGGGGTGCCGCACCCTCCACTATTTAGCTTGTGGTACATCAATAGTGCTAGTCGACGTTGTACTACTGCTAGAACGCAAAGAAAATCTTCTTTGTCGGTATTAGAGGGAAGTCTCCTTTGTCGGTAAATTTATTAGAGGGAGGTCTTCTTTTTTGGCAAATTGGGCTGTCCACCCCTGCAAAAATTTCCCTTAGTTTCGCCCCTTTCTACCAGACACTTACACCAGATAGTAGTAATAGACCGATGCCCCACGTGCCTTTTAATGCGGTGACAAATGACTCCAGGTTTGAGCTTGGTTCAGTCATATGCTTCGTGATGGAGAATTGATCATTGTTGAACGTATTCACTTTTTTGCCGTAATCCGAGCCAGAGGCGCACTGGCCGGTTGCATTGGGTAGAGAACGTTAGACTCTGAATATGACCTTCGCTATATATATATATATATATATATATATATATATATATATATATATGAAAGAACCGACATAAAAACTGTGGATTTATCAGAAATTTGCAGTCTTTTTGAATATCTCTGCCCACCGATTTACGCTTTCTAAGATTCATGGGCTGGTTTAATCGAAGTGTGGCTGGACCGAAAAAGTTAGCCAGACCGCCCCTGGCCTGAGCGAGGCTATGTTGAATCCTTGCACTTTTGTTATTGATTTTGTTGTCTTGTGTTTTCATAGTTGAATTGTATGAACTCTGCGTAGGTGATAGGGATTAGGGTAGGATTCAGTAACTTTTAGCATTCAAAGAGATTCAAAGAGACGTTTGAGCCAGGTTTTTTTGAAAACCGGGAGAGATGCACCTGGAAAATTAAAACTGGGAGTGGCATTAGAAAGGAGAAAGGAGATGGCGGACACTTCTAGAACTTAGTAGTGATTCTTGTGTCGATGCTAGATTGAAACCGTCGACCCATGGTTAAATGAGTAATGTGTCAGGAGCTTGGGGTGTGACCACGGGTGGACTGGTTAGAATTTTCGGCCCAGGCACAGTGTGACTAAACTCACTCATGAATTCTAGAGGGCTTAAATTGGTGGGTAGAGACATTAAAAAGGCTGCAAATTTCTGATAGATCCGCAGTTTTAATGTCAGGTCTTTCATATATACATCACAAAGCTCTCCATATTCAGAATATAGCGTTTTCTCCTCTATGTAGCCGGCCCTTCGGGCATTCGTCCGAAAGCCCGACCGGCCAGTCCGTCCCTGGGTGTGGCACCTTCATGCCCCTAGTCGTGAAGTCCCAGTTTATCAGTTTCCCGTCAGTGACAGTTCCTTGGAAGATCCCCTGGTTTATAATGGATTATCATACTTATACAAAAATGTGAAATAGTAAGAAGTAATGGTATGCTTTGTTACGACAATCATGAAATATATCTTTTGTTGTGCGACAGTGCATGGGTATCAAATAATATTGGTTTTTTTCGTAGGATGTCCAGCCGGTTCTTTTCGGAAGTAAAATTGTGAATCCAGAAACATCTTACAGTTCACTGTGTCTTCAAATTTCTGCTGGCGAGGTTATGGAAAGCTACAAGAATCATGACGTATGTGTTGCTTCCTGATTTGTTCAGTGGAATATTCTTCGTTTTACCCAGCCTCTGTTGTATAAATTCACATCTATACTCTGAAACGTATAGATTTGAATAAGATTACGTAATAGCTGCGTGCGAAGGAGGTTTCTCAACAGCCTCTATATGTTCTGAGCTACAGTTGTAACTTGATCATATTTTTCAGGCTATGCTTTCTTGACAATCTGTTATTATTCTTTCTGTTATTGTTTAGTGCAGATCCTCTTCTATAAATTCCTTAACTAGCCTATTTTACATAGCTCTACATTTTTGTTTCCCAGTTGTGGTATCCAACTAGGCAGTGTTAGGGGCTCGCCGAAATAGTTAAATTTCGTATGGAAGATTCATAGTTGTGGTCACAGAGTTAGTGCCCTAATTGCTCAATCAATTATTAGATACAGTTGCGTAGTAACCTTAGGCCTATTTAAGTGTTATTCATACATTCAGCAGAGTTGTTTACCAGGTAGTCAATGTTGCGTACAGGTAGCTATTAAGTCATTAGAGCCCAGTTCCTCTACTATGGCCAATCAGAGGACTGGGCACTCCTTATTTATCCATCATTAGAACACGTGGTTAGAGAGTAGTTTTATGGCTGGATCGAGTGCATACGTATATGATAAGGAAACGGACATGTAAAACGATACGATAGAAATTATCATATGAAATATATCTAAGTTAGAATTTTCTTTACTTTCCTCGCTCAAAGTCAAAACAGTCAACTTGTTGCACAGTACAGGGATTGCCATCAAGTCAGGGAAACCTGGGCATTTTTGTTCAACCATTGAAAATTTGGGGAAAAAGAAAGATCTTTCAAAAGTCAGGGAAAGTCAGGCAAATTCAAAGTTTTGTATTATTTTATTTTAGGGCAATAACTTTTCTCATACTGTTCTGTGCAGTCCTTATCATGCACAACATCTCTATGTTCTACGAAGCCAAGAATTCGGATGGCGATAAACAGGGCTCAAGCTCTCCTAAGCTACTATCTATCTAAAGAAACTTTAAGATCCTAATTGAAGATTATAAAAATGTCAGAGTGAAAGTGAGTAAGATTGCATTGAAAATATCAGAGAATGTCTGGCAAGTTTTTCCTGCAATTCTAGTGGCAACCCTGTAGTACTTCTGATCTCCAAACTATGGTCACTTTAGTAGATATATCGCATTTATTTGTTTTAATGTCCTTACCTAGTATAGTTGGATTTAGGGGCGGATCCAGGGGATCTGGGGGAGCATGACCCCCCAAGCGGCAATGTTTCATATAGCAGGTAATAGTGTTAAGAAACTTTTCACATGAAAAAGACAATTAAGACCACCCCAAAGTGCAGGTCTAGAGCCGTCCCTGGTTGGATTTGTAGATTCTCAATTTTTCCACGAGTTTCATCCATATGAAGGAATTTAAGTCGCTTATTATTCTGTTTTCCTCTTCTAGGAAGATGCAGTTCATTACTTCTTGGTAGACTGCCGCCCTGCTGAACAATACAACAACGGTCATTTGCCAACTGCTTTTCATTTGGATGCAAATCTGGTAGGTAAAAGTTTCGTATACTTGTGTCATTGTGAAATGCAGGACTTAAGTCAATAGATAGTCTGATGCTAAGGCGCTGCTATTTCTCTCGTTTTGTGATAAAATGTCCTTGTTAGACAGTAGGATATAAGTAGGTAAAAGTTTTGCTAACATGTTTATTTTATAGAATGGAATTTAGACTTAACAGGTTGACTACCCATCTATCCTGTTTACTCAGGAATTTCTAACTTGAGCTAGAACGTTAGTATTTTGACCTCCTGTATTAATGGCAAGTATCGGCTTTTAAAACCTTGGTATACAGCGCAGGGCTCAAATCTTGATTGGACGGCAGAGTTTGCAAAGTCACGTGCCAATTTTCAAGAACAGACCAATGATGGTCTTCGTAATTGTAAACAAATTGCATTTTTTGCAAATTTAGGCCCTATGCCCTATGCACTGGTGTACAAACATTGTAATAAAAAAACTAATATTCAGTCTGTTTATTATGTCCGTTCAGTTGTGTTTGCGATCAGTAAGGTGTTGCTGTAGCTCATTTTATTAGCTTGTCCATCATTTATGTACATCAACACCCTTTCAAGGAGACAAAAGCAATGTTTGGAACTATCCACATTGAAAGGGGAGGGGATTCAGCGAGAAGCGTACGCTTGCGTACAAGGGGGGAGGTGGGTTCTTGCTGACATGTAAGAACACAACACTACTGCAGCAATACACCTAACCCAATCCGCACCAAAAATGCAATAGATTTTTTGCACATTGTCTTCAGATTTCAACATGCTGACCTCATACATGCATCTGAATTTGAAGATTTGGAATATGGGCTTTTAATTTATTGCATTCAATCAGACTGGACGAATGTACCGATCTTTTACTTTTCGTAGTTGGCGGTAGTTGTTTAATAAGCTCGTACAAGTCGTGATTCTTCTTAGTTTGTTGTTTAACTTTCTTTAGAAACAGGTTAAAAGTCATCGAGCACTAAGTGCTAAGTTGGAGGGGGGGGGTTAACTGTGAAAGTACATACGCAGACTGGAAGGGGCCATCCAGAAAGCGTATGTTTGCGTACGAGGGGAGGGGGATCAAAATTCTTGAATATTGTGTATACGTACTATGTGGATAGCCCCTTCCATATCGTATGAAAAATTATATCCCAATAGAGTAGTTCTGTTTCATATTTTTAAGGCCTATTTGATTACTTACATGGTGAACTCTTCCTATGGACGCTTTTCCAGATAATCATGGATTTACTTTCTACAAACAATCCACAAAAACTGTTTTTTGAGGTGTTGCTAGTGGAAGTGTTTCTAGTATTGTAAATTACACATCTTCCCATTCTTCGCTACGTTGCATTCATGTCAACGCATATTGAACTTCAGGGACGGCGGAGAGATATCCTTAGTGGGGGGGCTCTTGTAGAGATCGGGGGCTCTACTCTTCCTCTTGATATTTAGACTTGGTTGGCTTTTTTATTTTTGTGGTCTTTGCAATGACCTAGCAACGGAGGAGTGCCTATGAATCACGCCTAGGTTTACCGGACACGCCCATTTTTTTCGGCAAATATAAGCCCTAAACTCCAAGAAAATGTTCAAGGAACGGCCCTGATCATGCGTCGAACCAAGTGGGTCGAGTCAATTAACTTTTAAAACACTTACATAAAGTACTAGGAGCTGGTGCGGTTTTATACTAAAAATAATAAGGAATGGTTTATGCATTAAATTTGGCACGTGAGAGGCACAACATTTGATTTGAAGCCGTGCCATAGTTTTGCTACACATTTTATTTTTATTAGAAAGTTTTTTCGCCCAGTACTAAAACTTTCTTAACTTTTTCACAATTCCAGTATCATCAAGCTTTCTTTAGAATTTCATAGCAAAAAGTTTCGAGTTCCAATGTTTTGCGCATGCACATTAATGGAAAGTGAAAAAGTGCCATGTACACTTGAAACGATGATAAATCTTAGTAAATAGCAAAATTTATACTGGTAGAGGATAGCCAATATCACAGACATGAAATTTTAAATACATAAACACTAAAAAACTTTCTCAGGTCTCAAAAATCCAGTACTGAATTTTCTGAACTTTTTGAGCAGCTGAGTACTACTTTCTAATAAACCATTTTCTTATAAAACAAGACGCGAACTCGACTGGATCGGTCGAGCCAATTGATATGGATCGACTCAAACGTTCTCATGAGCTTAGTCAAAATCAAACTTGTTGCCTCACATGTACTAAATCATGTATTTTCTGCACATGAGAAGTTCGATGTTGGACCCAGGCCTTAGCTCTTCCTTGCTTTTGTATCAACGCTCCCTTATGACTTTCTTAGCAACAACCCGGGTTTTTTAAGAAACATTTAGAACTGCACATAAAATCCGGCTATGCTGTTTTCTTTTGGTTGCTGATGGGATTGAGCTGCCTATTTTTGGCAAGAAGGAGTAAAAAGTGCTACTACCTCTAACGATTCCATTTATTGTTGTGCTTTGCCTATCATGTTGTGCCTAAATCTACCATTTTTACTGCTTACACCCTTAGGCTACTAAATATAAAACTTGTGAATTTCACAGTTTTTCATTTGAACTGGACATTTTGTGTGGAACTGCACGCTTAAAAAACCTGGCAACCACTGTTCGGTTCCGATAAAATCTTTCTTGCAAGAATAAAGTTCGTATGAATAGTAAGTCAAAAGCCATAAAATGTAAGATAAGTTAAGTATGTTAATTATGTTAATTATTCAAGGCTCAAGCTTTTTTATAAGAAACCTAGCTAAAGGCCTAGTACTAGAAGTTTCTTAATTTATGGCCCCACTTCAGTTCTATAAGTTTCTTAAAAGTTTCTTAATTTAGCGAACTAAGTTGCTGTGAAGGCGTACCCAGAAGGTGAATGTAGCAGACTATTTGCCCTATAACAAACAAAATGCGTCAGTACGAGTTAAATTCTAAAGCAATTTCATATTCACATTGTTTTGACACAGCTTTGCGTTGAACCAGATACGATGTCAATGCGCCATTTGTTTAAAGTTTCTTAGCTCTTTCCTTGTAGTTCTAAAAGTTTCTTATATTTTTGGCTGTCTAGTACTAGGTTGCTTATAAAGTGGTTACTTATAGAAAAGACGTGTATTCTAGTTACATTGCTACTTTGAGAGTAACTTTTGCATTTTCGATACAGTAGTCGTTCTTCTTGTCCATTCTTGCTTTGCTTTTGTGATGAGGTAAGACATCAGCAAAGATTTGCAGGTGTTCCTTCGATTTCAAGTGATAATTCTATGCTCAAAATCAGATAAATATAAGAAAATTGAGACGCAGCAAAAAATTAGGTACACGCTTTTTTTAATAAGAACCAGAATCTCTGGCTTGAGCCTGGATGTTTCTTAATATTTCGTCAAATCCAGCCTAAAATGTTTCTTAAAGCTAGTTTGATAAAAAAATTTACTATTAAAAACAGTTTTTTCAAGTTATTGTTTGAATCCCAGCCTGCCTGTGTTTCTTAAATGTTTCTTAATTTATGCCAAGTTTCAGCCTCATGTTTCTTATAGACATGTTTCTTATACAGAAAAAACTTGCATCCGTATAAAAAGGGTATAGCTTTTCAGTTCTGATGATAAGTTTTGGGCAAGAAGAGAAGATGTTTGAAGAGTAGTCAGTTTAACATATGAAACATTTTCATACAAGCCTTTAGTACAAATGTGGATTTTTAGAAGTATGGTATTTCAGGCCCCAGTTGTGTTACTAACTAGCTTTGGACCAGACTGCTAAGTTTGAAAATTGTGAACGTGAATTTCTGGGATCTAACTGCGCTCTTTCGGCTGTTTTGGCAAAACTAATGCGCTCTTTTGCAAGAGTTGAAAAATATCAGCAGTACAGACCGTACTACAGTACTTACCTTTACGTACTGTAGCATTTATGCGTTTCTTAGGAAGTAAACAATAGTCGTGCTTGCACAAAATGAATAGGGCTTCGTGTGCTTTGCAATTTAGAAAGAGCGAAAATATAGATTTTGCGCTCTTGAAAATCGATTTGCGCCCTTTGCATGTAAAAGTGCGTCCTGAATAAATTCGAAGGGCACTGCAAACCTAGCAGTCTGGGCATTGGATTTAAGAAACCCGTAAGATCGTAGTCAAATTGTCGATAATAAGCGTCAATTAAATTGTACCAAATATCTTCAAAAACATGCCTAAATCAAGGTCAGTACATAATTAGCAAATTTCATAGAGAGAGAAAAAGCCAAACGTCAAAAGTGGTAAACTGAAGTCGAAGAGAAAAAGTCTGTCAGGTGTGGGATTCGAACCCACGCCCACAATCGTGGACCAGAATCCTCAGATCTGAGGAAGATTGCTCTTGAGTCTGGCGCCTTAGACCGCTCGGCCAACCTGACGTGCTTGTGAGCTTTGCGCACAATGAATGTAATTGTGATGAATGTGTGGTAGTGTTGATGCCGATTCACACAGGTTTTATTATCATCAGGATGGCAGCAACAAGGCATTTTTTGTTTATTTTTTCTTCTTTTCATGCCTTCTGGTGGAAAGCACTCATATTAGACCATTGCTATGTGACACGTGCAAATTTAGCATTGATTCCAGAGTCCCAATTACCCATTACAGGGAAATTTTGCAACGGGACCTAATAAATTCGTAAAAGTAAATTTGGAAAGATCGTCTAGTATTAGTAATACTAGACGATCTTTCCAAATTTACTTTTACGAATTTTTTTATAGGAAGCTAATTTGAGACTTATTACTCACTGTCTTCATGTTTGGTCGATACCTTATTTTGATGTAAGCATCCCAAATTTTCGCTGAGCCTCAATATTCCCACAGAGTTCGTACAGGTTTTGGAAAGTCATAGAAATTAATAATGACATTTTCCAGGACCTGAAAAGTTTTAGAAAAGAAAGGGTTTTCAAAATGGCTATGGAGAAGTTTTGGATTTATGTTTGGAAAAGTTCTAGAATATCCTAGAATTGATATAACTTAGTGTCGTATTTATCAACGTATGTGTTATTTTTGTTCATTGTCCTTACTTATGATATAGAGCATAATCCACCGAAAACCATAAAATATAGCACTGAAAATAACGTTTTTTCTATTTTTATGGGGTTTCAAAATGCGAACGAAAAAATTTGTTTCATGGTTTTGGAAATTTGGTAATTTGGGTTTGGAACTGTTCTGGAAGAGTTGTGGAAATATTATAAAAGTAGTTTCTACCAACCCTGTTCTCAAATTATTCCGATTTTGAGTCTATGGTTATTCTGAAATTAGATGGATTAAGAGAAAAGAGGTCATACGTTCATGGAATAATGCCTGAAGCATACATTCAAATATTGAGCTAGGTTTCTTATAAAACGAACTACGTACAGTTTCGCTCTTTGGAGCCTCGAAGTCAATTTCTATTGCAATGCTCTGACAGTACAATAATCCCTATTTAATTCATGTAAATAGTTTTGACTTCTGTTCTTAGATGCTGCAAGCACCAGATGAGTTTTCAACGGCAGTCCAAGCATTATTCTCATCGCAGCAGCAAGCAATGGAAGCCAAATCAGTGGCTGGTGGTGAACATTTGTGCTTCATGGGGTCAGGGAGGGAAGCTGAAGACCAGTATGTAAATATGGTTGTGGCAAATTTTTTACAGGTAGGTCTCATTGTTATTACATCTTGTTCTGACAGATATTTGCCATGTATTTCGCATACGTTGCCGTAGAAGTTGATATTTATAGCACAATTTCCAGAATAATTGCTATTTGTCATTTGTATTAAAGCTATACTCTTGGGCACCCCAGGCATGTCGTCAAAGGGGGCTCAGGGGGTTCAGCCCCCTTCGTAAAACTTTGAATATTTCAGAGGGGCCCAACCCCCCTTTGAAGAAGCTTTCTCTTACCTTTTATCGCAAGACTAGACATCAATACAAAAGGAAAACTCCCATTGATAACATTATAACATGTATTAGTTTATTCTTATCTAACCAACTATTGCTGCACTTATTGAAGGTGCAATAATCTTGTAACTACCTCACCTCAATGATTTTAGATTTGCGTACCACTTTTCGAAACAGTCCCAACCGATAGCATTCATATTCACATAAAGCACTGCAACTATGAAGAAGGCGTGGTCAATAGCAGTTGCAATAATGAAGGGTGTGGTCGAATATTTCTTCACGAACAACCCCCCTTCTTACGATTTAAGGATGACACCACTGGGGCACCCCATAGTAAGGGGGTTATATTAAGGAGGGGATTGAAATTTTGTTATAAAAAGCATAATTTGGGGGCTGTTAATAAATGAAGATGACTGTTGATTCTCAATAATCAGTGTAATATGGAGGGGATTGCTAATAGATGTGGGTGGGGTGATTAAACTCAATCAACAGTATGGAAACCTAAACAATTCAAAATTATTGCAATTAGTTTATGTAAAAGTGTGAAGTTATTGATCTCCCTTGCCGTCCTTCGGAAGGGACGTTAAAATAGGGGTCCCATGCCTGGATGCGGCATGCATAGTAGGCCTAAATTAGCTGAAGAAGCTAGGTATAACAGCATACTCAAAAGAAAGTAAACAACAACAACAACAAAAGTACTAAAGAAATATTCATTGTCAATAGCAGCTACTTTTTGAATTTCTTCAGCAGTGTACACTTGTATTTGCTGCTACCTTTTATGGTTTGTTGTTATTGATGCATGTTCATAAAGCCACTGGATTTCATATACTTATCCTTTTTAGAACTTTGAAATCCATAGTTGGGGTCAGATGTTAATAAATCAGGAGAGTAGGATTTTCTACATAGTTCTTTTGTTTGGGGGTGTTAATAAATGAAAATGTGTGGTGAAATTTTCAAAAATTTGCAATCGGGCCACCGACTATTAAGTTCTCAGGAGTAAGCTCTTATGACTCTGTGGTACATGGGAATCTTTCAAAGACAGAGAAAATAATTCCTTTAATTCTCATTATTTCAGCGAGGAACACATTTTGTTGGGATTGTCAGAGGTGGCTATACAGGTAAATTTCTCGGTTATTTCTTATATCAATATATGCATTAGACTAAGCCATGGGACTAGGCTTTCTTGAAAAAGGCTCTGAAATTTTCAAGTGCACTCAAACCATACTCTTTAGTGCCCAATTGCTAGTGGGGTTGAAAACATTAAAAGAAATTAATAAGCGGGGGGTGGGGGTAGAAAGATTGCTTTCAAAACTATTTTAGTACTGCTATGAAGCATACTATGTTCATAAATTGCGCGTCTATGGTCATGAGAACGTAAGCAGCACAAAGGCATTGCTAACAGACAAGAAGATTTGCTTAAAAAAATCTATTTGGAACACGGTTTGAAAGATTTTTGCGCAAAACCTAATAATCGGGGGGTCCTTATAAGAGCGGGGGGTTGGAAAGATTTTTCAAAAATTTATTAGCGGGGGGACGGTAATTAGGCTCTTAAGAGTATGCAAGTATTGTTAGAGCCCAACTTTTAGTTTTTCTGCAGTTATTTGAGGGGAAATGAATTAGGTTTACTTTGCCTCAAGAACAAGATCTTCTTCTAGGTTTCTTAAATAACTTCATACATGGCCTAGTAAATAGACGTAGAAACCGGAAACACAAGGGGGCATGTGCTCCATACTTTTCACAATTTGTTAGGGAAACTATCCTTTTGCAGCTTGTTGCCAATTTTTGCTTGTCAGGATGCCTTTGAATGCATGCCCTGGCCACACTAATGGAATGCTTTCAAATTCCCAGGTACAGTATGTTTTTATAGGATAGCCTCTTTCAAGGAATCCTAACTGGGGAGGGGGCAAGCGTAGACAGGGGACTTCATTTTTTTTCAAAGTATACTTGGGGGTGTGGAGCCATGCAAAATGGAAGGAAAGTCCGCATAGCCGGTAGCAACTACAGGTATTATGAGCAAGGTGTAGAGAATCTTGAAGAGTTTTGGAATCACATCCTCTAGATCTCAGAGAAAAGCTCTTGTTGAATGTAGAACTTCTCTCTTTCCAGATAGAAATTGGAGATGACATCATTGATACACATTTAACCCTAAATAGACCCTGTCATCGAAGTATTGAAAATGAAAATGAATTAGAGAGGATCAAAACACTATACAATATTGTGTCTTGGGGAGGCAAGCATCCGAACTGGGTGAACAACTACCCCTGGTTTGTATGTTAAAAGAGACCCCGTTTTAGAGATAGATTTCTGTTGTGATTTTGCAGCAATACACGACCTACTAATAGAGGATCTATCAAATGGTCTTGCTGATCACCATTCGCAACGATGCATTGTCTGTAACCCAGATATGATGAGCTCAGAAGATGAGGTAGGTACAGGGGTGTAATCGAGGGGTAACATGGCATAACGTCATAATGCTATTATATTTGGTCTTCACCGTTATGCGACTCTCTAAAGGGAATGTTGACGCATTGCTTATAATTTTTTAGCAAAAGTAAAGCTGTGAAACACTGTCAGTATAAGTAGTTAGTTAGAAGTTGTGTTCATTGTATTAACATTTTTATACTCCAATTTACTAAAACTTTTAATTTATTTAAGCAAGTTTGTAAGTGCTCTTTACCTAGGCAGATGGTCTTTCATTGCGTACCATTTCGTCTTAAAACGGGAGCAAATATTAGTTTGTATCACTGAGTGTTATTTGGTTGCTGGAATGTTCTTGCAAGCGTACTTGTTGGTACTTACAGTTGTTATGAGATTCTTGTTTAAGTATAGAGCTTGTTTGCGTTTCTGATTATTGAAGTGAGGTTGGATTTTCATGGTGGCCAACAAACCCTGGAAACCCTGGAAGACCCTGAAAAACCCTGGATTTTGTTTGTCCCTGGTAAAATATCCTGGAAAACCTGAAAGTACATCCCACTCCTGAAAAATTATGCTCTGAAGCTTATTTTCCGTGCATAAATTTTTGGCCTTGTCGTGCTGTTGCATTTTTTATTCCTGTAATGCAGGGGAGGAGGATCTATGACGTTGTTAGGGGGTAAAAACAGCGTATGATTTGTCATCTGGCAAGCACCCTCTTTTTCCAACAACGGACAGAAAATTTCAAGTAAAACGCAGAATGAAAGGTGGATGGGCACAGGCAGAAGAGATCTATATATGATAATTATATTTTTCAAAAATATAGTCAAAAATACCCTGGAAAACCTCTAAAATTTGGCAGAAAATCCACCGGAAAACCCTGGAAAAGAATTTCATTTCACTATTGGCCACCCTCTGTGTGTGTTTTAAACTTTTGTGCTAAATTTGCTAAAATTTCATGACTATACTATTGCTCGTTGCCTATCACCAATCAATCTTTGCTGCAGTTTCGTCTATCCTAGAACACAGCTCTTGGAGTGTAAGCTCCTTTTTGAGAAGATGTTTTGTATCACTTATTCCTTGATTGAAATTTTGATCTATTGTGTGATTTAAATGTTACCAGCAGAAGTAAAAGTGCAATTTGTATCTTTCAGAGCCATGAGTTATCCAGAGGAGAGCAAAGTCCTACGTCACCAAAGGTAAACCTTTACCTTTTTCTTGCTGCTGTAGTACGCATTTTTATTTATTAGAAACCAACGTAATTTTGGCTTATTTATACCTCAAGTTTCTTATATACTCGTTTCTCTTAATGCTTCTCATAAAATTTTTGTCAATATCATTTCAAATGGTTGCTGTCATTTAGGAAGGGTGCACTACTCTTTAAAAAATGTGCAGGATTTTTTGTTATCTCTTGGGATTTGCTATGTGACTTTCGTGATTTTGTCATTTTTTCACGAGCTGCACGAGATATTTTCGAGTCGCATGCAGAGCTCATGAATCTTTGCAAGGATCGAGCGCCGCTCGCAGGCACAAAATGTCATAATTCAAGTTGCTGTAAGCACTTTTAATTCAAATCTGTCTCCGGCCATCTATAATATGCCATATTTTCTACAAGCACACTTTTTCTCAGATCTGCGCTCGCAGGCACAACATACTTTTAATGAAGCCTGGTGACATTCCCCCGATCATTGCTATTTCTTGTTTAGCCAAAGCCACTTTTTTTATTTATATTTTTCTAGAAAACCTTTGTTTTCTTTTCATTTTGAGTTTATTTTACAAGGTTATAAACCAACTGTATAAAAGGTTATAAACCAACTTTGCAAGGTTAAAACCAACTTTTCAATGACCTTATGGAAAAAGCGTATTTTCAATAAAAACTGACGTGCAAATTATATGATCACACTTTAAAACAGACTAAGAAAAAGCGAAATTAGCCTCAAATGTTTTCAGTTTCGATCTGAAAAATAGATAGAGGTTCTCGTTCATATCGATTCAAGGTTATCCCCTACTTTTGCGTCGCGTTAAACAAAAGCTTTTTGTCCCTAGTATCTTTTCATTGGAGCTTTTCATAGGTCAACCTCAAGAATTGCGGACAGACAGACAGCCTTTGAGGTCCAGTAGCACAATTCATTGAAACTGTTCTACTATTTTTCAAGCTGATGCCCTTTCGTAACTATATAATTCGATTTAAATAATCTTTTGTAGAACACTTTAGTTGAGAGACTATCTACGACTTTAAAGTCAAGGGGAGCCAACATGAAAGAGAGGCTTGGGAAGCTGATGGAAACGTCCAATAGGGCGCCTGAAAGGTAACAGTGCAAGTACTAGTATATTTAGCTTTGTTTTGAGGCCTGTATGTTCAACTAAGAATCAACTGAGGACCATATAAGTTACTTTAGTGTTTTAATATGCATTGAATTCGCTTCAGGTTCATTTAGCATTGTCTAATTTAGCATGGTACCTTGAGCCACAGCCGCGCTACCAATGGGTGGCTTGTGGCTCACGACTTACGGCCATATATTTGGCATGCATTTTATTTTTGTAAGGATTTCTAAAGGGAAACTTCTTTCAGCTTGCTCACGTCCCTCTATAGTATTTTGCCCTTAGTCCCCAACTTTGAATGTCATATTTATATCTATATATCAATAACAGAGTTCATACTGAACCTGGAAAACCTGGAAAATAGGCCATTTTACAAAAAGTAAGGGAAAACGTGGAACAGTCAGCGAATTTTGTATAGTTTTTACCGAAGTCAGGTAGAAGTCAGGGAAACAAATTATTTAGTTAGCATAACTATTTGGCATGGTTGTTCGCAAAGTCGTAGCTCTAATTGTTGTCAGTAAATATGAACTTTATGCTTTGCTTTTTGAAATAACAAGTATAATGTGCATTACCTATCTATAAGGCTCCATTTTCTTTACTTCTTTTTGCAAATATGTTAAATGGGGGTCAGGGAAAAAGTGGGTGTTTTTGGCTACCAGTCAGGGAAAAGTCAGGGAACATCAGGGAATTTTGATTCTCGTCTTGGGTATGAACCCTGAATAATTAAAGTTGGTATTTACAATAACAACTTAATACTAATTTAAACCAACTATTTACAATACAAAAACACTTTTTTTTATAGGAGTTCCTGCTTTCTCGCTGACCCTCAATGTCATCATTTTTAGTTTTTGAGTCTAGGATTTTTCTTCTATTCGTGAGAGATAAAATGATTAATTTCGCATAAACAAAGCAAGAACAGACCGAAAGAATGCATTCGTTATCAACACTATAAGCCTTCTGTAAATTCAAATACTTAAAAAAATTCAAATCTTTATGAAACTCAAGCCTTGTATTATTCTTGAATTATTCTTAAATTCTGGCGCATCTGAGCCTTACTATTCGTATAGGCTATGTCCTTATAAAAAGTTTGTCTCTTGGAAGCATCCGCTTATGTCTGTATGAATGTCGGTATAATTTTACTCTTTTTAGACATGTGAGTGCGACAGATCGAACGGGAAAGAGGTACAGAAATGTAAATTTGAATATTTTCAGCATCGAGGATGATGAAGGTAATTATGGATCCCCTTGCCTTTCTCATATAAAAAGTTATTTTTCAAATGTATATGTAGCCGAAAAAGGATACCATTTTGTAAGAATTCCGAAATAGGATGCCATTTTGTTTTGATTCTGACTTTTTAACTAACAGAATATTTTAGGTATAGCTCACTTGGAGCACATTCTGCCTCTCTATTGACAAACACTATCCCGTTTCAATTCTCCACCCTTGTGAATGCAATTAGTCATTTCCCGTCATGTTCATAGATATAATTGCATGTTAGTTAATCAAGCATGTCCTTAGGGCCAGCCCAGTGAGACTATCTGAGCATGAACAGCTGAACATAAACACTGCTCTCTGCATGTTGATTTAATCTCAATTTTGAATCTAAAAACTAAGTTTTGTTCTGCTCGTCGCTGGTTAACGTTACATTCAGGTTATTCATAAGAAAATTAGAATTCTTCCTTATTACAAGCCCTGCATTCAAAGTGAACGTAATCCTCAGAAAAGAAATTGAGTTTTCATTTCTCTTGATAATTCCCCTAATCAATCCTTATGATTATCTGATCATGAATTTATGATAATCTGTCATTAAAATTTACTGTAATTACACTTGCAGAATGGCAGGCTTTTAATCTTATTACCAGTCAGTCTCAGTGACCACAGAATATCCATATGAGGAAATCTAGCATAAGCTGTTTTATTCTTGTATCAAGATTTAACTTTCAAGAAATGTGCTTCATTTATGTTCATCTTAATCAGATATGATTTTCAAAAGTATCTATCTGAATTCTTTTCAGAATTTATGCATAATTAGACTCGTCAATGCACGTTATTTTGTAAGAAACCTGGCCCAGGTAGTAAAACTTTCTTAATTTTGTACCTCATAAATGAGGTCAAATATTGCGAAAGTTTTGCTACAATTGAGAAAACTGTACTACCTGGGCCAGGTTTCTTACAAAATAATGTGTATTGACGAGTCTAATAGTTCCAGAAGGTTCTTTAAACTTCCTTAAGTCAAAGGACTAAATTGCAGTGATAATCTGAACAAAGCGTGGGTGTAGCAATCTTATGGTGTCATAAACAAAATGCCTCAGTGCAAGTTGAAGTCTTAAGTCTTTAATCTGCGTTGCAGTATGTTAGTATGTATAGTTTTCAGTGCTATTGTAAAACTAGCATTAAACAAGGTTATTATTTAAAAAAAAACATTGTCATGTTCACATTGTTCTAGTTCAGGTCTATGTTGAACTTTTGATGGTTTGAATGTGCCATTTGTCTAAAGTTTCTTAGCTCTTTTCTTGTAGTTCTTAAAGTTTCTTAAAGTTTTAAGGGGTCTAGAACTAGGTTTCTTATAATCCGATGTCCTGTTTACAAGAAAACGTGTATATAGTTGCTTTGTTTACGGTACTAGAATTATGCCAATCAGAAGCATTGAGTTTTGTTGCTGACAGAAGAGATGGTTTATAGAAGCGCTCTTTAGCTTGCCTTTCACATTCTTAGTCATAGTTCGAAAGCTTTAGCACTATTTGAACTGTAATTGAGTCCAGAGGGGATGCAAGGCTTGAGGAAAAGGAGCCTAGCACCACCATACGAGTGCCATTGGCCCAGGATAAGTGGACTCTATGGCTGGCACTTCCTAAATATCCACTGATTTTCTAATTTGGTATCTAGAGGTACATACATTACTACAGTGATTCCAGCCGCAAAAGTTTGTTATCCAAAGCAACAGGAACTGTTTTTTGATCCGTAATAGAGTAAGGACGCTATGAATTCAATGCTGTTCCTTCTTATGCAGTAGATATAACAGTTTCGGCTGTACATTTTGCATTGCACATTTTTTTGAACGAATACCTAATTTATCCCTGAGCCTCAATATTCTTGAATTTTTTCAGTTTTGAGTCTTAGATTATTCTTAAATTATTCTTAAATATCGAAGGTGTAGCTACGCCTGGAAATTAAAAGATTATATTCAAATACCAGTTGATGTCTACTTTATCATGAAGAAGAATAAAAGTGGAGCTAAATAGCAAATATTGTATCGATAGTAAATGAGTTGATCTACAAGCAGTACTATAACTCAAATATACAAAAATTCAAAGTCATATTATTCTTAAATTATTCTTAAATTCCAGCAATTCTCAGCCTGAACATTCTTATAAACTTTATTCTTATAGAAAAAGTGTGTATTACCTCTAACAGACTATAGATTTGGCCACATACATTGGTCAATACAGTCTGGATTCATTGGGATCCAAAGATTGAATAGTGTTAAGATGTTTGGTTTTTTTTATCTTATTGAGGTGGTAGAGTATTTGATATTTATATCTATAATTATTCGTAGAAGAACCCATGTCAAGTGAAGACGAGAGCAGAAAAGAGGCAGTCAACGTGACGACGTGGACGAAACGAACTGATGTGATAGCTACATTTCCATGTAGTGAAATCACCGAAGCTGGTCATATGTATTCAAGGTGGGTGTTTTGCACAATATCAAAGTAAGATTACACCTCGTTGTTGGTTGATAACTTAGAATGTGTTATACCATCTGTTACACCCTTCTTAGAAAAAATTTCTCACTTCTCCATGAGATCCAGGATTTAGTAATGAAGTGCATGGGTCACAAACTTGCTAGCTGTTAACTTTACACCTTTAAAATTGGGTTCAAATTTTCAAAGCAATCTGCTAGAATTATAAGACTGATTAGCAATCTACTAGAATCGTAAGACTGATTCGCAACTTACTAGGATTGTCAGATTGATTAACAATGATCTAGAATCGTAGGACTGACTAGCAATCTACTAGAATCTTAAGACTAATTAGCAATCTGCTAGAATCATAAGAATGAGTAGCAATGTACTAGAATTTTAAGATTGTTAAGCAATCTACTGGAATATTAGAACTGATAAGCAATCTGTTAGAATCATAAGGCTGATTAGCAATCTTGTAGAATCTTTAGACTGATAGTCAGTCTTATGGAAACCTAAGACTAATTGACAATCTGATATAATCATAAGACTGATTAGCAATCTAGTAGAATTGTAGGATTAGCAATCAACTAGAATCCTAAGATTGCCCATTAACTACTGATTTCTTAGTACTGATTAACGATCTGCTAGAAACGTAGGACTGATTAGCAATATACTAGAATCGCACTACTGATCAGATAACTTAATCTTAGTTATAGTCAGTTACTAATAGTAAGTGAATTTGAAATGTTCTCATATCTTTCTCTTCTCCTTATATTTGTTTTTCTAGTAAGTAAATCAACTTCTAAGCTTTCCCCAATATTTTTTTCTGATTTCATTCTAGTAAGCAAATCAGCTTCTAAGCTTTCCCCAATAGTTTTGTCTGATTTCATTCTAGTAAGCAAATCAGCTTCTAAGCTTTCCCCAATATTTTTGTCTGATTTCATTCCAGCTACATTCTTCTCACGTCGGCAAACCTGTTCATCCTACGAGAAATTATCGACCGGCCTGGTTGGGCACATATCCTTAGTCGACCGCATCTTACATCAATCGTCAAAATCACTTCAAAGCGAAAACACCCGCAGCTAATAACATTTAAATATGGAACAAGCGATGGTGAATCTTATCAAGTCACTGCCACCCAACGATTCCTTATTCCAGACGCCAAAAATGCTACAAAAAGAATTAAAGACAGAATTGTTAAGCTGATAGGAGACTAGCCGTTGTATTACCGCAGCAGCTGCGCGCGATGGCTCTATCCCCTGCGAAGCTTACCTCTTCTGTTTATAGGCTCTTCCTTGCAAGCTCTGTTGCACTGAATCTCTTTTGCAATTTACTGCTTTCCCGTCCCTGCATTATCTAGTTTGAGTCAGTGATTTGCGTAAAAGATGTAACACAGTCATATGCAAGGTAAATGGCCCTGAGTTGATACCACTCCATAGATTCTTACGTCTGTCTTTGTTGATACAACCGTCAGACAGGCTTATTTCTTCAAAACAACGTTTGTAGAACGTCCAATGCTACAAACATTTCTCACAGTGCCACAACTCAAATGTCTCATTTTAAGAGGTGCCTGCGACTGGCCGTCGTGCACTTTTTCTAGCCCTGCCATGGGATTTGAGCAAGCATCGTAGCCACCCTTGGAGAAATTTCAAAGCATGCTTGAGAGCATTGTGTTGATCGGTTTTTTCTTCATTTTCCTAAGTTGTGAAAATTCTAGTTTTTACTAATGCATTTTGCTGGGATGCTGTTTCAGCCATCACTATAGGGTGAACTTGAGTGCCTATGTTCTACCCCTGTCCAAAATCTGTAGTTCTTGGAATTATTTTGCTGGACTTCGTTCAGTAATATCACAGCCTGTTTCATTCACTTATTAAACAACCTTGCAACATGCACTGACACGCAACAAGCACATATTAAAATTTTATAACGATGCTATTTCAGCCAAAAGATCTTATTAATTTAATCTCAAAACTGATAGCCTTATTCTTGATAGCTACAAGTAGGAAAACGTTGCTCAGTAGTATTTTGTTTAATTTGGAAATAAAATCACTGCGTTGTGAAATAATAACATTTAATGGACAGAGCTTCTAAATGTGAAACGTAAAATGATTGTATTGGATTGAAAAATATGCTCCTTACGTGCACTGTAGTATAGGATTGTTGATGTGCACTGTGGTATACCCTTAGGTCCCGAATAATCGGGGGGGGTTGGAAAAGTCCTCAAGATGAAATAAGCAGGGGTATGGGAAGTTTGGGCTAACTATCCACTAATCAGCATTGATACAAAAATCTCCATAAACCTCACTTCAAGGAATTACTTTTAGGAATACTGCTTAATATACATCTCATTCGATATTTAAGCAAATCAGCCACAGTACCAACTTTCTTGCAGTTTCTTCTAGAAAAATTTAATATTTGATAAGCGGAAATTCGGAAATTTTTTCGAAAAAGTAAGCGAGGGGGCGCTTATTCGAGACCTAAGAGCGTTGTTCATGTGCACTGTAGTATAGGTTTGTTGCAACTCTAAGCAGGTTATGTCTTACCGTCATGTGTCCTAAATCTCCTATTCTGTGTACCAAACCTTACAGCAGCTTAAATCAAGCTTGTCAGTTACTTATTTTCTTTGAAGTATAGAACATTGCTAAAGCTCGCTGTTTTAATTTGGTTCACCCTAGAAGATACTTAGAGTGCCTGCTTGACAGGGGAAGAAATTAATAAGCGGGGGGAGGAGAGGGGGAGGGGAGGGGAGGGTGTTGGAGTATGCGAGAGAGGTAGAAAAAATGCTGTGAAATGTAAGAATGCTATGAAGCACTCTATGTTTACTAATCAGGCTTCCATGGTCGAGAGAATGTAAGCAGCACAAAAACATTGCTAACAGCCAAGAAGATTTGTTGAAAGCATCTGTTTGGAACATGTGTTTTGAAGAATTTTTACGTAAGAACTAGTAAGTAGGGGGATTGGAAAAATTCTCAAAAATTAAATAGCGGAGGAGGGAGGTAATTAGGCACTTACGAGTATTTATATTATGGTATGGGGAATAAGTTCCTAATCTTCAACCCGATAAATTTGTATCAGTGCTTTCAAACCATCGTCATCGCAACAAATTTCTACATCTATGCTTACCTTCATCACTCAGGCCATAAATACTGACAAATACGGTGCCACCAACATTTACAAATTCAACCAATTTATTAGGAAGCCTTTTGAAATATTTAGTTGTCAAACTGTATGTTACCATACTTAGCCTGAAAACCGTAAATTATATCTTGGTATTTGCAAGCATTAACTTAATGAATTGTTAAAATTATCTGATGAAAGAAGAAAAACTTTTTGTTAAATGTAATGTCATGGATATCTTATGAATAAATCAGTGAAAATAAGTAATAAAACATGTGGATTTTTGTTCTGTCATTATCCTATCAATTGCAGTATTTGCCATTTTCCCTGTTTTATAAGAAAACTATCATTTTGTCTGTGCCTCAATTTTCTTAGCTTTTTACAAAATTGAGCCTGGGATTTTCTTATCTTTTACTGAAATACACTGGCTAAAATGGGTTACATTTTCTTTGTGTATTGTGTATACTCGACTTTGAAATCCATTTTTATCATTTTGAATGTAGTGATTATGTAATATCAATTTTTGGACCATAAAAGCACTTAATCTTGCAAAATGAGCCATGTGATTTTTAAAATTTTGGCCACTTAAGCCTCATTTTCTTATAAAAAAAAACGTGTATAAATAGGAGTCACATTGGTTTGTCAATTTATTAATTTGTCATGTATCTGAAGCTTAATAGCCAGTGGTGTTATTGAGGCCCATCGATAGCGACACGCTTTTTTCAATAGAGACATTCGAAAGACTAAGAGACTCCTCATTGCACCATCGGGTATTGATCTGTAAGCATTCGAGAGATTTTCATTATTATTCGCAGGTGAAAAAACAGATGGGAGCTATTCAAAAAAGCTTATGCATCAAAAAATTCCACGTTGCTATTTGAAAAATTACACTTTTATTCCATTAAATACACTTCTTGTCGTCGTACAGTAGCAGGAATGGCTGCCATCGGAACCAAGCTCCAAAATAACCTTTCCATCGTATCTTAAACTAGTAATGTATGAAGGATTCGCCTGGTTCTATATCATTGAAAATACAATACTCACCAAAAGTCCTGTGATACTTTGTATATGTTTAATCTGGATGGTGCATTCGTACCCCTTCTCCCCCTAAACAATGTTGGTCTTTGGGAGAAGTACATGCAGTAACGGAAAATTTTTCTTGCAAAATAACGCCAAGTGTTTCAGGAACAGACCAACATTGTTTTAGGGGGAAGGGGGGTGCATGAAGGCGTGATGGTTGAAATGCTGTGAAAGCTATGGTTTTTCATGATTTTTTGAAAGTGTGGCAGAGACTTTTGACAAGTGTTGTAACATTAACAGCGCACTTATAGTGATAATTTATTACTATGATAAGTAAAGAGTAAGGCAGGCGAACATCGACATGGCTGCAGCGTGTCTTATATTCAAATGGATATGGCAACATTGGAGATGCAATCTGTTCACTATAACTCGCTTATCAAGTTATACAAAAGCAGGAAAGTTTGATTAAATTTGCCCACCGATCAACTTCAGCTAGCAGAATTCTACAAATAAAATTCTAAGGTGTATGACAGAGTCCAGAAAAAGTCCAGCCTCCCTCCGGCAGCCACTTATTTACGCATAAACTTTCTCCTTCATATACAACGTCAATCTGATGATTTCCATGTTGTCCTTCCATTTTCCCATACCAGAGCCTCATCTGCATGCACCAGAATTTTCCTCAAACGAGATTCTGTAGCAATGCTACTGGGCCTTCCTTCAACACTGGTATAATTTAGAAAAATTCACATCAGGTTCACAGCTATAGAGCTGCTACTTTTCTGGACTATGGCGTTTGAAAATCCCACCCAGATATTGCAAACACCAAAGGTGCGTGCTCAGTCCAACATTCGCTCTGACAGTAAATTATTCATTTGAATATTAACAAAAACAATTTTTGTTGCTAAAGTCAAAACTAAATATGGCCAACTTGACTGAAAAAAGCATGGCAATGAAGATCAACGCTGAGAAAATAACAACAGATTATGCATTTATGAACACTGATGAACACAATAAGTAAATAACGACAGCACAACATGCTAAGCAAATCCAAAAGTTGCGATCCGTTTCGCTTCTGAAGTAAAAATCTCTGGGAATCATTACAACGCAACAATTAATACACGTGGAACAACAAATCATCACTTGTTTGAGTCGACGTAAAAGGCTGCAAATCTCAGCAAAATACTTAAGTCAAAATTAGGTGGAATCTACATTAAGAAGGATTCACTAATAGGCCTAAACTAAGGATCTAGGTCCAACTAGTTGTACGCTTGAAATTTAGAGTAAAAAATAAAACGCAAATCGTAACTAATAATCTTTAGAAGCATGTACATGAAATGAAAATGCAATACATTTGAATGTGTGCTCTCTCGGTAAGGGCTAGCATGAGAAGCAAAAACAGAATAGAACAAACATATTTCTATCTCCGAAGTAAACTAGATCTTAGCTGCAACAAAAAGACAGTATTTTCTGACAGCTGGAGAATTAACAGCAAACCTGGTTCACTGGAACATTAAATAAGTACAAGCGTGCAAAAGCAGAACAATTCTGGACTAAAATTTATCAGAAAATAATCATATATGTCTGAATATCAACATTTACTTCACCAAAATCGAGCAGCTAAATTTAAATGTGAATCTACGATACAACATCGATACGCCGGCATTAACACAAACACAAGTGATGCCCCCTAATTTCTGCCTATTCCTTTTGGCATTTGTGAGGCTTTGGGAATTGATAGGAAGGAGACTGTGTCGTGCTGATATTCATGTATCGTCAAACGTATGTGAACTGTTCATGCGAAAAAGTAGCAGAGGGTATTCTTGGATTCACACCTTATAGCAGTTATAAACAAAGTGAGAATATGCGAAGTGATTGAGACAGTGAAAGATAAACTAAAACTACTAGCGAAAAAACCAACCCTTAAGATATGGAAGCTAACTAACATCGTTTATAAATACATTCGAATCTGCCAATGTTTCCCAATAAGAATTTAAACGCGTACACAATTCATCAGTCCAGTTCATTGCTGGTAAAAGAAATAGGCCGGGTTCTCTTGATACACAACCGGAAATGCTGGTGCCTGTTGAATGGAACCAGGTATGATATGTCCAAGATTATGCGGCGGATGATTCAAATACTCAGGTGTTTGGAACTGATTTTGTTGTTGGCCCTCTATTATGGATGGCGTAGGGCGCACCGAAGGAGGAGCGAAGTTAAAACGATGGTGATGAAATTGGTCATACATTGGCGGAAAAGCGACCTGCATCTGCGCATGCTGGTGTGGATGACCGTGTAAAGGAGTAAAATTAGAGCTTACTGGATAATGCTTTGCATGCTGTCCTAAGTGTAACTGTTCCATAAGCAAGTGCTCATTTTGTTGTTGCTGCTGCTGTTTTTGATGCTGATGCTGAAGATGTCGATACTCGAGTTTCTGCGTTTCTTCGCGAGACCTTGATCCTTTTAACAAAAAGAGAGCCCAAAATAAGTGAGATATTTAAGCCATCTAAAAACCACTCCAATAAGAAACAAGGTGAAAGATTTCAAGATCATTAAAAACTCCACTTGCTTACAAACGAGCAAACAAATTCTCACTCATTTCCGCAAAAACCAGCACGCAGTGAAAGAGAATCGGACAAGGAAGATATGCTTTAGTCCCGTCTATAAATCGAGATCGTCAAAGATTCTTCTCTGAATCTCATACTCATACGATAAATCTCAAAGGATCTCATAAGCAAAATATATTGGAATCAACGTACCGTATATACTCGAAAATTGGCCTACCTCAAACATAACCTTAGTCCTAGCTTTGGGCAATAAATTCACTATTTTGCATAAACCTGTGTGTAAGCCTACCATAACAATTGCTAACTTGATTGTATTTCAAAGTACCATTTATAACTTCCTGAATCAATAGCCATAGAGAAAAGCTTGTAAAAAACTCTAATAGATATTATGCTGTCTGATTCTGTATTTAAGGTTTCATATTCGCTGTTGCGTGCAGAAATCCCCATATGAAAACATCCCCCACGTCAACCTTTGGTCACATTGCCCTGCCTCGTTAAAAAATTCCTCCATTTCAGTTACTTGTGTAAAAGCCTAGCACACTATTGTGGAAAGGAAAATTTGAAAAAAACTTGGCTTATATTCGAGTATATATGATAATAAGCCCAGCTCTATATAGATAATAAACTAGATTTTAAAAATGCTTTTTCCTAAGACACTGGCTGTTAGTATCTGATAAAAAAAGCTGGTTTATACTATGACACTCAAAAAAATCCCTGATGGTCTGGGTATAGTACATAAAAATGGCCTAATGACGTTCATAAAAGCAAGCAAAACTGTTGAGTGTCCTATGGATGCAACACCGATGCAATAACGATGCAACACCGATGCATGCATTCATGAAGCGATAACGTAGCTCATAAGGACATCAAAAATGTGCTTAGCATTAAACAAAAATGATGAAGCAGTTAGTAACGGGTTGATTTAAGCCAACAAGGCGTTAAAAACATTGAATTGATGATTCATTGAACTACCTAAAAATCTCACCTATATAAAAACTTGATATTTAGTTTACTGATTATGAATAATAATAAAAAAATAATAATAATATATATACACCTGTATACACACACACACATATATATATACATATATA